>CANIUD010000813.1:0-80768 GCA_947470075.1 Closterium sp. Yama58-4 | reverse complement strand
GGGTGAAGGAGGTGATTGGCTGAGGAGGGTTAGAGGAGATGGAGGGCAGGAGCAGAAAGTTGCTACGCCGCTGTTTTGTGATAGCAAGGGGGCTCTTGGGATGGCCAGGAACGCTGTGCTTCATGGCCTGAACAAGCACATGCGTATCAAGTGGCACTGGCTGCGTAAGGAGGTGAAGAGGGGGACGGTGAATCCAATCTACATCAAGACTCACCAGCAGCCAGCAGACTTTCTCACCAAGAGGCTTGCGGATGAGCCTCATTGGCGTTGTGTGCGCATGAGTGGAATGAGCATGAACTAGCATGGAATGATGGGATGCAGCCGGCAGGCTGAGGGGGAGTGTGTTGGGTGCAAATTTACATTGCACGACATCCTGCCGTCTGTTTGTACGAGTATGCGTGTGCGAATGCATTTGGGTGTGAATGGAATGTTCGTGTGTTTGTTTGCTTTCGCAATTTTTCGCTTGATGCATTTGCAGGTACTCGCGCAATGTGCGCTTCGGCACAACATTGTACGCGCTATGAACAGTGCAAGCAGAAAGGACGAGCTCGCCCAAAGGAACCCAAGATGGAAGCTTTGCAGTTCGGTTGAGTTGATTGCGCAGATTCAGTTCTATCCAACTCGGAATTGTACTGTTTGTTTGGTTAACTATAGTGTAGCAGGGCAGGCACTATAGGGGTACAATTTAGGTGAAGGTTGATGTTGTTTGTCTGTATCTGCATGCTACAAGGCCAGGGGAAACCAGCGGAACCAGCATTTGGCTGGTTGGGCAAGACAAAAAGGTTCTGTTTTTAGAACCTGAACCTGGTTGTTGTTTTCCCAGGTTGGAAAAACAGAACCAGAGGTTGTTTACCAACCTACCACCTGCTATTTTGTCCAGCCAGGTTGGTTCTGTTGCTTGGAATTATTTGGGATCATCCCTGGTTGTTCCCAGGTTGATTCCCAAGGTCCTTGCTAGCTAGAATATTTAATCCTTCTCTGTTTGTACCTGAATATAGTCAAATTGATTCAAGCGAATTCCTTCCTCGCTGGAATTTCGTTTCTGCGCTATTCGACGGCGGAATGCTACCCGAGTCAACGCTAGTATGCTAGCACTCCAACGCTAGGCAAACGCTGTCCGAGCCATAACTTAGTAATGGCAGAACTTTTCGCGAGGCAACTTGGCTCATTTTAAAGCTCTTGGAGCGAGCTCGAATAGCGAATTCTCAGCTTAATCCGACCGACGGTCTGCACGGCACGCGCGCGCCCGTTCAAGGTACCCTTGCTGTTTTGACTAAGTCCTTCTTGATCCCTCTCTCTACAAACTCGGACCCGAGGATAGGGGCTGGTCTTGTACCAGGCACCCACAGGGACCCTTGGGGCGTGACCCCGAGGAGAGGTTTTAGTTTGATTAAGTCCTAATAGCTTGAGTTTATTAGGCCCTTACACCAAACACAAGTGTGAAGGGACCAGAGGAGGAGAGTGTTGGAGAAGAGGAGAGGCGCCGTTTTCACTCATTGGTGGGCAGCCTCATATATGCAGCAAAGCGGTCAATACAACGACCGGACGTCGCGTTTGCTAACCAGGCAGCTGGCAAGGGTATGCAATGCACCTAATGAGGAGCAAAGTAGCGCTGGAATGAGGGTGGCCAAGTATCTTGGCCAAACACCGACCGTTGGGCTGCAATATTCGGCAGCGGCACAAAGGCGCCAAAAGGGCGCGGATGGTGTTGAACCCGGGCGTTTGTTCCTCACCGCTTTCTCGGATGCATCCTATGCATCTGCCAGACCAGAGGACATGACAAGTGTGGGAGGCTTCATTTGCTGTGTTGGTGGAGGCCCAACTGCTTGGGAAAGCAAGAAGCAGGTGGACCAAGCATTGAGCTCGGTGGAGTCCGAGTACATGGCACTCTTCCGTGCCGTACGGGAGATTGTGTGGCAGCGGCGTTTGTTGGCTGAATTGGGGGAGGAGCAGCAAGGACCCTACTCCCCACTATTGTGACAGCCAGGGAGCCATTGCTCTAGCCAAGAACCCTGTGTTGCACGGCCTGACAAAGCACATGAGGGTGAAGTGGCATTGGACGAGGAGCATGGTGGCCGCAGGTGAAGTTGAGTTGCGTTATGTGAAGTCGACGGGCAGCCAGCTGACATGATGACCAAGAGGCTGGTGGAGCAGCAGCATTGGAAGTGTTGCAAGCTGGCTGGGATGGCTCTGAACTGAGAGAGCAAGATCCTAAGGCCAACAACCCGAGGGGGAGTTTGTTGGTGCAACCCTACAGTTTGCACTCGGCTTGTTGTCCGTGTGCGTGTGTGTGCATGCGTGTGTGCATGGAGTGGTATGAGTGCATGAAATAAATATATATTTCATGCTTATAATGGTGTGTGAATGATGGGTCATGATGTCGAGTATGTGTGTCGAGTCAATAGCGAGTTATCGCTAGCCGCGTATTACGCGGTCATTTTGTGTGTCCCGCGCGTTTTCTTTTTGTCGTGCGCGGTTTCTAATTTTGTCGCTTGTCGAACGTTCAGCGTGTCGCAGGTGTGTGCAGCAGACCCATCAAGAACTCAAGGATGAGTTTTGTGATGAAGAACCCGAGCCTTGGTTCAAGCTTCAAGTGTTTTTCGAAGCTCGCCAAAAGGCTACACCTCAAATAGATTGAAGATAGTTACATTACAAAGTGTAGTGTAACATTTCAGTTGGTGTAGGCCCTTGTGAAGGGTAGTTTCGAGACTCTTCTGTCAACGGGAGTGTTGTGTGGCCCCGTCCTCGCTTGGGCGGAGCCGACCTCGTGGTCGGGTGTACGGAGGAGTTGCAGCCGACCTGCAGCAGTGGGCGAGCTGGTCGACGGGGTTGGGTCGACCTGCACGGGATCCACTGCAAGGACGCCAACTTCGGGAGGGGGCGCCGACTTCCGTGGTCGACTTGGGAAGCCGACTGCAAGGGCGCGGAGCTTGGGGGCGTCTGGCTGGAGGGCGCCGAGCAGGTGGGCGCCGACCTAGGCGTCTGCTCGGCGTCCCGGACGCCTAGATGCTGACTTGGGCGCCTGGAAGGCGTCCTGGGTGAGGGGACGCCGACCAGGACGCCAGGACGCCGACCTGGGGACGCCGGGCTTGGCGTAGCCGGCGTCCGACTGGGCTGGGCGACCAGGCGGGGTTGCCCGGTCGACCGGGATACCCGGGCGACGGCTGCGAAGGTCGCCGGGGATGGTTTGACGAGGGCGACCTCGGGGGTGGTATCCCGAGGTCGACGTGGCTGGTGGGCGCAGTGGCTGGCATGGACTCGATCTAGGCGTCTGCGCTGTGCTCGTGACAAGGCGTGGAGCACCAACCAGCCGCGCGCACCTGCGAAGCAGGTGCACCGTTGTCCTGCGGGTGCACCGCCTGCGCAGCCGACTTGCTGCAGCGCTGGCACACCGTGGACATGCAACGTTGGCGCGCCGCATCTCTGCAGCGCTGGAGCGGTGCGAGCACTGCTGCGCTGGAGCGCGGTCGACCGTGCTGCGCTGGAGGTCGACCAGCAGCTGTGCTAGCTCTGATGTAGTGATGCATGCCACGTGATCATTCTGAACTTCATTGTGATGCTTTGCTAGTGGAACTCTTGCAAAATCTCCCCGTGAATGTGCAAGCACACGAGCAAACGACTAAGGAACGAACGCAGAGCTACCTGTTGGGTGCAAATGCACATTGCACGACATCCTGCCGTCTGTTTGTACGAGTATGCGTGTGCGAATGCATTTGCGTGTGAATGGTGTGTTTGTTTGCTTTCGCATTTTTCGCTTGATGCATTTGCAGGTACTCGCGCAATGTGCGCTTCGGCACAACATTGTATGCGCTATGAACAGTGCAAGCAGGAAGGACGAGCTCGCAAAGGAACCCAAGATGGAAGCTTTGCAGTTCGGTTGAGTTGATTGTGCAGATTCAGTTCTTTCCAACTCGAAATTGTACTGTTTTGTTTGGTTAACTATAGTGTAGCAGGGAAGGCACTATAGGGGTACAATTTAGGTGAAGGTTGGATGTTGTTTGTCTGTATCTGCATGCTACAAGGCCAGGGGAAACCAGCGGAACCAGCATTTGGCTGGTTGGGCAAAGACAAAACAGGTTCTGTTTTTAGAACCTGAACCTGGTTGTTGTTTTCCCAGGTTGGAAAACAGAACCAGAGGTTGTTTACCAACCTACCACCTGCTATTTTGTCCAGCCAGGTTGGTTCTGTTGCTTGGAATTTTTTGGGATCATCCCTGGTTGTTCCCAGGTTGATTCCCAAGGTCCTTGCTAGCTAGAACTATTTAATCCTTCTCTGTTTGTACCTGAATATAGTCAAATTGATTCATGTGAATTCCTTCCTCGCTGGAATTTCGTTTCTACGCGGTTCGTTGGCGGAATGCTACCCGAGTCAACGCTAGTACGCTAGCACTCTAATGCTAGGCAAACACCGTCTGAGCCATAACTTCGTAATGGCAGAACTTTTCGCGAGGCAACTTGGCTCATTTTAAAGCTCTTGGAGCGAGCTTCGATATAGCAAATTCTCAGCTTAATCCGATCGACGGTCTGCACGGCACGCTGCGCGACGTTCAAGGTACTCTTGCTGTTTTGACTAAGTCCTTCTTGATCCCTCTCTCTACAAACTCGGACCCAAGGATAGGGGCTGGTCTTGTACCAGGCACCCAGGGACCCTTGGAGGTGACCCCGAGGAGAGGTTTTAAGTTTGATTAAGTCCTAATAGCTTGAGTTTATTAGGCCTTTACACCAACAAGCTGGTATCAGAGCCGCGTTATAGTGATCCTCGTTATAGGTAGCTATGGCGGGCAACACCTCGGCGGGAGCTGGTGAATCTTCAGCCCAAGATCGTAGCGGCAGCCAAGATTCTGGTCTTTCAGCGCCAAGGGGAGCGCGAACAAACCAGGGCTCGCTTGTCAAGGAGGTGCTGAAGAACTTCACCGTCGAGAAGTTCAATGGTGAGGCTATGATGATTGGGCCTGGAAAATGCAATTATATTTCCGTCAGATCGGTTTGCTGAAACTAATGATTGGGGAGGAGCCTAGACCGAGTGACCCCACGCTGCAGGAAGATTGGGACGAGCGCTCCTCGGCTGGCTACTATTTGATGTCGCAGAGTTTGGAGCTGAACCAGCGTCACCACGTCATGCACCTGCTGCCGGAGGTTGAATGCGGTCCGAAGGCGTGGACCGTGTTGAAGGAGCTGCACGCCCCGACCTCCGTTGTCGCAACGTTGATGCTGGAGAGGGAGCTGTCCGCGTTGCGCCTGAGCGAGGGAGAGCCGGTGCAACCAGTCCTGGACAAGATGCGCGACCTCTACGCGAAGTTGGCGACCGCGGGAATCACCTACCCGGAGCAGACCAAGTGCTTGAAGATGCTCTCGCTGCTGCCAGAATCGTGGCTTCAATTTACGAGCGGATTGAGCCTGCCGCAGAACCAGAGCTTGTGGACGCTCGAGTGGGTGCGGACGAAGATTCTGGAGGAGGACTTCCGTCGCCGCCAACTGAGGGGTGGAGACGACGGCAGCAGCGGCTACGGGATGCAAGGGAGCCGACGTGGCAGAGGACGTGGCTTCGGTGGTGCTGGACGCGGTGCAAAGAAAGACGACGACTCCAACGACCAACAAGGAGGTACCGGTTGGGGTCGCGGTGCGAAATCTGGACGTGGGGGCAAGTCGGGTGCTGGTGGCAAAATGAAAGGGAGTTGCTGGTATTGTGAGAAGGAAGGGCACCCCTGGTTTTTGTGCTATAAGAAACCCGATGGATGGACCCCCCAGAATCGTCACCAGGATGGCGGCGCGCGGAGGAACCAGAAAAACGGCGCCAACATGGTCGCTGATTCGTCCGACAACAACCCAAAGGGCAACGGCGGTGCGGAGAAGAAGAAGGAGCGCACCGCGGGCCAATTCTTCCATGTGGGAGACAAGGGGGAGCAAGGAGACGCCTCTGCCAAAGTTGGAGCAGAGCTGCACCCCCTAGACTATTGGGTGTTGGACACAGGCGCTGCTTGGACGATGACGCCGCGCAAGGACCTGCTGGACGAAGTACGAGCTGCACCGATCAATGAAGTGTGCTCCGCCTCTGGACACATGTTGAAGGTGGCTGGTGCGGGACGAGCTGCGTTTAAGGGAGCGGATGGCAAGCCGGTGGTGCTGCACGACGTTCTCTTCGTCCCCGACCTGAAGGCCAACCTTATCTCCCTCCGTAAGCTTGGCAAGGCTGGGGTGAACACCAACACGGATGGGGCACGCACTTATAAGGGGCAGCTGGGCAATCGGGTGCTTTGGGATCTGCACGAGAGCAAGGACGTGTACAGATCTATGTGGCAGCTGCCGGCCCTGGCGTGGCATGGTGGGGGGCAGGCTGGAGAGGGGTCTGCATCCCAGGGGGAGTGCAATGCCGTTGGAGGGGTTGGTGTGAAAGTGTCGGCCAGGTCTGGGGAGACAGATTGGGCAACGGCACACCGGCGCTTAGGGCATGTGGCAATGCCTTTGCTGAAGCAGCTGGAGAAGGATGGAGCCGTTAAGGGTCTGAAGCTGAACGGACAGCCACCCGATGACAACTGTGAAATCTGTTTGCTTTCAAAGTTCACCCGTTTCCCTTTCCATAGTGTGGCTGGCAGGAGCAAGAAGCCTTTGGAGCTGGTCCACATGGACTTGGTGGGGCCGCTGCCGGTGCAAGGGCACAAGGGGGAGCGGTATTTTCTTACAATTGTGGATGACTGGAGCAGGCTGATGTGGGCGTATCCGCTGAAGCAGAAGGACCACGCCGCCTCCACGATACGGGACGATTGGCTGCCATTCGTGGAGAAGCAGGCGGAGTGTGTAGTGAAGCAGACCGGGGTGGTGAGTTCCTTGGAGCTGAAATGACGGCCTGGCTCAAGAAGCAGGGCATCCAGAGAGAGCTGACCACGGCTTATACCCCACAGTCCAATGGTGTAGCAGAACGGGCAAACCGGACCATTCTGGAGACAGCTAGGGCGCTGCTCATAGAATCTGGGCTGAGCAATTCTATGTGGCCTCATGCTGTCCGGCACGCCACTGTCGCTAGGAACAGGGTGCTCACCAAGGTTGGGGATGACTCGTGGGTGCCGTTGGAGAGGTGGCTTGGGAGGAAGCCGCCGGTGGACATGCTGAGGGTGTTCGGTTGCATGGCAGTCGCCCACGTCCCCAAGACCTACCGCAGTAAGTTGGGGGCGAGTGCAATCTGGTGTGTGCATTTGGGGCTGGCTGCTGAGAGCAAGGGATGGCTGCTGTGGGAACCATCCAAGGGTGTGTTGTTTGACAGCAGGGATGTGAAATTCATTGAGGGCATGATGTATGGGAGCTGGGAGAAACAGCCGGAGGCAAGGGTGTCCCAGCAGATGGAGCAGATCACCATGCAGCTGGACCTGACTCCTAGTGTGTGGGAGGAGGGAGAGGAGGCAGCTGCTGGAAATGGTGATGGAGAGAAGGTACAGGAGGCATCTGCTGGTGGAGAAAATGGTGTGGAAACTGGCGGCAGCACTAGTGGAGCTGCTGGACCCGAGGGAGGAGAGAAGCAGCAGGGAAAAACTAAGAAGCCGAAGGGTGTCGTTATGAAGGGATGGGAGACACCCGTCTCCAGGCCAGGACGTACCCGTATGGCTACTAAGAAGCTGACTGCAGGAACTGATGCAGCAGAGCAGCAGCTAGGGACCGAAGAGGCATTGCTGATTCTACCTCATGGCTATGACCCGGATGAGGAGGATGAGCCTGCGTACTGTTTTCTTGCCCCTGCACCAGAGGAACCAGCTAGCATGGAGGAGGCATTAGCTGGACCAGATAGGGACAAGTGGCTGGCTTCTAGGGATGCTGAGTACCAGAGTCTGCTGGAGAATAGGACATGGGATCTGGTGGTGCTGCCTGATGGGAAGAAAGCGATACAATGCAAGTGGGTGCTGAGGATCAAGACCGATGACAAGGGGCAGGTCACCATCTACAAGAGTAGGCTGGTGGCGAAGGGGTTTATGCAGAAGGAGAAGCAGGACTTCAACGAGATCTTTGCTCCCACTGCCAAACCCCCTACCCTCCGTGTCTTGTTGGCAGATGCAGCTGTTAGTGGGAAATTCATCATTCAGATGGATATTTCAACGGCATTCCTGAATGGGATTTTAGAGGAGGATGTGTACATGACGCAGCCGCCTGGGTATGAAGATGGTACGGGCAGGGTGTGCAAGCTCAACAAGTCCATCTACGGCTTGAAGCAGGCGCCACGCTGCTGGTACCAGAAGTTGGCAGCTGTTTTAGAGGAGATGGGATTCAGGACCAGCAGCTGTGATGAGAGCCTCTTTCTCAAGGGCGAGGGGGAGAAGCTGGTGCTGTTTCTGGTCTATGTGGACGACATTCTTCTCTTCAGCAGCAGCATGAAGGAGATCCAGAAAGTGCAGCAGCAACTGATGGAAAACTTCAAGTGCAAGAACCTTGGGGAGGTAAAGTACTACCTCGGGATGCACGTGGAGAGGGATCCAGATCACAGGTGGTTGAAGCTGCACCAGGAGAAGTTCATCAAGGAGCTGGGGGAGAAGTATGGGATTGAGAATGAGCGCAAGGTTGCAACTCCCCTGCCAGCAGAATTCAAGCTTGTGAAGGCTGCAGAGGATGAAGGGGTTGAAGCTGAAGAGCAGCAGCAATTTCAGTCCTTGGTGGGCAGCCTCTTGTACGCAGCAGTTCACACGAGGCCCGACATCTCTTTCTCGGTTGGGCAGCTGGCTAGGGTGGTGCAGAATCCATCAGAGGAGCAGGTAGATGCAGCTGAGCGTGTGGTGAAGTACCTGAACTCTCACCCAAGCATTGGAGTTTAATACTCCGCATCTGCACAGGTGAAGCAGAAAGGGGTGGAGGTGCTGAAAGAGAAGGGGGAGAGGCTTGGAGAAGGCAAGCTATTTCTCACTTGCTTTACCGATGCTACGTGGGCTTCTGAGAAGGAGGATTCCTCATCTGTGGGAGGATACATCTGCGTAGTTGGGGGAGGACCTGTTAGTTGGAGGTCCAAGAAGCAGACGGAGACGGCACTCTCTTCCGTAGAATCAGAGTACATGGCGATGTTCCATGGGGTGAAGGAGGTGATTTGGCTGAGGAGGCTGTTAGAGGAGATTGGCCAGGAGCAGAAAGTTGCTACGCCGCTGTTTTGTGATAGCAAGGGGGCTCTTGGGATGGCCAGGAACGCTGTGCTTCATGGCCTGAACAAGCACATGCGTATCAAGTGGCACTGGCTGCGTAAGGAGGTGAAGAGGGGGACGGTGAATCCAATCTACATCAAGACTCACCAGCAGCCAGCAGACTTTCTCACCAAGAGGCTTGCGGATGAGCCTCATTGGCGTTGTGTGCGCATGAGTGGAATGAGCATGAACTAGCATGGAATGATGGGGATGCAGCCAGCAGGTTGAGGGGGAGTGTGTTGGGTGCAAATGCACATTGCACGACATCCTGCCGTCTGTTTGTACGAGTATGCGTGTGCGAATGCATTTGCGTGTGAATGGTGTGTTCGTGTGTTTGTTTGCTTTCGCATTTTTCGCTTGATGCATTTGCAGGTACTCGCGCAATGTGCGCTTCGGCACAACATTGTATGCGCTATGAACAGTGCAAGCAGGAAGGACGAGCTCGCAAAGGAACCCAAGATGGAAGCTTTGCAGTTCGGTTGAGTTGATTGTGCAGATTCAGTTCTTTCCAACTCGAAATTGTACTGTTTTGTTTGGTTAACTATAGTGTAGCAGGGAAGGCACTATAGGGGTACAATTTAGGTGAAGGTTGGATGTTGTTTGTCTGTATCTGCATGCTACAAGGCCAGGGGAAACCAGCGGAACCAGCATTTGGCTGGTTGGGCAAAGACAAAACAGGTTCTGTTTTTAGAACCTGAACCTGGTTGTTGTTTTCCCAGGTTGGAAAAACAGAACCAGAGGTTGTTTACCAACCTACCACCTGCTATTTTGTCCAGCCAGGTTGGTTCTGTTGCTTGGAATTATTTGGGATCATCCCTGGTTGTTCCCAGGTTGATTCCCAAGGTCCTTGCTAGCTAGAACTATTTAATCCTTCTCTGTTTGTACCTGAATATAGTCAAATTGATTCATGTGAATTCCTTCCTCGCTGGAATTTCGTTTCTACGCGGTTCGTTGGCGGAATGCTACCCGAGTCAACGCTAGTACGCTAGCACTCTAATGCTAGGCAAACGCTGTCCGAGCCATAACTTAGTAATGGCAGAACTTTTCGCGAGGCAACTTGGCTCATTTTAAAGCTCTTGGAGCGAGCTTCGATATAGCGAATTCTCAGCTTAATCCGACCGACGGTCTGCACGGCACGCTGCGCGACGTTCAAGGTACTCTTGCTGTTTTGACTAAGTCCTTCTTGATCCTCTCTCTCTACAAACTCGGACCCGAGGATAGGGGCTGGTCTTGTACCAGGCACCCAGGGACCCTTGGAGGTGACCCCGAGGAGAGGTTTTAAGTTTGATTAAGTCCTAATAGCTTGAGTTGATTAGGCCCTTACACCAACAAGCTGGTATCAGAGCTGCGTTATAGTGATCCTCGTTATAGTTAGCTATGGCGGGCAACACCTCGGCGGGAGCTGGTGAATCTTCAGCCCAAGATCGTAGCGGCAGCCAAGATTCTGGTCTTTCAGCGCCAAGGGGAGCGCGAACAAACCAGGGCTCGCTTGTCAAGGAGGTGCTGAAGAATTTCACCGTCGAGAAGTTCAATGGTGAGGGCTATGATGATTGGGCCTGGAAAATGCAATTATATTTCCGTCAGATCGGTTTGCTGAAACTAATGACTGGGGAGGAGCCTAGACCGAGTGACCCCACGCTGCAGGAAGATTGGGACGAGCGCTCCTCGGCTGGCTACTATTTGATGTCGCAGAGTTTGGAGCTGAACCAGCGTCACCACGTCATGCACCTGCTGCCGGAGGTTGAATGCGGTCCGAAGGCGTGGACCGTGTTGAAGGAGCTGCACGCCCCGACCTCCGTTGTCGCAACGTTGATGCTGGAGAGGGAGCTGTCCGCGTTGCGCCTGAGCGAGGGAGAGCCGGTGCAACCAGTCCTGGACAAGATGCGCGACCTCTACGCGAAGTTGGCGACCGCGGGAATCACCTACCCGGAGCAGACCAAGTGCTTGAAGATGCTCTCGCTGCTGCCGGAATCGTGGCTTCAATTTACGAGCGGATTGAGCCTGCCGCAGAACCAGAGCTTGTGGACGCTCGAGTGGGTGCGGACGAAGATTCTGGAGGAGGACTTCCGTCGCCGCCAACTGAGGGGTGGAGACGATGGCAGCAGCGGCTACGGGATGCAAGGGAGCCGACGTGGCAGAGGACGTGGCTTCGGTGGTGCTGGACGCGGTGCAAAGAAAGACGACGACTCCAACGACCAACAAGGAGGTACCGGTTGGGGTCGCGGTGCGAAATCTGGACGTGGGGGCAAATCGGGTGCTGGTGGCAAAATGAAAGGGAGTTGCTGGTATTGTGAGAAGGAAGGGCACCCCTGGTTTTTGTGCTATAAGAAACCCGATGGATGGACCCCCCAGAATCGTCACCAGGATGGCGGCGCGCGGAGGAACCAGAAAAACGGCGCCAACATGGTTGCTGATTCGTCCGACAACAACCCGAAGGGCAACGGCGGTGCAGAGAAGAAGAAGGAGCGCACCGCGGGCCAATTCTTCCATGTGGGAGACAAGGGGGAGCAAGGAGACGCCTCTGCCAAAGTTGGAGCAGAGCTGCACCCCCTAGACTATTGGGTGTTGGACACAGGCGCTGCTTGGACGATGACGCCGCGCAAGGACCTGCTGGACGAAGTACGAGCTGCACCGATCAATGAAGTGTGCTCCGCCTCTGGACACATGTTGAAGGTGGCTGGTGCGGGACGAGCTGCGTTTAAGGGAGCGGATGGCAAGCCGGTGGTGCTGCACGACGTTCTCTTCGTCCCCGACCTGAAGGCCAACCTTATCTCCCTCCGTAAGCTTGGCAAGGCTGGGGTGAACACCAACACGGATGGGGCACGCACTTATAAGGGGAAGCTGGGCAATCGGGTGCTTTGGGATCTGCACGAGAGCAAGGACGTGTACAGATCTATGTGGCAGCTGCCGGCCCTGGCGTGGCATGGTGGGGGGCAGGCTGGAGAGGGGTCTGCATCCCAGGGGGAGTGCAATGCCGTTGGAGGGGTTGGTGTGAAAGTGTCGGCCAGATCTGGGGAGACAGATTGGGCAACGGCACACCGGCGCTTAGGGCATGTGGCAATGCCTTTGCTGAAGCAGCTGGAGAAGGATGGAGCCGTTAAGGGTCTGAAGCTGAACGGACAGCCACCCGATGACAACTGTGAAATCTGTTTGCTTTCAAAGTTCACCCGTTTCCCTTTCCATAGTGTGGCTGGCAGGAGCAAGAAGCCTTTGGAGCTGGTCCACATGGACTTGGTGGGGCCGCTGCCGGTGCAAGGGCACAAGGGGGAGCGGTATTTTCTTACAATTGTGGATGACTGGAGCAGGCTGATGTGGGCGTATCCGCTGAAGCAGAAGGACCACGCCGCCTCCACGATACGGGACGATTGGCTGCCATTCGTGGAGAAGCAGGCGGAGTGTGTAGTGAAGCGGATTAGGACAGACCGGGGTGGTGAGTTCCTTGGAGCTGAAATGACGGCCTGGCTCAAGAAGCAGGGCATCCAAAGAGAGCTGACCACGGCTTATACCCCACAGTCCAATGGTGTAGCAGAACGGGCAAACCGGACCATTCTGGAGACAGCTAGGGCGCTGCTCATAGAATCTGGGCTGAGCAATTCTATGTGGCCTCATGCTGTCCGGCACGCCACTGTCGCTAGGAACAGGGTGCTCACCAAGGTTGGGGATGACTCGTGGGTGCCGTTGGAGAGGTGGCTTGGGAGGAAGCCGCCGGTGGACATGCTGAGGGTGTTCGGTTGCATGGCAGTCGCCCACGTCCCCAAGACCTACCGCAGTAAGTTGGGGGCGAGTGCAATCTGGTGTGTGCATTTGGGGCTGGCTGCTGAGAGCAAGGGATGGCTGCTGTGGGAACCATCCAAGGGTGTGTTGTTTGACAGCAGGGATGTGAAATTCATTGAGGGCATGATGTATGGGAGCTGGGAGAAACAGCCGGAGGCAAGGGTGTCCCAGCAGATGGAGCAGATCACCATGCAGCTGGACCTGACTCCTAGTGTGTGGGAGGAGGGAGAGGAGGCAGCTGCTGGAAATGGTGATGGAGAGAAGGTACAGGAGGCATCTGCTGGTGGAGAAAATGGTGTGGAAACTGGCGGCAGCACTAGTGGAGCTGCTGGACCCGAGGGAGGAGAGAAGCAGCAGGGAAAAACTAAGAAGCCGAAGGGTGTCGTTATGAAGGGATGGGAGACACCCGTCTCCAGGCCAGGACGTACCCGTATGGCTACTAAGAAGCTGACTGCAGGAACTGATGCAGCAGAGCAGCAGCTAGGGACCGAAGAGGCATTGCTGATTCTACCTCATGGCTATGACCCGGATGAGGAGGATGAGCCTGCGTACTGTTTTCTTGCCCCTGCACCAGAGGAACCAGCTAGCTTGAAGGAGGCATTAGCTGGACCAGATAGGGACAAGTGGCTGGCTTCTAGGGATGCTGAGTACCAGAGTCTGCTGGAGAATAGGACATGGGATCTGGTGGTGCTGCCTGATGGGAAGAAAGCGATACAATGCAAGTGGGTGCTGAGGATCAAGACCGATGACAAGGGGCAGGTCACCATCTACAAGAGTAGGCTGGTGGCGAAGGGGTTTATGCAGAAGGAGAAGCAGGACTTCAACGAGATCTTTGCTCCCACTGCCAAACCCCCTACCCTCCGTGTCTTGTTGGCAGATGCAGCTGTTAGTGGAAAATTCATCATTCAGATGGATATTTCAACGGCATTCCTGAATGGGATTTTAGAGGAGGATGTGTACATGACGCAGCCGCCTGGGTATGAGGATGGTACGGGCAGGGTGTGCAAGCTCAACAAGTCCATCTACGGCTTGAAGCAGGCGCCACGCTGCTGGTACCAGAAGTTGGCAGCTGTTTTAGAGGAGATGGGATTCAGGACCAGCAGCTGTGATGAGAGCCTCTTTCTCAAGGGCGAGGGGGAGAAGCTGGTGCTGTTTCTGGTCTATGTGGACGACATTCTTCTCTTCAGCAGCAGCATGAAGGAGATCCAGAAAGTGCAGCAGCAACTGATGGAAAACTTCAAGTGCAAGAACCTTGGGGAGGTAAAGTACTACCTCGGGATGCACGTGGAGAGGGATCCAGATCACAGGTGGTTGAAGCTGCACCAGGAGAAGTTCATCAAGGAGCTGGGGGAGAAGTATGGGATTGAGAATGAGCGCAAGGTTGCAACTCCCCTGCCAGCAGAATTCAAGCTTGTGAAGGCTGCAGAGGATGAAGGGGTTGAAGCTGAAGAGCAGCAGCAATTTCAGTCCTTGGTGGGCAGCCTCTTGTACGCAGCAGTTCACACGAGGCCCGACATCTCTTTCTCGGTTGGGCAGCTGGCTAGGGTGGTGCAGAATCCATCAGAGGAGCAGGTGGATGCAGCTGAGCGTGTGGTGAAGTACCTGAACTCTCACCCAAGCATTGGAGTTCAATACTCCGCATCTGCACAGGTGAAGCAGAAAGGGGTGGAGGTGCTGAAAGAGAAGGGGGAGAGGCTTGGAGAAGGCAAGCTATTTCTCACTTGCTTTACCGATGCTACGTGGGCTTCTGAGAAGGAGGATTCCTCATCTGTGGGAGGATACATCTGCGTAGTTGGGGGAGGACCTGTTAGTTGGAGGTCCAAGAAGCAGACGGAGACGGCACTCTCTTCCGTAGAATCAGAGTACATGGCGATGTTCCATGGGGTGAAGGAGGTGATTTGGCTGAGGAGGCTGTTAGAGGAGATTGGCCAGGAGCAGAAAGTTGCTACGCCGCTATTTTGTGATAGCAAGGGGGCTCTTGGGATGGCCAGAAACGCTGTGCTTCATGGGCTGAACAAGCACATGCGTATCAAGTGGCACTGGCTGCGTAAGGAGGTGAAGAGGGGGACGGTGCATCCGATCTACATCAAGACTCACCAGCAGCCAGCAGACTTTCTCACCAAGAGGCTTGCGGATGAGCCTCATTGGCGTTGTGTGCGCATGAGTGGAATGAGCACGTACTAGCATGGAATGACGGGGATGCAGCCGGCAGGCTGAGGGGGAGTGTGTTGGGTGCAAATGCACATTGCACGACATCCTGCCGTCTGTTTGTACGAGTATGCGTGTGCGAATGCATTTGCGTGTGAATGGTGTGTTCGTGTGTTTGTTTGCTTTCGCATTTTTCGCTTGATGCATTTGCAGGTACTCGCGCAATGTGCGCTTTGGCACAACATTGTATGCGCTATGAACAGTGCAAGCAGGAAGGACGAGCTCGCAAAGGAACCCAAGATGGAAGCTTTGCAGTTCGGTTGAGTTGATTGCGCAGATTCAGTTCTATCCAACTCGGAATTGTACTGTTTTGTTTGGTTAACTATAGTGTAGCAGGGAAGGCACTATAGGGGTACAATTTAGGTGAAGGTTGGATGTTGTTTGTCTGTATCTGCATGCTACAAGGCCAGGGGAAACCAGCGGAACCAGCATTTGGCTGGTTGGGCAAAGACAAAACAGGTTCTGTTTTTAGAACCTGAACCTGGTTGTTGTTTTCCCAGGTTGGAAAAACAGAACCAGAGGTTGTTTACCAACCTACCACCTGCTATTTTGTCCAGCCAGGTTGGTTCTGTTGCTTGGAAATATTTGGGATCATCCCTGGTTGTTCCCAGGTTGATTCCCAAGGTCCTTGCTAGCTAGAACTATTTAATCCTTCTCTGTTTGTACCTGAATATAGTCAATTGATTCAAGCGAATTCCTTCCTCGCTGGAGTTTCGTTTCTGCGCTATTCGACGGCGGAATGCTACCCGAGTCAACGCTAGTATGCTAGCACTCCAACGCTAGGCAAACGCTGTCTGAGCCATAACTTTGTAATGGCAGAACTTTTCGCGAGGCAACTTGGCTTATTTTAAAGCTATTGGAGCGAGCTTCGATATAGCGAATTCTCAGCTTAATCCGATCGACGGTCTGCACGGCACGCTGCGCGACGTTCAAGATACTCTTGCTGTTTTGACTAAGTCATTCTTGATCCCTCTCTCTACAAACTCGGACCCGAGGATAGGGGCTGGTCTTGTACCAGGCACCCAGGGACCCTTGGAGGTGACCCCGAGGAGAGGTTTTAAGTTTGATTAAGTCCTAATACTTGAGTTTATTAGGCCCTTACACCAACAGCACTTCATCGAGACGACGTACCAGGTCATCAACGACCTGTACATCGGCCAGCTCGAGGAGCAGCTGTCACACCTGCGGATGGGCGAGCAGGAGACGGCGACCGACTACTGCAACCGAGCTCGGCGCCTTCTCGCCATGATGAGGATGGCCGGCGTGAACTACTCTACGGCGTCGTACGTCACGCATGTGATCAAGGGACTCACGAGCAGCTACAACCTGCTGAAGCGGCTGTCAGTGGCGCCGAGCACGCGGGCGATGCTTAACGAGGATTCACTCACCTCGTACATCTTGCAGGACGAGGCGATGCAGGAGGCCGAGAAGTCCACGGAGCTCCTGCTGCAGGCAAACTACGCCGCCCCGGCGAAGCAAGGTAGCCGACCAGGGCAGCGCGGTAAGCCTGGCAGCGGTGGTAGCGGAGGTGGGAAGCCGGCCAAGGACGCCGACAAGGGCAAGTCGGCGAAGGAAGGCGGTCGCGGAGGAGGAAGTCGGCGTCGGGAGTGCTGGATCTGCCGCAGCCCCGACCACCTCTCCTTCGAGTGTCCCGACCGCAGCGGTGCAGGCGAACCCGGCGGTGGTCCTGCTGGACAGCGGCTGCTCCCATCACCTGATGGGGACGAAGGAGGTCTTCGTCGACATGGGGCCGAGCGGCGACGTGAAGCACGTGCGCGGCTTCAATGGGGCGTTGCAGGACGTTCGCGGCCGTGGCACGGTTGCGCTGCAAGGGGAGGCCGGGAAGCGGGTGCTCATTCCCGACGTGCTGTACGTCCCGGGCGTGCATGCGAACCTGCTGTCGGCCGGTCAGCTGAAGGAGAACGGCGTGAAGCTGAAGGAGGACGGCGACGGCATGCTGCTCGTCTCGGCGACGGGCGACGCAACGTGCTCCGGCCGGGTACTCTGCACCGACCTGCGTCCCTGCCCGGCGACAACGGCAGCGGAGGAGGTGGCCCTGCGAGCAATCGTCTCGGCGACGAAGGCGACGCCGGACAGGCTGCACGCGAGGCTCGCGCACGTCGGCATGGACACCATCTTGAGCTCATCGAAGCATGAGGTCGCCACCGGGCTGGACCTCAAGTCGGCGTCCGGCGCCACTTCGCCCTGCGTCTCGTGTGTCGGTGGAAAGCTTGCGCGGCACTCCTTCCCCGACAAGGGCTCGGACGCCGAGGACGCCCTGGCCGTCGTGCACATCAACCTGTGCGGGCCGTTCTGTTGGGTGCAAATGCACATTGCACGACATCCTGCCGTCTGTTTGTACGAGTATGCGTGTGCGAATGCATTTGCGTGTGAGGGCACATACAGGAGCAGCTGGTCGACCTGGTTGCCCGGTCGACCAGGTTACCTGGGTGACGAGGTTCTGCGGAAGAGTGCGACAGTCGCCCCGGTGTTTTTGGCGAGGATGACCTCGGGGGTGGTATCTCGAGGTCGACTTGGCTGATCAGAAGCAGTCGCCAGCACGAAGTTGACGAGGTGTATGCGTTGTGCAGGTGACGAGGCACTGCACGCCAATCATCGCGCGCACCTGCGAAGCAGGTGCGCTGCTGTCCTGCGGGAGCAACGTTGGCACGCCGTCAACCTGCAACGTTGGCACGCCGTTGACTTGCAGCATTGGCAAGCCGCGACTCTGCACTGCTGGAGCGCGGTCGACCAAGTCGTGCTGGCACGCGGTCGACCGTGCTGGAACGCGGTCGACCAAGTCGTGCTGGCACGCGGTCGACCGTGCTGCGCTGGCAGTAGACTTGTTTGCATGCTAGCTCTGATGTAGTCCTACCTTGCCAACTTCATTGTACCATTGTTGTCAACTTTCTCTAGTGAAACTCTTGCCAAATTGCCTCATGAACTAGCAAGGAGTGTGTGCACTAGGAAAACGACTAAGGAACAAGGAACGCAGAGATCACACGAGCATCCGTGCCTAGCCCGTAGTCTAGCTCCCGTAGTAGTAGTTTTCTCCGCAGGAGCTGCTCGACGGACGTCATCGAGCTACATGGAATCACTGTGGTGTTGCTTTTGACATGGGGTGCTCGACGGCCTTCCTCTACGGGGCAGGTCAAGAAGTTGGTGGTCGACCTACACAGCATTGGAGCGGAGATGGAGCCTTCGACCAGGGCAGCTCGACGGCTGCAGCTGACCAAGTTGGTCGACGGGTGGGCCATCGGCCCGGAGGAGCAGTTCGACCGGGAGGTCAACGGAGCAGTACGTCGACCTGACATGTGAGTGGTGGTCGACGAGGGGATCTCGTTGACACCAGGTGACAGTGCTGGTCGTCGGAGGGGACCGTCGACCAGGGTGTTGCTCGACAGGAGCTGTGGTCAACCAGAGGCATTGGGTGGTCGACCAGAGCCCTTGGTGGTCGACCAGAGGCACCTGGTGGTCAACCAGAGCTCCTGGTAATCGACCAGAGCCCTTGGTGGTTGACTAGAGGCACCTGGTGGTCGACCAAAGATTCTGGTGGTCGACCGGAGCCCTTGGTGGTCGACCAGAGGCTCTTGGTGGCCGACCAGAGCTCTTGGTGGTCGACTAGAGTGGCTGGTGGTGATCGACCTGCTCGACGAGTTCTGCGAAGGCACGCGAACGTCGTCGAGTTCGCAGTGATGAAGGCGACTTTGGGCTGGTATCCCAAAGTCGATGTGGCTCGTTAGGCACATACAACAGCCGACGGATGCACAACGATGCAAGTCGGGCCAATCGTCTGCGCGCATCTGCCTACGTGCGCACTGCTGTCTTCTACGGGGCAAGGCTGGACAGCCACTTTACTGCAGCGTTAGCACGCCGTTGAACTGCTGCATTGGCAGGTCACCTTGCCAACTTCTCTCGTGAATGTACAAATACCAAGGAGCATATGCAAAGCTACGATCACTCCTAGAAGCCGTGCCCCCTTTCGTAGTCGATCTCATGACCGTTGTAACATAAATCTCCGCACCATCCACATGCGTAAGTATCGCACTTACTCCTAGTACCATTCATGTAGGTAAGTATTGCAATTACTAGTAGTTCTGCACATATTATTGTCTCATACATATCGGTATGTGAGGAACTTACTCTTAATACCATCCACATGGGCTAGTAACGCACTTACTCTTAGTACCATCCATATGGGTAAGTAATGCACTTTCTCTTTGTACCATCTATATAGGAAACTAACGCACTTACCCTTAGTACCACACAAATAGGTAAGTATCACACCTACTCTTGGTACCAACCATATGGGTAAGTAACGCAATTATTATTAGTATACATGGGTTAGCAATGCTACCCTTCATTCTACCCAGATGTAAATGTAACGGACTTACTCGTAAAACCATCCACATAAATAAATTACATGCTTACTTACTCCTAGTACCATCCATATGGGTAAGTAATGCACTTATTCTTAGTAACAACAAGATATGTAAGTAAGACAATTACTCTTAGTACCATCCATATAGGTATGTATGCAATTACTCTTAGTACCATTTTTATGGGGAGATAATGCCCTTACCCTTAGTTCTACCCACATACGTAAGTAATGCACTTTCTAAAAATACCAGCCACATGGATAAGTAACACACATACTGTACTATCCACATGGGTAAGTAACGCACTTATTCTAAGTACCATCCATATGAGAACGTAACACACCTACTCTTGGTACCATCCATATGGGTAAATAACGCACTTACTCCTAGTACCATCCACATGGGTAAGTAACGCACATACTCATAGATCCATTTATATGGTCAAGTATTATTATTACTTATAATACCATCCATAGGTGTAAGAAACGTGCTTATTTTAGTATCATCTGTATGAGAAATAAACAACACTTACAATTAGTACCATCCACATAGGTAAAATAATGCACTTATTCTTATCCACGAGGGTAAGTACGCACTAAATTGTATTACCATTAACATGGATATCTAACGCACTTTCTCGTTGTCCCATCCACATGGGTAAGCAGCGCACTAACTCCTAGTACCATCCATATTTGTAAATAACGCACTTACTCGTGGTACCATGCATATGGATAAGTAGCGCACTTATTCTTAGTGTCATCCATATGGGTAAGTAACCCACACTAAGTACTATGCATATGGGTCAGTAAAAATGCACTTACTCTTAGTACCATCCATATGGACAAGTATCGCACTTTCTTTTAGTACCATTCATATAGGCAGGTAACAGACTTACTTTTAGTACCATCCATACAGGTAAATAACGCAGTTACTCTTAGTACCATCTTTTGGGTAAGTAAAGCATTATTTTTAAGTATCATCCGCATGGGTAAACAATGCATTTACTCTTAGTACCATCCATATGAGTAAGTAACAGACTGATTCTTAGTATCATCCACATGGGTAAGTAACGCTCTTACACTTGGGTAAATAAAGCACCTTTTTCTGGTGTCATGCACATGGGTAAGTAACATACTTATTCATAGTAACATGCATATAGGTAAGTAACGCACTAACTCTTAGTACCATTTATATGAGTAAAATAATTTACTTACTTGTAGTACCATCCACATACGTAAGAAACACATTTACTCTTAGCATAATCCATATGAGTAAGTATGCAATTACTTTTAGTACCATTTTTATGGGTAGGTAACGCCCTTACCTTAGTTCCACTCATATGGGTGAAAATGCACTTACTAGAAGTACCATCCACATGGATAAGTAACACATGTACTGTACCATCCACATGGGTAAGTAACGCACTTACTCTACGTACCATCCATCTGAGAAAGTAACACACTTTCTGTTGGTACCATCCATATTGGTAAGTAATGCATTTACTCCTAGTACCATCCACGTGTATAAATAACGTACTTACTGTTAGTACTTTACTAATGGGTAAGTAAAGCCTTTTTCTTTTACCATCCATATGGGTAAATAACTCACTTACAATTAGTACTAGCCACATAAGAAGGTATAGCACTTTCTTTTGATACCATCCTCATGGGTAAGTAACACACTTTCTCTTAGTACCCTGCATATGGGTAATAAACGCACTAACTCTTTGTACTTTCTATATGGTACAAACTTACTTACTATTAGTACCATGCACATGGTTAAGTAACGCACTGACTCTTTGTACCATTTAAATGGGTAAGTAACGCACTCACTCTTAGGACCATCCATATGGGTAAGTTGTCAACGGCAGTTGAAATTGGCCACGTCCTCGCTTGGGTGGAGCCGGCTTCGTGGTTGGTTGTGCGGGTGGTGCACACGGCCTGCATCCGTAGGCGAGCTGGTCGACCTGCACGGTTTGACTGCGATGGCGACTACTTCGTGAAGGCGTCAACTTTGGGGGGTTGACTTGGGAGGTCGACCTGTGGAGGGCGTCGACTTGGTGACGCCGATTTGGGGCAGCCGACGTGGTGTAGTCGGCTAACAACATGGAGCTGGTTGACCAGGGGTGTGGTCGACTTGGTGTGGTCGACCGAAGATGGTCATCGACTTTGATGGTCGACAGACACAAGGAGGAGCAGCTGGTCGACGTGGTAGACGGAGTTTTGCGGAGGAGCGCAGTCGACCAACACGTTTACTAGCTCTAATAAAGTCAGTCTTGCCAACATTGTTGTCAACTTTTGCTCGTGAATTTCTTGCCGAATTTCCCCGTGAATATGCAAGTAGTGTGAGCACCAGTTAACGACTAAGGAACAAACGCTACGATCACTCCTTCCCCGAGCCTTCCCCGTACAATAGCTCCCATTGCTAGAGTTGTCTCCGCATGGTGCAGTGAGTATGGACGGCACCGCGACAATCCTTCAGTCTAGGAGACTTTGTTGCACCTACCTATATTCGTAGGCCGGCAGCTACGTGCTAGTCACCATGGTGGGCGTAGGTGACGTGGAGATGGTGGACACCCCGGAGGCATGGCTGGAGAATACGAGGAGACGCCACTTTGCTGGCGTGTACGGGGAGACGCTCCCCTTGGTGGTCGTTGGCGGTGCTGCTCGCCGGACGTGCAGATCGCCCTAAAGTCATGCAGCATCTACTTGGACAGCGGCCACCAGGCGTGGCAGTTCATCACGTCGACGTACCAGGTCACCGACGACCTGTACATAGGCCAGCTGGAGGAGCAGATGACTCAACTGCGGATGGGCGAGCGGTAGTCATCGACCGACTACTGCAACCGGGCTCGGCGACTTCTCGCCAATATGTGGATGGCAGACGTGCAGTACTCGACGGATTCCTACATCATGCATGTCTTTAAGGGGCTCCCGAGCATCTACGACCTGATAAAGCGGCTGATGGTGGTGCCGGGTACACGGAAGTCACTCAACGAGGACTTATTAACCTCGTACATCCTCAGGGACGAGGCGATACAGGAGGCCGACATCTTTACGGAGCTCTAGCCGCAGGCGCTATGTCGCCCCGACGAAGCAAGGAGGTCGACCGGAGCAGCGCGGCAAGCCTGGCGGCAGTGGTAGCAGTGGCGTAAAGCCGACCAAGGACGCCGGTAAGAAGTCGGCGAAGGACATCAGTTGTGGAGGAGGTCGGCGTACTGGAGCTGCAACAACTCGAACCACCTAACATTTGAATGCCGTAACCACAGTAACTCCGATGACGACGACGCCAAGGGAGGCCGCGGAAGGTCAGTTAGCCATTGCCCACATCGGGAGAGCAAGACGCGCAAGGAGAAGCACTCGACTACGTCGACCTCGGCGAAGGATGCCGACTCCTTCTCTGGCGGCAAGGGGTGTGTCAAACTATATATGCTGCATATTGTATCGGCTATAGTGGGGTAGCCCATATGGGGTACAACCCAATTAGGGTTTACTACTTGTACTCCTGCATCCTGCTAGTTCATTCATTCCTGCTGCTAGATTCTAACATGGTTTCAGAGCACTAAGGTCCGTAGGACCGTTTTTTTTCGGGCCCACCTACCGCTGCGGTTACCGCGCTACCCCACGTACCTGCCTGCCTTGCCTTGCCTTGTGACGTGCTGCACTACGCGCGCCGTCCAGCAGCCCTAGCGCTGCCTCCTGCTGCCCTAGGCTCGAGCGCCGCCCCTACAGGCCCTTCAGGCCCGCGAACCGCCCCTACAGGCCCGTCAGGCCCCTTGCTGCCCCACGGTGCCCGCACCGAGCCCGCGCAGCCCGCGCCGAGCCGCGCGCAGCCCGCTGCTGCCGCGCGCTGCCCGCACTGAGCCCGTGCAGCCCGCGCCGAGCCGCGTGCAGCCCGCTGATGCCGTGCGCAGCCCGCTGCTGCCGCGCGCTGCCCGCACCGAGCCCGCGCAGCCCGCGCCGAGCCGCGCGCAGCCCGCGCCGAGCCCGCGCAGCCCGCGCCGAGCCGCGCGCAGCCCGCGCCGACCCTGCGCAGCCCGCGCCGAGCCGCGCGCGGCCCGCTACTGCCTCGCGCGGCCCGCACGCGGTCCGCAGCAGCCCGCGCCGAGCCGCACGCGGCCCGCTACTGCCTCGCGCGACCCGCGCGCAGCCTGTAGCAGCCCAGCGCGCTGTCCGCGCAGCCCGCGCCGAGCCGCGCGCGGCCCTCTGCTGCCTCGGCCCCGACCTGCCGCTGATGCGGCCCCGCCCTGCAGCTGCAACGGCCCCGACCTGCCGCTGCCACGGCCCCGACCTGCCGCTGATGCGGCCCCGACCTGCCGCTGCCACGGCCCCGACCTGCCGCTGATGCGGCCCCGCCCTGCAGCTGCCGCGACCCCGACCTGCAGCTGACGCGGCCCTACCCTGCGACTGCCGCTGAAGCGATCCCGCCCTGCAGCTGCTGCGGCCCTACTCTGCAGCCGCTGTTGCGGCCCCGCCGTTGCCGCCGTCGTCCGCCTACCCGGCCGCCGCCCGCCGAGCGCCGGCCCTGCTCGCCCCGCGGAGCGCCTGCCCTTTCCAGCCTTTGGTGAGCACCTGCCTGCCTGCCTGCCTGCCTGCCTGTCTGCCGGCCTGCCTGCTTGTCTGCCAGCCGGCCTGCCTGTCTGCCTGCCTGCCTGCCGGCCTGCCTGCCTGCCGGCCTGCCTGTCTGCCTGCCTGCCGGCCTACCTGCCTGCCTGCCTGCCTGCCTGTCTGCCTGCCGGCCTGTCTGCCTGCCTGCCTGCCTGCCGGCCTGCCTGTCTGCCTGCCTGCCTGCCTACCTGCCTGCCGGCCTGCCTGTCTGCCTGCCTGCCTGTCTGCCTGCCTGCCTGCCTGCCTGCCTGCCTGCCGGCCTGCCTGCCTGTCTGCCGGCCGGTCTGCCTGCCTGCCGCGCCTGCCCGAGCTGCCCGAGCTGCTGCTACTACTCCTGCTATTAGCAGGTGGCCAGATGCAGCTCCAGCGTCGTTCCCGCGAGTCTCTCACGCCCCAGGCAACGGGGAGGCGTCGTGCTCGCTGGTCGGCGTCATGGAGTCGACTGCATCGCTAGCGCCGGAGGGTGGTGAGGACTTCCAGGCGTTGGCGGCAGTTGTGTAGGTGAACCCGGCTGTCCTGCTCGACAGCGGCTGCTCAAACCATTTGATAGGGACGAAGGAGGTCTTTGTCGACTAGGACCCGAGTGTCGACACGTAAAGCATGTGCGAATCTTCAACGGGGTGCTGCACAACGTCGAAGGCCGGGGCATTGTCGCCCTGCAAAAAGCAGCCGGGATGAAGGTGCTCATCCTCGACGTGGTGGTGAAATCCCGTCCGAGGAACTCCCCTCCCCGGTCAGAGCGGAGCGACAGTACCGACTTCTTCGTCTGCCGTTCCACCAGCACCAGCCACTTCTGAAACTCCCGCAGCACATCGCTCTTCTTAGCGACCGGCAATGCCCACACGAATCGAGTGTGGCGATCCTTCAGCAGCAGGAAGTACAAGCTGCCATCCTTGGCAGCCACTCGAAATGGCCTGCACAAGTCAATGTGCACGACAGTCAGTGCCTCCTCGACGTCCGAGCCCTTGTCGAGAAAGGTGTGTCGCGCCAGCTTTCCTCCGACGCACGAGACACATGGCGGGTCTGCTCCGGTCGACGGCGTGATGTCAAGCCCAGTAGCAACTTCATGCATCACCAAGCTCTTGATCGTGTCGATGCCGACGTGAGCGAGCCTCGCGTGCAGCCGATCGGGGGTCACCTTCGTCGCCGAGACGATCGTCCGTAGAGCCACCACCTCGGTCGACGGCGACCGCGTCGAGCAGGGGCGAAGGTCGGTGCAGAGGACTCGTCCGGTGTAGCGTGCTCGACCGAGCACCTCCCCGGTCGCTGCAATGAGCAGCATATCATCGCCGTCGCCCTGCAGCTGCACTCCGCTCTCCTTCAGCTGGCCAGAAGACAGCAGGTTCGCCTGTACGCCCGGAACGTAGAGCATGTCAGGGATGAGAACCTACTTCCCAGCCTCCCCTTGCAGAGCGACGGTTCCGCGACCCTCAACAGGCTGCAGCGCTCCGTTGAATCCACGCACGTGCTTCACGCTGTCACTTGGCCTCATGTCGACGAAGACCGCCTTCGTCCCCATCAGGTGGTGGGAGCACCCGCTGTCGAGCAGCACCGCCATCGGGTTGGCCTGCACAGCTGCCGCCACCGCCTGGAAGTTCTCGCCAGCCTCTGGCACCAGCGAGACAGTCGGCTCCACCACGCCGACCATTGAGCACGACGCCTCCCCGTCGCCTCGGCCCTTGCCGCCAGCGTTGTCAACGTCCTTCGTCGACGACACCTTCTTCGACGTCTGCTTCTCCTTGCGCGGCTTCTCATCTCGACGGGGGCGACGACTGGCCGATCGACCACGGCCTCCCTTGTTGTCGTCCTCATCACTGTCATCGCGGTCGGGGCACTCGAAGGAGAGATGGTCGGGGTCGCCGCAGATCCAGCACTCCCGCCGTCGACCACCACCTCCACGGCCCTTGTCCCGCATTGACTTCTTCTCGTCGAACATCCTTCTTCGACCGCCCACCTCCGCTACCACCTCCGCCAGGCTTCCCGCGCTGATCCTGATGACGATTTTGCTTCATCGGTGCAGCATAGCTTGCCTGCGGAAGGAGCTCCGTGGGCTGCTCTGCCTCCTGCATAGCCTCGTCTTGAAGGATGTAGCAGGTGATGGAGTCCTCGTCGAGGAACTTACGCGTAACGGGCACCATCATCATCCTCTTCATGAAGTTGTAGCTGCGCGACAAGCCCTTGACGACGTGGGTGATGTAGGACGCCGTCGAGTATTCGGCGCCCGCCATCCGCATCTCCGCCAGGATCCGTCGAGCACGGTTGCAGTAGTCCGTCGCCGACTCCTGCTCGCCCATCCGAATGTGAGTCATCTTCTCCTCCAGTTGCCAGATGTACAGGTCGTCCTTCACCTGGTACGTCGACAGGATGAAGTGCCATGCCTGGTGACCAGCGTCGAGCCGCTCTCGACAGCTCCTGAGCGCTAGCTGCACCACCGGCGAGCAACACCTCGAGATGACCATGAAGGTGAGCAGGTGAGCCGCACGAAACTCCCCGCGCAGCTCGACATCCTCCTCGGGCGGAATCGGCACGGTGCCGTCGGCGAAGCCTTTCAGCCCGGTGACCTCCAACTGAGGTTCTATCGACTCTCTCTAGGTAATGAGGCCCCGTCGACCTTGCAGCGGGGCAACGGTGATCATTCCGACGAAAACTTGAAGTAGCGATACGCCGGTGCAATGCCGCCCGCCGTCACGTGTGTTGTCGCCGAGAGACCTCCGCCGATTCGTAGAGGAGAGCGACGTCGACACGCGAGATGCCTGCAGCCGCCGTCGACCGCTGCACTCGCGCCTGACTCCTGTCGACGCCACCGTCGACCTTGATCACCCCTCTCTGCCTCGTGCCTTCGCTGCCGCTGACTCGAGCACCACCGTCGACCTCGTCGTCGACGCCACCTTCGTTTCGCACCGGTCGAGGAGATGCAGGACGGGAAGGGTGATCCGTCGCCCACTGCGCCCGGATGCCCAACTCGACGATCGTCAACGGGATCGTCATGTACTCGCCATCCGCGTGGCGTCTCCTCGCATCAGCCAAGCGTGTCTCCAAGGTGTCCGCTATGCCTGCTTCTACAACTTGGTCGACCATGGCGACTAACGCTGCTGCCGGCCTACGAACGACTTAGTAGGTGCAAAAGTCGGCTCCTATCTGAAGGTAAGTTGTGGGGCCGTCCACGCTCACCGCACCATGTGGAGATTCACGTCACAACGGTAGTGAGCTAGACTACGGGGTTGGCATGAACTACTAGGAGTGATCGTAGCTTTGCTTGGTTCCTTAGTGCTTGCACATTCACGGGGAAAATTGGCAAGAGTTTCCCTTAGAAAAGTTGAGAATAGAGAAAGATTCAGTTCACAATTTCAAGAATGACTACATCAGGCACCTAGCAACTCTGCAGCTAGCCTGGTCGACCGCCAGCACTGCATGGTCGACCGCGTGCCAGCGTTGCGTAGAGGAGCCGCGCCAGCACTGCAGAAGAGCGACCTGCCAACACTGCAGGTCGACGGCGTGCCAATGCTGCAGCAGAGCCCGTCCAGCGTTGCCCCGTAGAAGACAGCAGTGCCCGAGCTGTCAGAATATTATGCTCTAGCCTGTAGTGGGGTGCTCTGTAGCGAGTACAACCCTTCTAGGGTTTGCTATTTGTATCCCCATTCTTGCTAGTGCAACCCCTCTCTTTCGCCTAAACTCTCTTGCCTAGCTAGGACTCTCCTAGCTATGGCTCCTAAGACTACCGCTTATCTCAACATGGTATCAGAGCTTAACGTTCCTGGCCTGTGGGCCCACTTCACTGCTTCCGCTGCTACTGCTACTCCCTGTCCGCCGCGCGCCCCGTGGTGCGCGGCGTCGAAACTAGGGTTTTCAGCCCGCCGTGCGCCCCGAGGCGCGCGGCGGTTTTCTGCCCGCCGTGCGCCCCGAGGCGCGCGGCGGTTCTCTGCCCGCCGTGTGCCCCGAGGCGCGCGACGGGTTCCTGCCCCGTCACTCGGCACGTCGCCCCCGGGAGGCGCTGCGACGGGCGACGGGGACCCGCGCGTCGCCCCCCGTCGCCCGTCGTGGCCTGCGCGCGGCCCGTACACCCGGCGCGCGGCCCGTACGGGCTGCGCCAGGCCTGCGCGCGGCCCGTACGGGCTGCGCCAGGCCTGCGCGCGGCCCGTACGGGCTGCGCCAGGCCCGCGCGCGGCCCGTACGGGCTGCGCCAGGCCTGCGCGCGGCCCGTACGGGCTGCGCCAGGCCCGCGCGCGGCCCGTACGGGCTGCGCCAGGCACGCGCGCGGCCCGTACGGGCTGCGCCAGTCCCGCGCGCGGCTCGGACCGCCTGCGCGCGGTTCGGGAGGCTGTGCCAGGCCCGTGGGCGCCCCGTTCTTCGCTGCCCCTGTCCTCCCCGCTGTCCCCCGTGCTTCTGAAGGCGCCCCACCCCTCCTTCTGCCCGTTCTCCTGGATTAGGGTTTGGGGTTGGGGGGTATGGGGGTGCAGCTTCTGTGTGCCGTTCCCTGCTCCTCCTCCTCCTCCGTCTCCCTGTGCTGCAGCTGCCGCTGAGGGGGGTGGACCTGTTGGAGCCGTCAGAGTAGTACTAAGGGGGGGTGAAGGGGGAGTGGAGCTAGCGGTGTAGCAGCGGGTGTGTGTCGAGGGATGTGGGACTGTTGGGGGAGGTTGAGGGGAGGTTGCCGTCGTGTCGTACGCAGCGCCTGTACTCCGGGGCACTCACTCCCGGTAGCTCAGAGAGCCGGTTGCGCCGTCGCCTGTGGGTCCGTTGCTCCTGCTGCTCGTCTTAGCCGCGGAGCCTGTTACTCCTGTACTCCGGGGCACTCACTCCCGGTAGCCACTGTGTCGCACCAGAGCCGTCTGTTGCCCGTGTGACTGCAGCTTCAGTCGTCGCCTCCCATCTACTCTCCTCTCGCCAGCCCTCCTCCTCCTCACTTCCCCGTTGTGACTACCACTAGCTTTGCTCATAATTGTGAACTTTAAACTATTGCTTCTTAAACTTGTGCTCAGAATGTGTGGTGACATTGTGATCCACCCTGAGCTTGTACTGCTTTGCTTGCTCTGCTGATTACACCCCACTTTGGCTATGGGGGTGTGTCAGAATATTATGCTCTAGCCTGTAGTGGGGTGCTCTGTAGCGAGTACAACCCTTCTAGGGTTTGCTATTTGTATCCCCATTCTTGCTAGTGCAACCCCTCTCTTTCGCCTAAACTCTCTTGCCTAGCTAGGACTCTCCTAGCTATGGCTCCTAAGACTACCGCTTATCTCAACATGGTATCAGAGCTTAACGTTCCTGGCCTGTGGGCCCACTTCACTGCTTCCGCTGCTACTGCTACTCCCTGTCCGCCGCGCGCCCCGTGGTGCGCGGCGTCGAAACTAGGGTTTTCAGCCCGCCGTGCGCCCCGAGGCGCGCGGCGGTTTTCTGCCCGCCGTGCGCCCCGAGGCGCGCGGCGGTTCTCTGCCCGCCGTGTGCCCCGAGGCGCGCGACGGGTTCCTGCCCCGTCACTCGGCACGTCGCCCCCGGGAGGCGCTGCGACGGGCGACGGGGACCCGCGCGTCGCCCCCCGTCGCCCGTCGTGGCCTGC
Source organism: Closterium sp. Yama58-4 (assembly GCA_947470075.1). NCBI lineage: Eukaryota > Viridiplantae > Streptophyta > Zygnematophyceae > Desmidiales > Closteriaceae > Closterium > Closterium sp. Yama58-4. The sequence goes on along the minus strand of CANIUD010000813.1, from coordinate 51,101 downwards.
GCGCGGCCCGTACACCCGGCGCGCGGCCCGTACGGGCTGCGCCAGGCCTGCGCGCGGCCCGTACGGGCTGCGCCAGGCCTGCGCGCGGCCCGTACGGGCTGCGCCAGGCCCGCGCGCGGCCCGTACGGGCTGCGCCAGGCACGCGCGCGGCCCGTACGGGCTGCGCCAGTCCCGCGCGCGGCTCGGACCGCCTGCGCGCGGTTCGGGAGGCTGTGCCAGGCCCGTGGGCGCCCCGTTCTTCGCTGCCCCTGTCCTCCCCGCTGTCCCCCGTGCTTCTGAAGGCGCCCCACCCCTCCTTCTGCCCGTTCTCCTGGATTAGGGTTTGGGGTTGGGGGGTATGGGGGTGCAGCTTCTGTGTGCCGTTCCCTGCTCCTCCTCCTCCTCCGTCTCCCTGTGCTGCAGCTGCCGCTGAGGGGGGTGGACCTGTTGGAGCCGTCAGAGTAGTACTAAGGGGGGGTGAAGGGGGAGTGGAGCTAGCGGTGTAGCAGCGGGTGTGTGTCGAGGGATGTGGGACTGTTGGGGGAGGTTGAGGGGAGGTTGCCGTCGTGTCGTACGCAGCGCCTGTACTCCGGGGCACTCACTCCCGGTAGCTCAGAGAGCCGGTTGCGCCGTCGCCTGTGGGTCCGTTGCTCCTGCTGCTCGTCTTAGCCGCGGAGCCTGTTACTCCTGTACTCCGGGGCACTCACTCCCGGTAGCCACTGTGTCGCACCAGAGCCGTCTGTTGCCCGTGTGACTGCAGCTTCAGTCGTCGCCTCCCATCTACTCTCCTCTCGCCAGCCCTCCTCCTCCTCACTTCCCCGTTGTGACTACCACTAGCTTTGCTCATAATTGTGAACTTTAAACTATTGCTTCTTAAACTTGTGCTCAGAATGTGTGGTGACATTGTGATCCACCCTGAGCTTGTACTGCTTTGCTTGCTCTGCTGATTACACCCCACTTTGGCTATGGGGGTGTGTCAGAATATTATGCTCTAGCCTGTAGTGGGGTGCTCTGTAGCGAGTACAACCCTTCTAGGGTTTGCTATTTGTATCCCCATTCTTGCTAGTGCAACCCCTCTCTTTCGCCTAAACTCTCTTGCCTAGCTAGGACTCTCCTAGCTATGGCTCCTAAGACTACCGCTTATCTCAACACGAGCTCGCAGGTGCGCGCAGACGATTGGCGCGACTTGCATTGCCATGCATCCGTCGGCTGTTGTCTGCGCCTGACGAGCCACATCGACTTCGGGATACCATCCCGAAGTCGCCTTCGCCATCGCGATCTCGACGACGTTCGCGTGCCTCCGCAGAACTCGTTGAGCAAATTACCCAAGCGACCAAGTCGTCGGCATTGCCCAAGCGAGGGCGGGGCCAACACCCCACTCCCATTAACATGTCTAGTGACAGTTTCAGTGCCGTGGCAGTGTTGATGAGGCTGTGGCTGGCTCCCCCGTCTACGAATATTTTAACTAAGTCTGTCCCTATTTTCCCACTAAGCAGTATGGGGCTGTCTACCGCGGTACCCTCCTTATTCGGCCGAGTGTGGTCGATTGCGTGAACCGGCACAATCACTCGGTGAGGGTCGGTTGGGTCGGGCGAGTGGCGCGACCTGTCAGTAGAGGGCCCGTCTGCTACTGACTCCCAGCGTTTCCCTGCTGCTTGGTCTGTTTCTGCTGCTCAGCTTCCCCCTTTCCCTTAGCGTTTTCCGGGCATTCGCTCTTGCGGTGTCCCGGCCGATTGCACGCGAAACAGCGCCCTTTGAACGGTACGGTAGCGGCATTCGCGGCGACAGTACGTATCGTAGCGCCCTCGTTCGTCCCACGAGATCGGACTACCCAGTTATTGCTGCTTCCGTAGGACCCCGGTCTCGGTCGGCAAAAGAAGTCGAGCTTCTCTAACATAGCGAGACTCTCCTGAAGATCGGTGACGCCGCGAAGCTAGATTTCTTGAGCGATGTCGTGCTTCAGGCCGCCAATGTAGCGGTCGATACGCTCGTTCTCGTTATAACCCACTTGCTCGCATAGCGCCAGAAACCCGCTGGTGTTGTCCTGGACGGAACCGAGTTGGCACCAAGTGCGGAGCTTCTGACGTGTCGCGATTGAAGTTGCAATTGGCTCAAATCGGGCGCGCAGTCCTGCGCACCTTACGTCCCACGCACGATATTGGGGCACCTCCACGAAATACCACGGCGACCAGGGTCCGGTTTGTCCTTCCCGTGTCCGTAGAATCGCGAAGTCGTTCGTCTTCGTGACGATGACACGGCACCAGTCCATGGCGGGTCCTCGCAGCAGCGACACGGCGTAGCGAATTTTCACCGTATCCTATGAGACGTAGTTGGCGTCGAAGAAAACGTTCATCGTGAACAACTTCGCCTGAACGATAGGACCACCTTGCTGACTTGGGTCAAAACATGGTGGACGTTGCGGCTTCAGCGGCATCGGTGACGGCAGTGCCGAATCATTGGTCGGTGCCGAAATCGTGACACGCGGCTGGCTTCGGACTGCATTCGTCGCCTCGGGGTGCGTCGTGCCGTGGTCGTCGTCTCCGTCGTGGCGGACGACGCCATCACTAGCCGCGCTCGCGGGTCGCCCCACACTTCCGTGTGTGATGCATGTGGTGCAGGTTGTCCCAGGGTGCCAGGTGCCCATGATCGTGCTTGCTGTGCTTGACGTCGTTTTGGAGGGAATGTTGTTCTCCCGTCAGCTCCGTAATTTCTTCGGAACTTTCGTGCAGCTGTTGCAGTAGTTGGTTCAGACTGTCCTACGAGAGGGTGGTGACGTTGATATGTTCAGCCATGACGAAGGGCGTCGGCTCGACTTAGTCTAGGTGCTGTCGTGGCTGCGCGTGTTTATGCGAGAACGCGAGGACAGCGGCTCCTAGGGGCTAAGGTGCGTGAGTCCCTTCGAGGTAAAAAACAAAAGTTGATTTCTTGGGGTGCGGAGATGCGCGGTCCAAAAAGGAAAGAAGCTTTGAATACCAAGTGTTACGGGTGCAATGGATCGAGGTAGCGAGGATTGCACTAATTGTCAAACGTGTACAAAATGTGAGCGAAGGTATGAGCGATCATTTATATGCGAAACATGCAAACGGTAACGCGGTGATGCGCGCTAGCTAGTGCTATGCTTGCAGCGAGGCTCGGGCTAGTCCCGAAGCGTAGGCCGACACGGCCGGGCCAGCAGTGCGTGGTTTGGTGAAGCAGTGCGCACAAATTTCGCGAAGTCCTGTTAGCAGTAACGGGCGAACAACGGCTGCTGCTGTACGCGATGTTGCAGGCTCAGAGTAAGGAATGTCGAGAAAATTCCTTACAGTTGCATACTTATGCTTTTATAATATTGTATTTATATTGCGTTTCGTCTTGGCTCCTAATGGGTACCGAATCAGTCAGTGCACAAAATGGCCGCGGTGCCGTCAGCCGGCTGGAACAGTGAGCCGAGCAACTCCCCTTCCCGAGCAGCGCCCCTCCCCTCCCCTCACCAACTCGGCCCCACCAACGCCTCCACCACCCCACAACCGAACCGAGTGTTGAAAGAATTGTGACCATCCAACAACACGGCGACCATTTCCCGAAGCGCGTCGCACTGCGACCATCTCCGCATACGATTGGTGGACGGACTGGAAGTGGCGCATTTGCATTCGCAAGGGCGTCGCAAAACCCATGTTCCACCTCATGGCCCGAACCGAATCCCCAGACTGGCGCACCAAACCGAACCCAACCAATTTTCTTCCAAGGGGTTCGATCGGGCACTGAGGGAATGGGAACAAAAGCGGGCGCAAACAGTATTGTGATCATTTACAGCACACCGATCCAACAGTGCTAGTAGCAGCAACTATTGTGCTCTCGAAGTTGGTGCTGAGCACATTACCCGTAGGAGCACTATTAGTTCCTCGGGCCATGGCAAATCCTCGAACCGTGCCGGCTGCGCCGCTCGCGGCAGCGGCCTGGCTGACGCTTTTCGCGTCATCCCTGGTGTTCTCGCACGCGGCGCGGGACCTCTCGAACCGCCATCATCTTCCCGCCACTAGGAACTTCGAAGACGTGACTGCCTCGAGTTTCTCCTCGGTTCCATCCTCTTATTCTCGCGAAGACGCCGGATATGACGGCGCGCGCGGGAATGACGCAATGCCGATTTCGCACAGCTCTCTCTCCACCGGCGCCGCTTCCGCGGAAATTGGAGAGCCGGCGCAATTCTCGACGCGGCCCGGGATAAGCGGTTATGACGGACCGCGGCTGGCGGGAGAATCGGCGACCCCAGAGTGGCTGGACCGGGACGCGCTGCATGAGTTGGAGGAGCGACTCGAGGATCTGATTGGCGGCGAGCCTCTCGGAATCGACGGCCATGATGATGTCAATGATGGCGCGTTGGAAGCTGACGGTTGGGAATCGCCGGGACCTACTAATTATGGCGACAAGGATGAAACTGAATGTGGCGGGTTGGCTGGAGCGACGGACGAGAACGCGATCGCCGCGAATCGGGAGCGGGAAGTCGGCGTGAGGTCGAAGATCGGCGGCGTTACCCGGAGCAGCAGCAGCAGCGGCAGCGCCGGCGACCGCGGCTCCATCCGCAGAAACGATTGCGGCAGCAGCGAAGAGTTTGGTGGTGCGGAGGGTGACGCGACGCCGGTGCGGAGGAGATCGCTGGGGGGAAATCCGATCGTACCAAATCTGACCGTGGCTCAGGACGGATCGGGAGACGTCACTAACCTCCAAGTATGTCCCTATGTCGTTCGCAGGCGGGTGGCTATTACTGTCTAACGCCTACCACACGGTATAAGTTGGCCCAGCCTGCTACCGACTGGGTTAAAAGGGCCTACTTGTATGGTGGGTAAGACAGCCGTAACCCCCCAGCCCTTCCACACTCAACTGGGGAACAATCCCAGTGCCCCACCAACAGTGAATTCATCTGTCCTAGACCCATGCTGATACGAAAGTCGCATGCTGTTTTTGTTTCTATTCTCCAACAGCACCATGCTGACATGGCGCTAGTACCATGCTGACATGGCGTACCATGGCTATGCCCTCTTCCCAACAGACCGAGTTCCAACACTTGCACAATCTAGAGCAACATCTCCATCCATTCACGTACCCCCGTACCCTCTCCTCTCTTGCCTCTCACGCTCCCACCACTCCCCACCAGGACGCGGTGAGGATGATCAACAGCGACATGAGCGGGTCGTGGTACATAGTGCAGCTGAAGCCGGGGCGGTACGTGGGCAACGTGGAGGTGGAGCGTGCAAACGTGGTGCTGCTAGGCAGCGGTGCACGGCGCACGGTCATCACAGGGAACCGCAGCAATGGCGCTGGCTTCGAAACGTGGGATACGCCTTCCTTTGGTCAGTTGCTGTGCATGCTGCACCACGCTTTCACCACTTTCTTCTCCTTGCTCTCAAATCCTCTTCCCTCCCTTCTCAGCTCCCAGCTAAACTCCCTCTTCACAACCGTCTCAGTTGTCGTCTTGCTTTTTAATCTATCATCTTCTTACCCTGCGCATAATTGTGCTTGTTTGTTCCAGTTCGTTTCTCGCCCGTCCTCCTCTCCCCTCCTGCATAACCCCGTCTTCTTACCCTGCGCATAACTGTGCTTCTTTATTCTGGTTCGGTCTCACCCGTGCTTCTCTCTCCACTCCTGCCGACCACCAGCGGTGGCGGGAAACAACTTTGTGGCAGTGGGTATTCGCTTTGAGAACACCGCACCGGCGAGCATGGAGGCAGCAGTGGCGTTCCGATCAGCTGGGGACAAAACCATTGCATACCGCTGTGTCTTTTCTGGCTTCCAGGTGCACTCTCATCTCCTCTCCTTAATTTCTACCCTCTTCTTTCTTCTCTCCTGCATGATCTCTCCTGCCTGTTCTCTCGGTCCCCTTCTCGCTGCTCGTTGCTCCCCGTCAAGACCCCACATCGTTTCCCATGTGCTCTGCTCCACCTGTCCGTTTCCAGCTGTGCATTTGATTGGCCTGCACTGCTGTAGCTCTTTTGCCACTTTCAGGCATATCATAACTAATGCATGTCCTTTCCTTCCCTCCCCCTTTCTACGAACCTTCACTTTGACCCCTCACTCCTTGTATTTTCTGCTTTACTCAACCATTGCAAAACCCGTTTCTCCCACCTATCCCGCTTCTTCCTCCTCTCCCATTCATGCTCCATCACCCTCTCCCTCTCCCCCCCTTATCCCCCTCTACCTTCTCTCTCGTTCACTCTCCCTCACCCCCGCTTTCGCCGTCTCGCCTGCGCCCCCTTCCCCTCCCCCTCTCCCTCACTGTCAGGACACCCTGAACGCGCACCGCGGGCGGCAGTACTACCGCAACTGTGCCATCTATGGCCACGTGGATTTCATCTACGGTCGCCACGGCGCGGCCGTCTTTGACCGCTGCCGCATCATCCCCGTAGCGCGCCCGGGGGAGAACGGCCCCGCCACCATCGCCACACACGGCGGAGAGACACGGTCGAAGCGTGAAGGCGGGTTCGTTTTTTACCGCTGCTGGATTGCTGCGAACGCCCCGGGGGTGGCGGTGTATCTGGGGAGGCCGTGGAGAGCGCGCGCCCGTGTCGTGTATATGTTTAGCTACCTGTCAAGTGCTGTCCTTCCCGAGGGATGGGTTCCCTGGCCTGGGGAGAACTTTGGGCCGAAGGCTTTCCTGGGAGAGTATCAGAACAGGGGGCCAGGTGCGGGGATGAGTGGGCGTGCGAGGTGGGTTCGGCCCGGGTTGCTGAGTGAAGCACAGGCGGGTCCGTTCATGCCTGAAGCGTTTATTCGGGGTAGCCGGTGGGTGCGCAGTACACCTGTGGAGATCGTGTACCCTTGACGGCCTGGGAGTTGATGGCAGCGTGGTTCATGGAAGGCAGCTGACATGCAGTGCAGATGGGAAGCGGAGGTGGAAAGCGGAAGTGGAAGGCGGACATGCAGGGTGGAGAATGACTCGGAAGGTGGATAGGAAGGATGGAGACCATAATGAGGAGTTGGAATTGTGAGGTCGAGCACCTGAGTGTGGCTGATTCTTTGGCGTTTTGGCTGACACGGTTTGGTGGTGAGGGTCCACTGCTGTTGAGCTCACCTCGAGCTCTGTACCAGCTGGATCATTGTGCATGGACTTTCATTTTGTTTAAGCTCTGTGATCCACTGGATAGAAGTCTCAGAAAGTAGCTACAGCGGAATGAGTAGCATTGATTGGGTTGGGGTACATATGCCTAACCCTAACTGTTTGTACCCCATATAGCATGACCCACAATAGGCTATAACATTTGACACACCCCCATAGCCTAAGTGGGGAATGCCAAGCAACAAGAAACGCAACCTAAGGTCACAAGACCAGTCACAAACAAAAGACAAAACAAGCTTAGGGTGGATCACAATGTCACCACACAGTCTGAGCGCAAACAGCGGCCACAAGGCCAGTTCAAGAGTGTATATGCAAATATATGCAGTACAAGCAAAGACAAGAGACAAGCACTCACTACTGCAGTCTACTCGACTCAGTCTCAACGAGGCCCAATTGCATGCAGACAGAACCGGCGGTGGTCACAAGGCTGAAGAGCCTTGGTGAAGATGTCTGCAGTGTTGGTCTCTGCAACTCTCGAAGGAGGAAGTACCTGACGTCGATGTGCTTCACTCTGCTCTCCAGTCGAGGCTCACGACACAGGAGAATCATCTGTCGAGAAAGTTAGGCAAGGTTGGTTGCATTGACGAGAGAGATTGGTACAAGAAACACAACCCTAAAGTGTTATCCCCTATAACATCTACCCCACTACAGCCTACCAATATATATCACACATATATATCATTTGACACACCCCCATAGGCAAAGTGGGGGAGAGCAAAGGGTCACAAGACCAGTCAAGAGAAGCAAAGCAAGCTCAAGGTGGATCACAACGTCACCACACATTCAGAGCACAAGCAAATGGCCACAAGGCCAGTTCACATGCAGAGATATATATGCAGCAATAACAGTACAGTGATGGCTACCTAGCAAGAGCCAGCATGCAGGTATATATATAGATCACAGTACAAGCAGAGACTACAGCAAGTGCGAAAACATAGGCACAAGGCCCAACAGAGTACAAAAGCGCTGATGATCACCAGACGGAAGTGCCTTGGTGAATATATCAGCAGTGTTGGCCCGAGTGGCCACGTGGCGAAGACGAAGCTGGCCTCGCTGCTGCAACTCTCGAGCTAGGAAGTAACGCAGAGCAATGTGCTTCGTTCTGTGCTCCAGTCTGTGCTCCTCACACAAGGCAATGGCCGCCTTGTTGTCAACGTACAGCACTGGAGGAGAACGAGGCCGCTCACCCAAGTCAGTCAGCAGGTAGGTGAGCCAGCGTAGCTCCTGTGCAGCCATGGCGGTGGCGTAGATCTCAGCCTCACAACTGGAGCTGAGAACAGAAGACGAGCGTGTAGACCACCAAGAAACAGAGCCAGAGCCAAGGTTGAAGGTGTAACCCTGTGACGACCGCTGCATAGCCTGGTCGTCAACCCAAGACGCGTCTGAGTGCCCAGTGAGGACCACCTCACTCCGTCCTCCAAGCACGAGCCCCATGCCCGATGTACTGCACAAGTAGCGCAGTACCCTCTTAGCAGCAGCCATGTGCTCTGGTCGGTGCCTACCAGGAGCCACGTAGCGAGCGAGAAGGCCAAGAGGGTACGCAAGGTCAGGACGAGTGCAGGTCATCAGGTACATGAGGCAGCCCACTAGCTCTGGGTAAGGACCACTCGGCTCTACGGACTCGTCCGAAGGTGGAGCTGAGAGCGAGTGACCTGTAGCCAGAGGAGTGTGCTGTGGCGAGGACCAGGTGAAGCCGAAGCGCTGAAGAACCTGCTGCACCATGTGTGACTGAGTCAGTGTGATGGTGCGGCGTGCTCTGTCCTGGGTGATCTGCAAGCCAAGGTAACTACGCAGCTCACCCAGGTCTGTGCACGTGTGTCTCTTCTGCAGCTCCGACTTCACCAAGGCGAGAGCCTCAGTGTCAGCAGTGGCAAAGACCAGGTCGTCGACGTACACGAGGATGTAGAACGGTGGCAGTGAAGTGTCGGTGCGCAGGAACAGCGACGGGTCAGCTGTCGAAGGAGCGAACCCAAGAGCCGCCAGTGTCGTCCTCAGTGTGTCGTGCCACTCACGTGGCGCCTAGCGGAGACCGTAGACTGGCCACCGGAGGCTCCACTTGGTACCAGGAGGGAACGACCCAGTGAAGCCAGGAGGGCGGCGCAGCCAGATCTCCTCGTGCAGGCTGCCCTGTAAGAAAGCTGTGCTGAAGTCAAGAGAGTGAAGCTCGTAGTCACGCTGAGCGGCAACGTGCAGCAGCACCCGAAGAGTAGTCATCTTCGGGGTGGGGGAGAAGGTCTGGAAGAAGTCAACTCCCTCTCGCTGACTGAAGCCTCTAGCAACGTAACGAGCCTTGAAGACAGGCGGAGAACCCGACGGCCGCTTCACCTTGAAAATCCACATGCCATCGACGATGTTCGCCCTAGGAGGGGGAACCTCATCGACGTAAGTGCCTGTGGACTTCCAGGATGCCATCTCTGCGTCCATGGCTGTCTGCCACTGAGAGGAGTACTCACCCGCGATCGCCTCAGCGTAAGAGCGCGGGGTCGGGATGTCTGGTGCATCCGGGTCTCCCTCAAGGGCAAGCAGCATGGCCACGAGATGAGGCGCAGCAGCCGCAAGACACTCAAGGTCCTCGTGCCTGTCCTCAAGGACGTCCGTGCTAAGAGCACACTCACCCCCGACGGACGGAGGACAGACAGACTCAGACTCAGCAACAAGACTGGCAGCGAAGTCTAGACGACAGGCAGCAGCAAAGTCAACAAGCTCAGCGACAAGAGCAGACGCAGCAGTAGACTCAAATGACGGGTCAGTGACAACAGTGGCTAGCAGACGCGTGACAGTAGGGTGCTTAGCACGAAACCGGTCAGACTCAGGGTCCGGAACGTCAGGTAGAGAGGACGCAGGAGGAGACGGCAGAGGAACAGGCTGCAGAGCAGAGGAAGGACGACGGACTACGAGGTGTGCGCTGGGGACAGCCGGCTGACGCGAACGAGGAACACGACGACCGGTACGACCAGGACGAGCAGGCGAGACAGGACGTGACGCAGGCTCACGACGCTCAGCAGGACTACCAGTCTGCTTAGTGTAAGGAGAAGGAGCAGGCAGCGGTGAGCCAGGCTGTAACGGAAGACCAGTAGACGACGGGAGAGTAAGAACCTGACGAAGAGCAGAGTCAGACGGCGGCAGAGACGATGGAGACGGCGGAGCGAAGAACAGTCGTGTCGGCGCAGCTGCGCCAGTACCGGCAGCTCCAGCAGCTCCAGTACCTCCAGCAGCTCCAGCACCTCCAGCAGCTCCAGTCCCAGAACCGACACCTCCAGTCCCAGGGTCTCCAACCTCAGTGTCTCCAGCAGCAGCACCCCTAGAACCAGCACCTCCAGTCCCAGGGTCTCCAACCTCAGTGTCTCCAGCAGCAGCACCTCCAGACGCAGCACCCCCAGCCCCAGCAGCTCTAGTACCTCCAGTACGAGCACCTCCGGAACCAGCGACTCCAGCAGTAGAGCCCCGGGCTCCAGCAGCGCGACCCTGACGGCGACCGTACCGGTCCTGCAGCTGCTGTGAGGTGAGAGGCACACGTGGACGAAGGCGGCTACTCCAAGGAGACCGCGCAACAGCAGACTCAGAACCCTCAGCGCCAGCACCCCCAACTGCTCCAGAACCTCCAGCGCCAGCACCTCCAGGCTCCTCACGCGTAGGCTCAGTACCCTCAGACTCGGCACCCCCAAGCTCAGCACCTCCAGGCTCCTCACGCGCAGGCACAGCACCCCCAGACTCCGCACCCCTAGGCTCAGCACCTCCAGGCTCCTCTCGCGCAGGCTCCGCACCCTCAGACTCGACACCCCCAAGCTCAGCACCTCCAGGCTCCTCACGCGCAGGCACAGCACCCCCAGACTCCGCACCCCCAGGCTCAGTACCTCCAGGAACAGCACCCCGAGCAGGACCACCCCCAGCAGGACCTGAGTCACCAGTGACCTCAACAGGCGCAGGTACCGGAGGGTCTACCTGAGAAACACCTGAGGGAGCAGGACCTGGTGCGGGGAGGGGGTCTACCTGGGGAGGACCTGGAGCGAGAAAGAGCGTCGGGGGGGGGCGAGGGGCAGTGCGGTAGGGAAAGAGACGGTAAAAGGGGACCGACTCGTCGAAGGTGACGTCCTGAGACGCAAAGACACGGCGCGAGGTGGGGTCGTAAAACTGCCAGCCAGGCGCGTCAGGAGGAAAACCAAGGAAGACGCAAGGAATGGCGCGAGCAGAGAGCTTGTCCGCGGTGAGATCGCGGACAAAGGCACGAGCACCCCAGACCCGGAAACGCGACGCATCGCCAACCTCCCCCGTCCACAGCACCGTGGGCGAGGTCTTCGGAAAGGAGACACGGGGCCAGAGGTTGAGCTGATGCGCGGCGTACCGGACCGCAAACGGCCACAAAAAATGGGGAGCCGCTGCATGGATCATGGAGGTACGAGCGACCTCCATGACTAAGCCAATGCGGCGCTCAGAAACCCCATTCTGCTGCGGAGAGGCCGGAAGCGTGAACGACTGGGTGATGCCGTGCTCCGCACAGAAGGCTGCCAAGAGGTCAGAGGAGAACTCACCACCTCTGTCAAAGTGCAGACGCAGGACAGGAAAGTCCCGCTCGAACCGCTCGCGGAGCTGGAGACGCACAGCGCGGATCCAGGGGATCAAAACAGCAGGGACGTCCCCTCCGTGGTGTAACGCGTGTAGTCGTCGACAACCAGCAGAAAGTACCGCTCACGGCCCTGTCCCTGGACGCGGGCTGGGCCCCACACGTCCAGGTGAAGCGTCTGCAGGGGAGCCTCTGTGGGAGGAAACGAGGAGGAGTGAGGAGCGGCGCGCTGCCGCCCCTCGACGCAGGGAATGCAGGGCGGCGCAGGCGAGGGAGGGAGGGCAGGCAGAGACCTGGGAAGACCAGAGACCAGGGAGCGAGAGTGCATGCTACGAAGGCGAGGCAGGGAGGGGTGACCAAGGCGGTGGTGCCACAGGAGCGTGTCGTGCGACAGGCGGCGGCACTCACACTGGGTAGCTACCTGAGCAGACGCGTACAGCTGAGGAGACAAAGGAGTGGAGCGTGAAATAGTGGTGAGGGTGTACAGACTGGACCCCGGCTCACGAGTGAACGTGGCCAGGTGGCGGCCAGTCTTGGAGCACGTGCAGATCGCCACACGCTGCCCTCCAGGAGTCCAGGTGTCAACCCAGTGATCCTGGAGGACGGCGTTGCTCACCAGGTTCGTAGAGAACGAGGGAACGAGGAGACCTGACAGCTCACCAGACGGGACCGCCGGGCACGGGAGCACAGTCGTGGCTCGTGCAAGCACTGGGCCCCCAGAGGGGTCAGCCAGTGAGACAGGGACAGGTGCAGGGAGGGGAGTGACGGTGGTGCTATCACGAAAGAAACAGCGGGAAGCACCAGAGTCAAGTGTAAACGTGTGCAAGGCCTGAGCCGACTCAGTACCAAGGGGAGCAGACTCACTAGCACCTAGGGCTGCAGCCCTTATACCGGGGTCAATACCAGGGTCAGGCGGCACACACAAGTAACAGTCACCCTCAGCACTAACAGTCAATGCATACATGGCAGCAAGAATAACATCATAGTCCAGATCAAAGATAGGCACATCACGCCTAAGCAGCTCTGCCCAGTTGGGGAACTCAGTAGCATCAGGATACTTGGCACGCCAGGCGTCACTAAGCCGGTACTCAGTGTGAAAACCGTTGCAGGGGCGACCCTTGCGGGGGCCAGTACGAATGACATAGGGGCAGCGGTCAGAACCACGAGACGCCCCACGCCCAGCATACCAGTCATTGAGCTGCTGGGAGGTGAGGGGAGGACTCTGCTGCTGCTGCTGCTGCTGCTGCTGGCCACCAGTGGGGCCACCCTTCTGGCCAGATCCACCCCCACTCCCACCTCCACCGCCACTGCCGCTGCCTCCTCCCCCACCACCGCCACTGCCGCCTCCACCGCCCCCGGTCCTGCCGCCACCCCACCCACCGCCTCCACCCCCACGGCCACCCCCACCACCTCCACCACCCCCGCCGCCTCCACCACCGCTCCCTCCACCGCCACCTCCGCCACCCCTGCCACCCTTGCCGCCCCTGCCGCCGCCACGCTTCCCACCAGGAGCGGAAGCCGCTGCGACCTTCTCCGCACCGAGGAAGTCGACAGCAGTAGCAGCAGAGGCGTAGGAGGGGTCAAGAGGGGAGGGGGAGCACCCCTCAAAGAGGGGAGTGCGGGGAGTGCCACGAGCAGCACCGACAGCGAGGATGTTCTTCTCTGCTGCGACCAGCTGCTGCTCGAAGTCGTCCAGAGTGATAGTTGGAGGATCCTTGGCAAGGAAGTGATCCCTGACAGAGCGAAGAGTGTCAGGGAGGCGGGTGACGAGGATGTAGAGGGTAAAGTACAGCGGGGGGGTGTTCGTGGCGAGGAACTCGTCGGTAAGAGCGGCTCGAAAGCGGGCGTCACTAGCGCGGAGGTGAGTGATAAGGTCGGCAGCAGTGTGAAACGAGGCTAAGTCTGGGAACAGGTAAGGCAGGATGAGACTACCAACGGTGGCTGTGGCCGGGGCGGAATAGCGGGCAACGACAGCATCATACAGCGTCTTAGCAGTCTTAAGCTGGTTGAAATGCGCGCGCTCAGAGATCGGTAGGTGATTGCGAATAACAAGGCGCGCGACTGCATCGCGGAGCTCCCACTGTGCTCGTTCAGGGGCAGGAGCAGTCTCAGCGGGAGTAGGGACAGTGCCGGTCACATAGGCTAGCAGTGATACTCCGTCTGCGACGTCAGTCATAAGGTAAAGGCGCAGGTCACTAAGCCAGGTGTCAAACTCGATGGGGCAACCGTCAGGCTCAAAGGCGAGAACAGTAAGGGTCGCCATGGTTGCAGCGCAGGCAAAAGTAGCAGGCTCAGGCAGCAGGCTCAGGCAGCAGGCTCAGGCAGCAGGCTCAGGCAGCAGGCTCAGGCAGCAGGCTCAGGCAGCAGGCAAAGGCTGCAGGCTCAGGCAACAGGCAACTGTAGCAGGCAGGCAGTTGATACAGGCGCAGTGCGAGCAGGTAAGGAAACACGCAGATCAGTGATAGGCCGCGCGCGTGTAGGCTGGCGGGGCGCGACGTGAGCTGCGCGGGCGGTGCGCGGGCTGCGTGCGGACTGCGCGCGGGCTGCGCGCGGGCTGCGCGGGCTACGCGCGGGCTGCGCAGGCTCAGAGCAGGCCGCACGGGCTCGGCGCGGGCTGCGCGCGGGCTGCGCGGGCTCAGTGCGGGCCGTGCGGGCTCGGCGCGGGCTGCACGGACGGTGCGCAGGGCAGCTGCGGGCCGCGCGGGCTCAGGGCGGGCTGCTCGAGCGACCTACGGGGCGCGACGCGGCTGGCAGCAGCAGTGCGCGCTAAAAAAAAAAAGGCGTGCGCGCGCAGCCGAGGCGCGCGCGGGCAGCAGGCTAGGCAGACAAGTAGGCAAGGCAGGTAGGCAGGCCGTTGGTGAGGTAACTTAGTAACTGGTAAGCCCTTAAGCTTAGGTCTAGGAACCTGCTCTAGATGCCATGTCGAGAGAGTTAGACAAGGTTGGTTGCATTGACGAGAGAGATTGGTACAAGAAACACAACCCTAAAGTGTTATCCCCTATAACATCTACCCCACTACAGCCTACCAATATATATCACACATATATATCATTTGACATCATCGCCCTGTTGTCAGCAAACAGGGTCGGTGCAGAGCTCGGCCGCTCACCAAGGTCAGTGAGCAAAAAGGTCAACCAGCGTAGCTCCTGAGCAGCAAGGGCCCCAGCGTAGATCTCGGCCTCTGCGGTAGAAGTCGCAACAGAGGAGGACCGAGTAGACCTCCACGAAACAGCTCCAGAACCCAGGCTGAAACAGTAACCCTGCGTAGACCTCTGAGTCTCAACGTCGTCGGCGTAGGAGGAGTCGCAGTGACCGGTGAGTACAACTGGCTGTGTCCCTCCAAGTACAAGCCCCATGCCTGATGTCGCGCCAAGGTACTTCGCCACCCTCTTAGCCGCCGCCCAGTGAACAGGACGGTGTCTCCCAGTCGCAACAAAGAGAGACAAGATGCTAAGAGGGAAGGCGAGGTCCGGGCGAGTGCACGTCATCAGGTACATGAGGCAGCCCACCAGCTCTGCGTAGGGACCACTGGGCTCGAACTGCTTGTCAGGAAAAGGCCCAGTGAGTCTGTGGTCTACAGCAAGAGGAGTGGGGGCAGGAGAAGAGTCCTGAAGCCCGAACCGCTAAAGGACCTGCTGCACCATGTGTGACTGAGTCAGAGTGATGGTGCGAGCGGCTCTGTCCCTGGAGATCTGCAGGCCAAGGTAGCGGCGCAGTTCCCCAAGGTCAGTGCAGGTGTGTCTCTTCTGCAGTTCGGACTTCACCTCCGCCAGTGCGACTGTGTCGGCTGTGGCAAAAACCAGGTCGTCAACGTAGACAAGAACAAAGAAAGGTGTGCGCCCACGACGAACAAACAGCGACGGGTCGGCGGAAGACGGCTCAAACCCGAGGTCGGAGAGAGTAGAGCGGAGAGTGTCGTGCCACTCACGGGGTGCCTGGCGGAGACCGTAGACCGGTCGTCTGAGGCTCCACTGGGTCCCAGGCGGGAAAGTGCCAGTGAAGCCCGGAGGACGACGCAGCCAGATCTCCTCGTGTAGGCGGCCCTGGAGGAAGGCAGTGGAGAAGTCAAGAGAGTGAAGCTCGTAGTCTCTCTGCGTTGCTACGTGCAGTAACACCCGAAGAGTGGTCATCTTCGGGGTGGGCGCAAAGGTCTGAAAGAAGTCAACTCCCTCACGCTGACTGAACCCTCTAGCCACGTAGCGTGCCTTGAAGACTGGGGGAGATCCCGGCGGCCGCTTCACCTTGAAGATCCACATGCCGTCAACGATGTTCGCCCCTTGGGGGGGAACCTCGTCAACGTAAGTGCCTGTGGACCTGTAGGAGGCCATCTCTGCGTCCATGGCAGCTCTCCACTGAGAGGCCCAAGGCCCTGACACTGCCTCAGCGTAAGTGCGAGGAGTAGGTATGTCAGGAGCGTCGGGGTCTCCCTCAGGAGTGAGCAGCATGGCACAGAGATGAGGTGAAGCAGCTGCCAGGAACTCTAGCTCAAACTGTCTGTCCTCTAGGACGTCACAGCCAAGGGCAGACTCACCCCCGGCGGACAGAGGACGGACAGGAGGAGCGGCCACAACACGAGTGGCGTAGTCAAGGCGACGCGTAGCAGTAAAGTCAGTGACAGCGGCAGTGAGGACCGCGACGGAGGAAGGAGAGGCACGAGGGTCTGTAACAAGAGAGGCGAGAACTTGAGAGAGAGTGGGGCGGTACGCGCGGTAGTAGTCAGTGACCGGAGTGGACAGGGAGGCAGTGAGGGACGACTCAGGAGGACGAGGAAGGACAGACGGAGGAGAACGAGGAGGACTAGGACGAAACAACACGGTACGGAGGTCAATGATAGGGGACGAGGGACGAGCACGAGGAGGACGAGAGGCCCAAGTGTGGGCGAGAGGAGGGGGGGACGGAGGAGACCGAGAACGAGGGAAGACAGCCGGAGTGGAGTCCGGAGGAGGAAACATAGGACTGAACACAGGAGGAGAGGAGGGGAGACCAAGGGCCCGAAGGCCAGAAACAGGTGCCGGAGGCTGCTCCGGCTGCTGCTGCTGCGGCGGCGGCGGCGGCGGCGGCGGCGGCGGCTGCTGCTGCTGCTGCTGCTGCTGCTGCTGCTGCTGCTGCTGCTGCTGCTGCTGCTGCTGCTGCTGCTGCTGCTGCTGCTGCTGCTGCTGCTGCTGCTGCTGCTGCTGCTGCTGCTGCTGCTGCTGCTGCTGCTCTCGCTGCAACTCCAACCTCTCACGCTCCACCCGCTGCTGAACCTCCAACCTCTCACGCTCCAAACGCTGCTGCTCCTCACGCTCAAGACGAAGACGGGCCTGGTGTCGAGTCGGGTAAGGGTGAGGAGGAGGAGTGGTGTCAGGAGACGACGAAGAAGAACCTGCTCCGCCCTCGACAGAACCCGGCTGAGCACCCCCAGAGCGAGTACCCCTCGCGGCAGCACGACCAGCACCTGTAGGAGGTGTACCCGCACCCCCAGCCGTGGTGCCCCTAGTGGCGCTAGCACCAGCCCCAGACTCTCCAGCTCCAGAAACACCACCAGCTCCAGCACCACCACCAGCTCCAGTACCCTCGGAACGGGCAGCTGCGGCAGGTGCACGCTCAGTGCCAACGCCAACACCCCCTGAACTGGCTGCTCCTGTAGGTGCACGAACAGCTCCAACGCCAGCACCCCCAGAGCGAGCACCGCCAGAGCCCTCTCCTCGAGCACCAACACCCTCAGAGTCCGCAGTGGCCGGTGAAGGAAGCGGCGACGGCTGCTGCGGAGGCGGTGAGGACGACTGTGGGGAAGGAGGAGAGACCTGGGGGGGTACCGAGGGAGGGGGAGTAGCGTGGGACACACCAGACGTAGCAGGAATAGGGGGGGTACAGGAGGAGTAGGGTCGGGAGGAGGAGGAGCTGGAGCCAGGAAGAGGGGAGGGGGGGGAACCGGGAGACCTCGAGAGGGGTACCTGACGTAGTAGGGGACGGACTCGTCGAAACGGACGTCACGAGAGTCAAAGAACCGGTGGGAGGGTGGGTGGTAAAAGGTGAAGTCAGAGGAGCCCTCTGGGAAACCAAGGAAGACACAGGGGACGGCGCGAGGCGAGATCTTGTCCGCAGAGGTGTCGCGGACAAGAGCCAAGCAGCCCCAGACACTAAACCTCGACGCAACACCAGGGGACCCTGTCCAAAGACTGGTCGGTGAAGCCCCTGGCCGAGAGACGCGAGGCCAGAGGTTCAGCTGGTGAGCGGCGTACCGAGCCGCGTAGGGCCACAGAAAATGGGGCGCGCGGGCGTGGATCATGGAGGTGCGGGCGATCTCCATGACCAGGCCTAAGCGGCGCTCAGCAACCCCATTCTGCTGTGGAGAGTCTGGAAGAGTCCAGGACTGGGTGATGCCCTGCTCAGCACAGAATCTGGCGAGAATGCCGGAGCGAAACTCACCCCCACAGTCGGAGTGGAGACAACAAACACGACGACCACGAGTGCCCTCGGTGGCGAGGAGCCACCGGATCAGCGTAGAAGTCACGTCGGACTTCTTCGCCAAGGGGAACACGGTGGTGTACCGAGAGTAATCGTCAACGACCACCAGAAAGAAACTCTCCCGCTCAGGGCCAAGGCGGGAGGCGGGGCCCCAGACGTCTAAGTGGAGTGTCTGGAAGGGCTCGGTGGCCGGACGAAGGGAGGAGGAGTGAGGGGTGGCGCGAAGCCGACCCTGGACACAAGGATTTGGGGACGGCGGGAGTGGTGGGAGGACTCGGGGGAGGCCTAAGACAAGACGCTGACTGGACATGGCGCGCAGACGAGGAAGGGACGGGTGCCCCATCCGGTGGTGCCACAGAACGGTGGGGTGAGCAAGCGACCGACACGAGCACGACGCAGCAACTACACCTGACACAGCAACCTGACTGGACCCGGCTACCTGGTGGGACGGGGGAACCTGACGGGGGTCGGTGCGGAGGGTGTACAGACCAGAGCCCGGCTCCTGGCGGAAAGTGGCCAAGGGGGCGTACGTGTCACCGTCGACGCAGACCGCGGTGTCACCAGAAGGCTCAACCCAGACCCCGACGTGCTGTCTCGCCAGGGTGGCCACACCAACCAGGTTCCTAGAGAACGTAGGAACGTGGAGGCCGGTCAGGGAACCAGAAGGAGCAGCTGGGCACGGGAGTGTAGTGGCGTGAGTCGCAATGACCGGTCCCGAGGAGGGATCGGCCAGTGCTACAGAGACAGACGCCGGTAGCGGAGAGAGAGTCGTGCAGTCGCGGAAGAAGCAGTGCGACGCTCCTGAGTCCAGTGTGAAGGAGAGAGACGCGTCCGCCGAGGGAGCACCTGTACTAGTAGCTAAACAAGATCCTACACTAGCACCTACTCTAGCAACAGGCAAGTACACAGATCCAGGAGCACTATAGTCAACATCAGCATACATGGCATATGACCTAGCATCATCCATAGTCATATCAAAAACAGCAATACCACGAGCAAGAAGTGTCCCCCAACGCGGCGGCGGGGGAGCGGAGGGGCCGTGGTGCAAGAGGTAGAGGTCGTCGAGACGACTGAAGCAGCGTGCAGCAGAGTGGTCGGGGCGGCCACAGTACGAGTCCCTACGAGGACCCGTAAGGATCCAGTACTCACAGGGACCAACGTCGCGGCCGGCCGCGCGAGGTCCCCGACTGGAGGGGGCGCCACTGCGCCCAGCCGGGGGACCCGCAGACCTCCACTGCTGCTGAGGGCCCCACTGCTGCGGAGGGCCCCACTGCTGAGGCTGCTGCTGCGGTAGGCGCTGCTGCTGGCCCTGTCGCTGCTGCTGCTGCTGTCCCTGCCGCTGCTGCTGTCCAGGCGGTGGCAGCTGCTGAGAAGTCGGCTGCTGCTGCTGCTGCTGGAACCCCTCACCACCAGTGAAAACTTCACCGTTGAGAGGAGGGCCGTCAGGGCCCGAGCCACCCCCACCACCACTACCACCACCTGGCCCACCGCTGCCGCTACCCGCACCACCCCCAGTACCCCCGCCGCCCTTCCCGCCCTTCTTGCCGGCCTTGCCACGTTTCTGTCCGCCAGAGACAGAAACAGCCGCCGTCTCCTCAGAGGAAGAAGACGTGGGGGTGGCAAGTGAGGCAGTGAAGGTGGGAAGCTGTGGTACCGCACACCCCTCAAAAAGACGAGGAGGAGGCGCGGAAGAGGCAGAGGCAACAGCGAGGAGGTTACTCTCGATCTTCGAGAGAGCGGTCTCAAGAAGATCGATGGTAAGCTCAGTGGGGTGCTTCAGAAGAAGCGCGTCGCGGGCTGTGGCTAGGCGGTCAGGGAGGCGAGTGACTTGCCAGTTAATAGTGAGCCACATAGGGGGCGGGGCAAGGGCAAGCTGGTCCTCAGTGCAAGCAGCGCGAAAGCGAGCGTCAAGAGAGCGCAGGTGGGTAGCGAGGTCAGAGACAGTCTCAAAGGAGGCGAGGTCAGGGTAGATAAAGGGTACGAGGAGGCGACTGAGCGAAGCAGAGGAGGGAGTGGAATAGCGAGCAACAATATGTTAGAATCTAGCAGCAGGAATGAATGAACTAGCAGGATGCAGGAGTACAAGTAGTAAACCCTAATTGGGTTGTACCCCATATGGGCTACCCCACTACAGCCTAGACAATATGCAGCACATATAGTTTGACACACCCCCATAGGCAAAGTGGGGGAGAACAAGGGGTCACACGACCAGTCAAGAGAAGCAAAACAAGCTCAGGGTGGATCACAACGTCACCACACATTCCGAGCACAAGCAAAGGGCCACAGGGCCAGTTCACATGCAGAGATATATATGTAGCAATAACAGTACAGTGATGGCTACCTAGCAAGAGCCAGCATGCATATATATATAGATCACAGTACAAGCAAAGACTACAACAAGTGTGGAAACGTAGGCACAAGGCCCAACAGAGTACAAAAGCGCTGATGATCACCAGACGGAAGTGCCTTGGTAAATATATCAGCAGTGTTGGCCCGAGTGGCCACGTGGCGAAGACGAAGCTGGCCTCGCTGCTGCAAATCTCGAGCCAGGAAGTAACGCAGAGCAATGTGCTTCGTTCTGTGCTCCAGTCTGTGCTCCTCACACAAGGCAATGGCGGCCTTGTTGTCGACGTACAGCACTGGAGGAGAACGAGGCTGCTCTCCCAAGTCAATCAGCAGGTAGGTGAGCCAGCGTAACTCCTGTGCAGCCATGGCTGTGGCGTAGATCTCAGCCTCACAACTGGAGCTGAGAACTGAAGACGAGCGTGTAGAACGCCACGAAACTGAACCAGAGCCAAGGCTGAAGGTGTAACCCTGTGACGACCGCTGAGTAGCCTGGTCGTCAACCCAAGAAGCGTCTGAGTGCCCAGTAAGGACAACTGGGCTCGTCCCTCCAAGCACTAGCCCCATGCCTGATGTGCTGCACAAGTAGCACAGTACCCTCTTAGCAGCAGCCATGTGCTCAGGTCGGTGCCGACCAAGAGCCACGTAGCGAGCCAGAAGACCAAGAGGGTACGCGAGGTCAGGTCGAGTGCAAGTCATCAAGTACATGAGGCAGCCGACTAGCTCTGGGTAAGGACCACTCGGCTCTACGGACTCGTCCGAAGGTGGAGCTGAGAGCGTGTGACCTGTAGCCAGAGGAGTGGCCTGTGCTGAAGACCAGGTGAAGCCGAAGCGCTGAAGGACCTGCTGCACCATGTGTGACTGAGTCAAGGTGATGGTGCGGCGTGCTCTGTCCCGGGTGATCTGCAGGCCAAGGTAGCTGCGCAGCTCACCCAAGTCTGTGCACGTGTGTCTCTTCTGCAGCTCCGACTTCACGTGGGCGAGAGCCTCAGTGTCAGCAGTGGCAAAAACCAAGTCGTCGACGTACACGAGGATGTAGAACGGCGGCAGTGAAGTGTCGGTGCGCAGAAACAGCGACGGGTCAGCAGTAGAAGGCGCGAACCCAAGAGCCGCAAGTGTAGTCCTCAGTGTGTCGTGCCACTCACGTGGCGCCTGGCGGAGACCGTAGACCGGCCGCCGGAGGCTCCACTGGGTACCAGGAGGGAACGACCCAGTGAAGCCCGGGGGGCGGCGCAGCCAGATCTCCTCGTGCAGGCTGCCCTGCAAGAAAGCTGTGCTGAAGTCAAGAGAGTGAAGCTCGTAGTCACGGTGAGCAGCAACGTGCAGCAGCACCCGAAGAGTGGTCATCTTCGAGGTGGGGGAGAAGGTCTGGAAGAAGTCAACTCCCTCTCGCTGACTAAAGCCTCGAGCAACGTAACGAGCCTTGAAGACAGGCGGAGAACCTGGCGGCCGCTTCACCCTGAAAATCCACATGCCACTGACGATGTTCGCCCCAGGAGGGGGAACCTCGTCGACGTAAGTGCCAGTGGACTTCCAGGATGCCATCTCTGCGTCCATGGCTGTCTGCCACTGAGAGGAGTACTCACCCGCGATCGCCTCAGCGTAAGAGCGCGGGGTCGGGATGTCTGGTGCATCCGGGTCTCCCTCAGGAGCAAGCAGCATGGCAACGAGATGAGGCGCAGCGGCTGCAAGACACTCAAGGTCCTCGTGCCTGTCCTCAAGGACGTCCGTGCTAAGAGCACACTCACCCCCGACGGACGAAGGACAGACAGACTCAGACTCAACAACAAGACTGGCAGTGAAGTCTAGACGACAGGCAGCAGCAAAGTCAACAAGCTCAGCGACAAGAGCAGACGCAGCAGCAGACTCAAACGACGGGTCAGTGACAACAGTGGCTAGTAGACGCGTGACAGTAGGGTGCTCAGCACGAAACCGGTCAGACGCAGGGTCCGGAACGTCAGGCAAAGAGGACGCAGGAGGAGACGGCAGAGGAACAGGCTGTGGAGCAGAGGAAGGACGACGGACTACGAGGTGTGCGCTGGGGACAGCCGGCTGACGCGAACGAGGAACACGACGACCGGTACGACTAGGACGAACAGGCGAAACAGGACGCGACGCAGGCTCACGACGCTCAGCAGGACTACCAGTCTGCACAGTGTAAGGAGAAGGAGCAGGCAGCGGTGAGCCAGGCTATAACGGAAGACCAGTAGACGACGGGAGAGTAAGAACCTGACGAAGAACAGAGTCAGACGGCGGCAGAGACGACGGAGACGGCGGAGCGAAGAACCGTCGTGTCGGCGCAGCTGCACCAGGACCGGCAGCTCCAGCAGCTCCAGTGCCTCCAGCAGCTCCAGTACCTCCAGCAGCTCCAGAAGCTCCAGTCCCAGAGCCGACACCTCCAGTCCCAGGGTCTCCAACCTCTGTGTCTCCAGCAGCAGCACCCCCAGAACCAGCACCTCCAGTCCCAGGGTCTCCAGCCTTAGTGTCTCCAGCAGCAGCACCCCCAGAACCAGCACCTCTAGTCCCAGGGTCTCCAGCCTCAGTGTCTCCAGTACGAGCACCTCCAGAACCAGCGACTCCAGCACCTCCAGTAGACAAAGGACCAGCACCACTCCTAGCTCCAGCAGTGCGACGCTGACGGCGACCGTACCAGTCCTGCAGCTGCTGTGGGGTGAGAGGCACACGTGGACGAAGGCGGCTACTCCAAGGAGACCGCGCAACAGCAGACTCAGAACCCTCAGCGCCCGCACCCCCAACGGCTCCAGAACCTCCGGTGTCAGTACCCTCAGCACCAGTACCTCCAGCGGCTCCAGAACCTCCAGCGCGAGCACCCTCAGCAGCTCCAGAACCTCCAGCTCCAGCGCCACCAGTATTAGGCACTCCAGCAGCTCCCGAACCTCCAGCGCCAGCACCCTCAGTAGCTCCAGAACCTCCAGCGTCAGTACCGCCAAGCTCAGCACCCCCAGACCCCTCACACTCAGGCTCAGCACCACCAAGCTCCACACCCTCAGGCTCAGCACCCGCAGGCTCAGCACCCCCAGGCTCCGCACCCCCAGGCTCAGCACCCCCAGAAGTAGCACCCCGAGCAGGACCACCCTCAGTAGGACCTGAGTCACCAGTGACCTCAACCGGCGCAGTCAAGGGAGGAGGGTCTACCTGAGAAACACCTGAAGGAGCAGGACCTGGAGCGGGGAGGGGGTCTACCTGGGGAGCACCTGGAGCGAGGAAGAGCGGCGGGGGGGGGAGCGGGGCAGTGCGGTAGGGGAAGAGACGGTAAAAGGGAACCGACTTGTCGAACGTGACGTCCTGAGACGCAAAGACACGGCGCGAGGTGGGGTGGTAAAACTGCCAACCATGCGCGTCAGGGACAAAGCCAAGGAAGACGCAGGGAACAGCGCGGGCGGAGAGCTTGTCCGCGGTGGTATCGCGGACAAAGGCACGAGCACCCCAGACCTGGAAACGCGACGCATCGCCAACCTTCCCCGTCCACAGCAGTGTGGGCGAGGTCTCCGGCAAGGAGACACGGGGCCAGAGGTTGAGCTGATGCGCGGCGTACCGGACTGCAAACGACCACAGGAAATGGGGGGTAGCTTCATGGATCATGGAGGTACGAGCGACCTCCATGACTAAGCCAATGCGGCGCTCAGCAACCCCATTCTGCTGTGGAGAGGCCGGAAGCGTGAACGACTGGGTGATGCCGTGCTCCGCACAGTAGGCTGCCAAGAGGTCAGAGGAGAACTCACCACCTCTGTCAGAGTGCAGACGCAGGACAGGAAAGTCCCGCCGGAATCGCTCGCGGAGCTGGAGACAAACAGCGCGGATCCAAGGGATCAAAACATCAGGGACGTCCCCCTTGCTCTGCAAGGGGAAGACCGTGGTGTAACGCGTATAGTCGTCGACGACCAGCAGGAAGTACCGCTCGCGGCCCTGTCCCAGGACGCGGGCTGGGCCCCACACGTCCAGGTGGAGCGTCTGCAGTGGAGCCTCTGTGGGAGGAAACGAGGAGGAGTGAGGAGCGGCGCGCTGCCGCCCCTCGACGCAAGGAATGCAGGGCGGCGCAGGCGAGGGAGGGAGGGCAGGCAGAGACCTGGGAAGACCAGAGACCAGGGAGCGAGAGTGCATGCTACGCAGGCGAGGCAAGGAGGGGTGACCAAGGCGGTGGTGCCACAGGAGAGTGTCGTGCGACAAAGCGCGACACTCGCAGGGGGCCGCCAGCTGACCAGACGTAGACGCAGACGCAGCTACCTGAGGGGACTCAGTGGTCAGTGTGTACAGACTCGAGCCAGGTGCACGGGTGAACGTGGCCAAGTGCCGGCCCGTCCGAGCACACGTATAGTGAGTCACTCGCTGACTCGCAGGAGTGAACTGGTCAACCCCGTGATCCTGGAGGTCAGCTCCACTCACCAAGTTTGTAGAGAACGAGGGGAGGTAAAGACCTGACAGGAAGCCAGACGGGACGGCCGGACACGGCAGAACCGTGGAGTAGTGGGCAAGGACTGGACCCCCAGAGGGGTCCGCCAGGGAGACCGGAACTGGCCGACTGAGCGGCGTGAGTGTGGTGCAGTCGCGAAAGAAAGAGCGAGAAGCTCCTGAGTCAAGGGTGAAGGTGTGCAAGACCGCAGCAGGCGCAGTACCAGAAAGAGCAAACTCACCAGCACCTAGAGCAGCAGTCTCACCAGCACCTAGAGCAGGAGACGCACGAGCACCTAGAGCAGCAGCCTCACCAGTACCGAGAGCAGCAGGCGCTATACCAGGGTCAGGCGGGACGCACAGGTAACAGGCACGGTCGACACTAGTAGGCAATGCATACATGGCAGTGAGAATAGCATCATAGTCAAGTGCAAAGATATCTACCCTCTGTCCAAGCAGCTCCGGCCAGGCAGGGAGCTCAGCCTCGTCTCCAAACACGGTACGCCAGGCGTCGCTCAGACGAGCGAAGCAGCGGGACTGTGTGTGACCAAGCGTCCCGCAAGGCTGACCAGTCCTAACACCTGTGCGAATGACGTACGGGCAGCGAACGGTACGCGTAGACCTGCTACACTGAGTGTACCACTCCTGGAGCTGCCGGGGCGTAAGTGTCTCGCGAGGACGCCCCTGCAGCTGCAGCTGGCCACTGCCAGACGCCCCCAACTGACCAGCTCCAGGGCGACTGCTACGACGGCCACCTCGACAGCCCCAAACCCTATACCACTCATCAAGCTGCTGGGGCGTGAGAGACACGCAGGAACGACGCTGGAGCTGCATCTGGCCACCTGCTAATAGCAGGAGTAGTAGCAGTAGCGCGGGCAGGGCAGGCGCGACAGGCAGGCAGGCAAGCAGGCAGGCAGGCAGGCCGACACGCAGGCTGGCAGGCAGGCAGACAAGCCGGCAGGCAGGCAGGCAGACAGGCCGGCAGGCAGGCAGGCAGGCAGGCAGACAAGCCGGCAGGCAGACAGGCAGGCAGGCAAGCAGGCAGGCAGGCAGGCCGGCAGGCAGGCAGGCAGGCAGGCAGACAGGCAGGCAGGCAGACAGGCAGGCCGGCAGGTAGGCAGGCAGGCAGGCAGACAGGCAGGCCTGCAGGCAGGCAGGCAGGTGCTCACCAAAGGCTGGAAGAGCAGGCGCTCGCCGGGCGAGCAGGGTCGGCGCTCGACGGGCGGCGGCCGAGTAGGCGCACGACAGCGGCGACGTCGGGGCCGCAACAACGGCTGCAGAGTAGGGCCGCGGCAGCTGCAGGGCGGGACCGCTTCAGCGGCAGTCGCAGGGTGGGGCCGCGTCAGCGGTAGGTCGGGGTCGAGGCAGCTGTAGGGCGGGGCCGCATCAGCGGCAGGTCGGGGCCGTGGCAGCTGCAGGGCGGGGCCGCATCAGCGGCAGGTCGGGGCCGAGGCAGAGGGCCGCGCGCGGCTCGGCGCGGGCTGCGCTGACAGCGCGCTGGGCTGCTGCAGGCCGCGCGCGGCCGCGCTAGGCAGTAGCGGGCCGCGCGCGGCTCGGCGCGGGCTGTTGCGGGCCGCGCGCGGGCCGCGCGAGGCAGTAGCAGGCCGCGCGCGGCTCGGCGCGGGCTGCTGCAGGCTGCGCGCGGGCCTCGCGAGGCCGTAGCAGGCCGCGCGCGGCTCGACGCGGGCTGCGTGGGCTCGGCGCGGGCTGCGCGCGGCAGCAGCGGGCTGCGCGCGGCTCGGTGCGGGCTGCGCGCGGCTGCAGCGGGCTGCGCGCGGCTCGGTGCGGGCTGCGCGTGGCTGCAGCGGGCTGCGTGGGCTCGGTGCGGGCTGCGCGCGGCTGCGGGCTGCGCGCGGCTCGGTGCGGGCTGCGCGGGCTCGGTGCGGGCAGCGCGCGGCAGCAGCGGGCTGCGCGCGGCTCGGTGCGGGCAGCGCGCGGCAGCAAGGGGCCTAACGGTCTGCAGGGGCTGTTCGCGGGCCTGAAGGGCGTGTAGGGGCGGCGCGCGGGCCTTACGGGCCTCTAGAAGCAGCGCGCTGGCCTAGGGCAGCAGGAGGCAGCGCTAGGGCTGCTGGACGGCGCGCGTAGTGCAGCACGTCACAAGGCAAGGCAAGGCAGGCAGGTACGTGGGGTAGCGCGGTAACCGCAGCGGTAGGTGGGCCCGAAAAAAAAACGGTCCTACGGACCTTAGTGCTCTGAAACCATGTTAGAATCTAGCAGCAGGAATGAATGAACTAGCAGGATGCAGGAGTACAAGTAGTAAACCCTAATTGGGTTGTACCCCATATGGGCTACCCCACTACAGCCTAGACAATATGCAGCACATATAGTTTGACACAATAGCCTTATACAGATCTGCACTAGACTCGACCTGAGCGAAGTGGACTGCCTCTGTCGGCGGGAGAAGGTCGGTCAGGGCGAGGCAGGCAGCGG
This sequence comes from Closterium sp. Yama58-4, assembly GCA_947470075.1. Lineage (NCBI taxonomy): Eukaryota > Viridiplantae > Streptophyta > Zygnematophyceae > Desmidiales > Closteriaceae > Closterium > Closterium sp. Yama58-4. The sequence continues at coordinate 23,838 of CANIUD010000813.1, read as the reverse complement.
CGTCAGGAGACTCCTACACATCACGAGCGAGGAGCTGGCGCTGGTAGTCGGCCTCCTGCTCAGAAGTAGGCGGTGGGGTAGTGGGCAGCGGCCGAGGCTGCGGAGGGGCGGTCTGAGTGCCGGACGCGTGTGCGAACAGGTGCACGCCATCCTGCCGCTGGCTCTTAAGGTGGCGCTGCGCCTGCGTAAGCCACGTACTAAAATTAATAGGTCTCCCCTCAGGGTCAAAACAAAATACTCTGGAGGTCGCCATTGTTAAACTGTAGTATGCTTGTAGGCTGTAGTGGGGTAGCCAATATGGGGTACAACCCCAACTAGGGTTTCATATTTGTACCCAAAACTTCTGCTAGTTCATCATTCTTGCCTAGTGATTCTGACATGGTATTCAGAGCAGGAGGTCCCTAGGACCTACCGATCGTTTTTTTTAGGGCCCACCACCGCTCGCATGCGGTTACCACGCTACCCCGTTCCCTAGCCTCGTAGCGCCCTCGTGCGCCCTCGTTAGCGCCCTCGCGCGCACCCTCGTTAGCGCCCTCGCGCGCACTCACGTCAGCGCCCTCGCGCGCCCCTTCGTTAGCGCCCTCGCGCGCCCCTTTGCTAGCGCCCTCGCGCGCCCCTTGCTAGCGCCCTCGCGCGCCCCTCACTAGCGCCCTCGCGCGCCCCTCACTAGCGCCCTCGCGCGCCCCTCGCCGAGCCGCCCGCTCGCAGCCCGCCCGCCCGCTCGCTGCCCGCTTCGCGGCCCGCTCGCTACGCAGCCCGCCCGCCCGCTCGCTGCCCGCTTCGCGGCCCGCCCGCTTCGCAGCCCGCTCGCTCGCTGCCCGCTTCGCGGCCCGCCCGCTTCGCAGCCCGCTCGCTCGCTGCCCGCTTCGCGGCCCGCCACTTCGCAGCCCGCCCGCCCGCTCGCTGCCCGCTTCGCGGCCCGCCCGCCTCGCAGCCCGCTCGCCCCGCTGCCCGCTTCGCGGCCCGCCCACTTCGCAGCCCGCCCGCCCGCTCGCTGCCCGCTTCGCAGCCCGCTCGCCCCGCTGCCCGCTTCGCAGCCCGCCCGCCCGCCCGCTGCCCGCTTTGCGGCCCGCCCGCCTCGCAGCGTCGCCCGCCCACCGTGCTGCCCGCTTGCAGCGCCGCCTGCCCGCCGCGCTGCCCGCTTCCCGGCCCGTCCGCCGCGCTGCCCGCTCGCAGCGTCGCCCTCCCGTCGCACTGACCGCTTGCAGCGCCACCTGCCCGTAGCGCCAGCCTCGCCCGCTGCTCTCTATCCGTGCACAGTCGTCTTCCCCTGCTGCGGCAGCTTGCGTTACTCTGTCACACTGTCGCTATGGCTTCCATTCGCGTGCTGTCGTTCGATGCTGAGGGCCGCCCTGTGCGTTTCACCGCTTGGCTAGATGACCTGCAGCTGTTTCTCCTGAGCGATAGCAAGGAGCATGTGTCGCTCTATGACTACGCGTCTGGTGCTGCGCCTGCCCCTCCTGCCACAGCTGAGCTTAGTGTTCGTTCCCACTGGCAGACTCGTGACGCAGCTGCTCGCCTAGCCATTCGCAGTCACCTGCCGTTAGCTGAGCTAGAGCATTTTGGCGACTGCAAATCCGCTAAGGCCCTCTACGACGCTGTCGTCGCTCGCTACTCCTCGCCTGCCACAGCCGAGCTTAGCCGCCTCATGCTGCCGTACCTGTTCCCCGATCTGTCCACCTTTACTACAGTCGCCGATCTTATCACCCACCTTCGCACTAGTGATGCTCGCCTGCGTGCCGCCCTTCCCACCGAGTTCTGCGCTAAGAACCCCCCTCCACTGTACTGGACACTCCACTTCATAGTCACCCGTCTCCCTGACACCCTACGCTCAGTTCGAGACCACTTCCTTGCTCGCTGTCCCACTGAGCTCACAGTCGCCCTCCTAGAGGAGCACCTGCTCGCGGCCGAAAAGAGCATTGTAGCTGTCGGTGCTGCTCGTGGCGCTCCTCGCACCCCCATCTTTGAGGGGTGTTCTCCCTCTCCCCTCGCTCCCTCCTACGCTGCTGCTGCTGCTGTTGACTTCCTTGGTGCTGAGTCTGTTGGCGCTGCTTCTACTCCTGGTGGGAGGCGCCGCACCGGCAAGGGCAAGGGGGGCAAAAGTGGTGGTGGTGGCGCTGGTGGGGGAGGAGGTGGGGGAGGTGGGGGGGGAGGCGGTGCTGGAGGGAGCGGTGGCGGGAGCGCTGGTGGGAGTGGGGTCGGTGGTGGAGACGGGGGCGGCGGAGGGAGCAGTGGCAGTAGTGGCGGCGGCGGCGGTGGCGGCGGTGGCGGTGGTGGCGGTGGTGGCGGTGGCGGTCGGAGCGGTGGTAGTGGTGGCGGCGGAGGTCGGAGTGGAGGCACTGGCTCTGGCCAGAGCTCCCAGCAGCAGCAGCGTCCCCAGACGACCCAGCAGCTTCGTGAGTGGCTTGCTCAGCGTGGGACGTCGGGGGCCAGTGCCCGCTGTTCTTATGTCATTCGCACAGGTGACCGCAAGGGACAGACGTGTGGGAGGTTCCACACCCCGTACCGCTGCTTCTCCCGCCTTGACGACGCTTGGCGTGAGGAGATGGGTGCGGATGTTGAGCGCCCCCGCTGGGCTGAGCTCATGAGGGCTGGTGTTGATGTCTTTGCTCTTGACTATGATGCTATTATTGCTGCCATGTATGCATTGACTGTTAGTGCCGAGGGAGACTGTTACTTGTGTGTGCCGCCTGACCCAGGTATAGAGCCCGCTGCCCTGGGTACTAGTGAGTCTGCTCTCTCTGGTATGGTGCCCCCTGTACTTGCTCCCTCCAGTGCTGTCCCGGCTGGTTTCGAGTCTGCTCTCTCAGGTACAGCACCCACAGAGACTGCTCTCTCAGGTACCGCACCGGCTGAGGCCTGTCACACCTTCACCCTTGACTCAGGTGCTTCCCGTTGCTTCTTTCGTGACAGTACTGAGCTCACACCGCTTCCTGCACCGGTCCCAGTCTCCTTGGCTGACCCCTCTGGGGGCCCAGTCCTTGCCCAGTCTACCACTGTCCTCCCTTGTCCGGCGGTTCCGTCTGGCTCGTTGTCGGGTTTCCACCTCCCCTCGTTCTCGACGAACCTGGTGAGCAACGCTGTCCTCCAGGATCAGTGGGTTGACACCTTTACCCCTGGAGGACAACGTGTGGCGATCTGCACGTGCTCCAGGACCGGCCGTCACCTGGCCACGTTCACCCGTCGGCCGGGGTCGAGTCTCTACACACTGACCACTGCGTCTCCCCAGGTAGCTGCTGTCGGTCAGGTGTCTGAGTCAGGTCTGGTGGCCCACGCCTGTGAGTGTCGTTCCCTGTCGCACCAGACTCTTCTCTGGCACCACCGCCTGGGTCACCCCTCCTTGCCACGCCTTCGTGGCATGCACCGTCGCCTCCTTGTGTCCGGTCTTCCCAGGTCCCTCCCTCCCCTCCCTGCCTCGCCTGCGCCGCCTTGCCTTCCTTGCGTCGAGGGGCGGCAGCGCGCCGCTCCTCACTCCTCCTCGTTCCCCCCGACAGAGGCTCCTCTGGAGACCCTCCACCTGGACGTGTGGGGCCCAGCCCGCGTTCGTGGTCAGGGCGGTGAGCGGTACTTTCTGCTGGTTGTCGACGACTACTCGCGTTACACCACGGTCTTCCCCTTGCGCACCAAGGGTGAGGTCCCTGCTGTTCTGATCCCTTGGATCCGCTCGGTTCGTCTCCAGCTCCGCCGCCGTTTCCGGACGGATCTTCCTGTCCTGCGTCTGCACTCTGACAGAGGTGGTGAGTTTTCCTCCGATCTCCTGAGGACCTTCTGTCAGGCAGAGGGCATCGAGCAGACCTTCACGCTTCCGGACTCCCCGCAGCAGAATGGGGTTGCTGAGCGCCGCATTGGCCTGGTCATGGAGATCGCTCGTACCTCCTTGGTCCACGCGGCGGCTCCCCATTTTCTGTGGCCGTTTGCTGTCCGGTACGCCGCGCATCAGCTCAACCTCTGGCCCCGTGTCTCCTTGCCGGAGACCTCGCCCACACTGCGTTGGACGGGGGAGGTTGGCGATGCGTCGCGCTTCCGGGTGTGGGGTGCTCGTGCCCTTGTCCGCGATACGTCCGCGGACAAGCTCTCCTCCCGCACGCTTCCCTGTGTCTTCCTTGGCTTTGTCCCTGACGCGCCTGGCTGGCAGTTTTACCACCCCACCTCGCGCCGGGTCTTCGCCTCTCAGGATGTCACCTTTGACGAGTCGGTCCCCTTTTACCGTCTCTTCCCCTACCGCACTGCCCCCCTCCCTCCCCCGCCACTTTTCCTTGCTCCTGGTCCCCCTCCGGTAGACCCCCTTCCCCCTCAGGGTCCTGCTCCTTCAGGTGTCTCTCAGGTAGACCCTCCTCCCGTCGCTGAGCCTGTCGAGGTCACAGGTGACTCAGGTGCTGCTGCGGGTGGTGCTGCTGGGAGTGCTGAGCCTGGGGGTGCTGAGCCTGGGGGTGCTGAGCCTGGGGGTGCTGAGCCTGCGGGTACTGAGCCTGCGGGTACTGAGCCTGGGGGTGCTGCTACTGAGCCTACGGAGCCTCGGGTTACTGTGTCTGGGGGTGCTCCGGTTCGGGGTGCTGAGCAGTCTCTCACACCGCAGCAGCTTCGTGACTGGTACGTCCGACGCTTTCGCCGTCCTAGTGGCTCGGCTGGAGTTTGGGGTGCTGGAGCTACTCGTCCTGGGGGTGCTCGTACTGGGGGTACTGGAGCTGCCGGGACTGGCTGTTCTGGGAGCACTGCGACTGGAGCTGCTGGAGCTGGGGACTCTGGCGCTGGCGGTGCTAGCGGAGTTGGAGCTGCCGACTCTGGGGGTGGCGCTGCTGCTGGTGCTGCGGACCCACCTGGTGGAGCTGCTGCTGGTGCTGAGGAGTCGGACGGTGGAGCTGCTGCTGGAGCTGGGGACCCGGCCGGTGGAGCTGCTGCTGGTGCTGTGGACCCGGACGCTGGAGCTCCTACTGGTGCTGAGGACCCGGCCGCTGGAGTCCCTTCTGCTTCTGGAGACGCTGCGCGGCCGCGACCGTACTTCGTACCGCTCCTTCAGCAGGTTCTTGGGCAGGCTCCTCCTCCTTGTCCTCCTCCCTCCGTAGAGTGTCCTCCGCCTGTCCAGCCGCAGTCACAGTTACCGCCTGCCTCGCCTCTCCCTGCTCCCTCTCCTTATACTGGTCCCACAGGAGGTCTTACAGAGCGTCGTGAGCCTGAGTCTCGTCCTGCGTCGCCTGTTCGTCCTGCTCGCACTGGTAGTCGTGTCCGTCGTGAGCGTCCTCCTCCTGTCCCAGGCACTCACTACATGACTCTACGTCCCTCTACTGCTCCTCGGCGTGTCCCTCTACCGTCTCCTCCTGCGTCCTCTTTGCCTGCCGTTCCGGACCCTGAGTCTGACCGGTATCGCGCTGAGCACCCTACAGTCACGCGTCTCCTCGCTACAGTTGTCACTGACCCTACCTTTGAGTCCTCGGCTGCGTCTGCTCTGGTCGCTGAGTTGGTTGACTTTGCTGCTGCCTGTCGTCTAGACTACGCTGCTAGCCTTGTTGCTGAGTCTGAGTCTGCGTCTGTCTGTCCTCCGTCCGTCGGGGGTGAGTGTGCTCTTGGCACGGACGTCCTTGAGGACAGGCAGGAGGACTTTGACTCTCTTGCGGCTGCTGTACCTCATCTCGTGGCCTGGTTGCTTGCCCCTGAGGGAGACCCGGATGCACCAGACATCCCGACCCCACGCACTTACGCTGAGGCGATGGCGGGTCCCTACTCCTCTCAGTGGCAGACGGCCATGGACGCCGAGATGGCATCCTGGAAGTCCACAGGCACCTACGTCGACGAGGTTCCCCCTCCTGGGGCGAACATCGTCGATGGCATGTGGATTTTCAGGGTGAAGCGGCCGCCAGGTTCTCCGCCTGTCTTCAAGGCTCGTTACGTTGCTAGAGGCTTCAGTCAGCGTCAGGGGGTCGACTTCTTCCAGACCTTCTCCCCCACCCCGAAGATGACCACTCTTCGGGTTCTGCTGCACGTTGCTGCTCAGCGTGACTACGAGCTTCACTCTCTTGACTTCAGCACAGCGTTCCTGCAGGGCAGCCTGCACGAGGAGATCTGGCTGCGCCGCCCACCTGGCTTTACTGGGTCGTTTCCCCCTGGTACCCAGTGGAGTCTCCGCCGGCCAGTCTACGGTCTCCGCCAGGCGCCACGTGAGTGGCACGACACACTGAGGACTACTCTTGCGGCTCTTGGGTTCGCGCCGTCTACTGCTGACCCGTCACTGTTTCTGCGCACAGACACGTCGCTGCCGCCGTTCTACATTCTCGTGTACGTCGACGACTTGGTCTTTGCTACTGCTGACACTGAGGCACTCGCTCGTGTGAAGTCGGAGCTGTAGAAGAGACACACCTGCACTGACCTGGGTGAACTGCGTAGCTACCTTGGCTTGCAGATCACCCGGGACAGAGCTCGCCGCACCATCACCCTGACTCAGTCACACATGGTGCAGCAGGTCCTTCAGCGCTTCGGCTTCCAGTTCTCCTCACCACAGGCCACACCTCTGGCTACCAGCCACTCGCTCTCAGCTCCACCTTCGGACGAGTCTGTAGAGCCGAGTGGCCCGTACCCAGAGCTTGTAGGCTGCCTCATGTACCTGATGACTTGCACGCGACCTGACCTCGCGTACCCTCTTAGCATCCTTGCTCGTTACGTTGCGCCTGGGAGACACAGGCGAGAGCACTGGGAGGCTGCTAAGAGGGTGCTGCGTTACCTGTGCAGTACATCAGGCATGGGGCTGGTGCTTGGGGGACGCGACAGAGTTGTCCTCACTGGTCACTCGGACGCCTCTTGGGTGGACGACCTGGCTACGCAGCGGTCGTCACAGGGTTACACCTTCAGCCTTGGCTCAGGTTCTGTCTCGTGGCGGTCCACCCGCTCTTCCTCTGTTCTCAGCTCTAGTTGTGAGGCTGAGATCTACGCCACAGCCATGGCTGCACAGGAGTTACGCTGGCTCACCTACCTGCTGACTGACTTGGGAGAGCGGCCTAGTTCTCCTCCAGTTCTGTACGGTGACAACAAGGCGGCTCTTGCCTTGTGTCAGGAGCACAGACTGGAGCACAGGACGAAGCACATTGCTCTTCGCTACTTTCTTGCTCGAGAGCTTCAGCAGCGCGGTCAGCTTCGGCTTGTGTACGTGGACTCGAAGGCCAACACTGCTGATATCTTCACCAAGGCGCTCCCGCCTAGTGATCATCAGCGGCACTGTACTTCTTTAGGCCTTGTGTCCACGTTTCCTCACTTGCTCACTGCTTGACATTCTTTGTACTGTACTTTATATATATCTTGTTGCTTGCTTGCTAGGTTTTGATCACTGTGTTGCTTGTCTTGTACTATATCTAGCACTGCATGTGAACTGGCCTTGTGGCCTTTACTTGTGCTCGGAGTGTGGTGACGTTGTGATCCACCCTGGGCGTTGCTTTGCTTTGCTGGACTGGTCTTGTGACCCTTTGTTCTCCCCCACTTTGCCTATGGGGGTGTGTTAAACTGTAGTATGCTTGTAGGCTGTAGTGGGGTAGCCAATATGGGGTACAACCCCAACTAGGGTTTCATATTTGTACCCAAAACTTCTGCTAGTTCATCATTCTTGCCTAGTGATTCTGACAGCCATAGGGGGCGAAACTGAGAGAGCGCGGCTGCCAGCCGCGGGAGGGGGGAGACAATCAGTATCGTGTGGGTAGGCGGGGAGGCATGCAGGTGGATAGGTGGGCGGCGCAGTGCGCTGGCTGGTGGGCTACGCAGTGCGCTGGCTGGTGGGCGGCGCGGCGTGCTATGGGGCGTGCGGCGCGACGTATTGGGTGGCGGGCGGGCTGCGCAGCTGGTCGACGGGCGGGCGACGCGGCGCGCGGGCCTACGGGCGGCGCGGCGGGTCGACGAGCAGGTTGCGCAGCTGGTCGACGGCGGGCGACGCGGCGCGCGGGCCTACGGGCGGCGCGGCGGGCCGACGAGCGGGCTGCGCGGTCAGGCGACGGGCGGGCCGACGGGCGGGCTAGGCGACGGGCGGGCCTGCGGGCGTTCTAGGTGACGGGCAGGCCTACGGGCGGGCTAGGCGACGGGCGGGCCTGCGGGCGGTCTAGACGGCTAGGCGAAGCGACGCGCGGGCCTACGGGCGGCGTGACGCGCGGGCCTACGGGCGGCGTGACGCGCGGGCCTACGGGCGGGCGGCGCGGAGGCTAGGGTTTAGGCCGCGCTGCAGGTCGACCGGCGGCGTGGCGCGGTAGGGGGCAGCTGGCTGGCTGGCTGGCGGCTTAGGGCTTAGCGCACTAGCGCGCTGGCGTGTGTGGCGAGCTAGGGAAGGAACGAAACCCTAAACCTAGGGCCTAGGAGCGAGGAACCTAGCTGATACCATCTCAGAAAGTAGCTACAGCGGAATGAGTAGCATTGATTGGGTTGGGGTACATATGCCTAACCCTAACTGTTTGTGCCCCATTTAGCATAACCCACAATAGGCTATAACATTTGACAAGAAGCACATGTACACTTTATATCTATTATACAAGGAAAAAATAGGGAGTGTAATGGTATGTAATCCCTCACATAGTGCACCTGGGGTGTACTGATGTCGATTGTCTGAAGGATTTGTGAGCAAATCCTTCAAAAAATTCTACACTCCAGCTATGATGTCGATTGTCGGAAGGATTTGTGAGCAAATCCTTCAAAAAATTCTACACTCCAGCTAATGCATTAGTTTCGGCAAGTATCCAACCATCTTCAATGGAAGCTTCTGCATGGAATGGCGCTTAATAATTAATAACGACTATCATACAAACACAACCCATCAATTCAACATATTACATCTACTTGGAACCATTTGCGTACTATATGAACTTGAGAGATCTGAACAGGCACTATTGTATCTATACTGGGTGGGTTTTATTGAATATTTTTGTGGTTTGGGAAAGTCTGTCGCCAAAACACCTGCGCCTGCGCAAGATTCGCCAGATGTCGGTGTGGGGTCGCACCCACAAGCATTCACATCACCAGGGATTGCCGCCGATGTGATTGGGGGCTTGGAACAGCCTGGCCATAAGTCTGGCCAGAAGCGAGAACGCACTCTCAGTTGTCTGCGTCACACACGACCAGGTCGCCAGGTCCCAGTTATGCTGCACCAGGAACTTCATATTGTTGAGCCCCACGAGGTTGTACTCTGCATCCTCACCGTTTTCGTTCTTAGTTGTTTGCGTAACTCCGTAGTGGTAGCTGCACTTATCCGCGCCTTCTCTCTGGCCAGCATCGAACCAGCCGCTGCGGGCATCAGGATTCGTCGCAACTTCAGCGATTTCGTGAGCGATCGCCGAAACCATCGCGTCGAGCCAGGGCTTTCCGTTGGGCGAAGTCTGCTGCACCCCGCAGCTTGTCGGGCACAATCCGTGATGACCCACGAGGGAATACGCGACGGGCTTCCAATTAAGAAGATGCATAGAGTGCCACGCGCAAAAGGACGTGCAAAAGCCGGGGATTTCCACATTATTGCCGGCCAGAATTAGGTAAATGCCATTGGCGTCGTAGGGAAACGGTTTTCCGTCACCAATGTTGCTCATGATAACTGCGATAAAAGAGGGACGAGAGATTAGAACGAATCTGGTGGCAAAAAGTTATGTTGGCAAAGATGTTGGCAAAGGAGGGGATAACGAAAGGAAGGATTTCTCGGAAAGAAAACGCACCTCTCCAGGTAGTGTGGCCACCTAATCTCTTCCCATGAGACCCGTGGTCGTAGACGACCTGTGCGAGCTTCACCTGGAAGGTCAGGGGTTGGACTTTGGGGTTTTTCCGCGAAAATCACGTCTTTGTGGAGTCCAACAAACTGACTGTATTCGCAGTGAACTCAATTCAAGGTTTGTTTATTCGTATTCCAACCGCGATCTTGGAACATTGAAAGTGCATTCAATGCTGCGCGCGTCGATGCCGCGCGCCAGCCTGGTCGTCCTTCAGTGAAAGTAATTATTTCACACACGAATGCACAGCTTGTAACATTATGAAAAATATAACCGACATACCTCCGTGCTGACGGTGATCTTAGACCCGTCAGACGCCAGCGAGTAGTATTTCGAAGTCGTCGCCCACCAGTTGCTCACTTTCGGATCCACGGCTCTCCCCTGCGCTTCGGAGCTTCCTAGGCTTAGCGACCGAATGAAATTCTCGATCACATCCTGCCCGATTCCCGCAGGCCAGAAGCCATAGTAGATTAAGTACACATTCAGCGTTTCGCCGCTCATCACGGGACCGCCGTGGTATTCAATGGGAATGGACGACGACGGCGCGGCGGCGCCCACCTGTTCGCGCCGTTTCTTGTCGAAAACGGGTTTCGTTTCGAGCATGCGCAGCGGTGGCTGAGAGCCGCGATATACAACGTCGGTCAGTTTTCGCGCATGGTTGCGGCGCAGCTGTCGCTGACCAATGTATACGTTGTGAGCCTGTAGCATGCGAGCAATGCGCACCGGCCAGGCGGCAAATGCGGGGGGAAGCATCGAGAGGCAGACGAGCATAACAGATACAGCGAGAAGCAGGTGATTAAGGACTTTTGCCATGCTGGGAACGGCAGAGATTTGTCGCTGACAGGCGGATAGTACAATTATTTGATTTCTATCAGGATGACCGTGTATTAGACTGAATGCAACGACAATGAGCACAGCTGCGCCACGATAAGCCCACCGTGAGTCCTGGTGGGACGCCTAGCCATTACAGAATCATCTGTGGATGTATGTATGTGGCTACTAGTACTTCTCCTAGAAGAAGTTGCGTCGCAGTATTTCGATGTTTGCTCAACAACATCGCAGAATTCCAATCCGGAGGGTGGTCTTGGTGCTAGAAGCCTGTTGATTATGTGGCACAGATTGAGGTCTCAATTTCTCAATATGGTCTCGTGAATGTCGGAACCACATGTTACGCACCGCACATTGTATTCAGTTCGTAGACAGTGTACACGTGGAAAGTCCACACACGTTATTTCTGCCAGCCTTGTCGCCGTTCAACGCGAACCACATGTCTAGGTACGTCGCTTCGCGAGGAGCCAACTGTTATGAGTTGTACTAAGAAGAGTGCGCGGAAGACTTTATAAAAAGGATGAGAATTACAGAATGTCGAGAATGATAATGAAGCGAGCATTTATAGGGTCGAAACCGTGCTAGGCGAGGACCTCGATGTGCGTGGCTCGGGAATGTCGCAATTGGTGCGGGGCGACTCGGGGCTGGTTCGGTGCGAAAGTGTAGGCCGAGCCACACTGACGCGAACTGCTCGGGGCTGTCCTCGCTAAGGACAGTTCTACAGTAATGAATTGCACATTCATTACACTCTCCCACCTTCTAAAGAAGGCACCTTTTACGTAAGCGAGTCTGGCAGTAGCGTGAAAACTGCAGATCTCGGTCGAAAACCAATCTGACGGCGCGGAAGCGTTGTTGACTTTCAGGTTGACGCGTGGCTGAGCGCGTTGACCAGGCGAATTTCAGAGTTGGAATGTCAGCCGTTTGATACTGTCGATGTCGATCGAACAGTTGACGGCGAATGACGAGTTGAAATCTTTCGACGAAAGAAAGCCGTCGATGTAAATCGTGCGGTGGTGACGCTGGCGATGCTCGCGAAAGTTCTGACACGCTGTCAGATGTCAGTGAATCGACAGTCGTCGATGCCGATGAAGCCATCGCAAGCGTCCGTTGTGCCGGATTGTCAGACGAAACTGTCAGAAAACTGACAAGCACAGAGCGAGAATCACTCTCTCTCCCCCCCTGAGCTTGTACTGCTTTGCTTGCTCTGTTGATTACACCCCACTTTGGCTATGGGGGTGTGTCAGAATATTATGCTCTAGCCTGTAGTGGGGTGCTCTATAGCGAGTACAACCCTTCTAGGGTTTGCTATTTGTATCCCCATTCTTGCTAGTGTAACCCCTCCTTTGTTCATTTCTTACTTGCCTAGCTAGGTCAACCCTAGCTATGGCTTCTCACTGTCCTTACTATCTTGACATGCTATCAGAGCGGTTACGCTCCTGGCCTGTGGGCCCGCCTGCTTCCGCTGCCTTCCTGTGTGTCGCGCGTCCCGTGGCGCGCGATGTTCGATTTTTCTTCCCGCCGCGCGCTCGGGGCGCGCGGCGGTTTTCTGCCCGCCGTGGCCCCGAGGCGCGCGGCGGTTTCCTCCCTCGTGCGTCACCCCGGGGGCCCGCGCTTCCCCCCCTCCCTTCGACCGCTCCGTCGCCCGTCGAAGCACTCCCCGTCGCCCGTCGAAGCGCCCCCCGTCGCCCGTCACGGAGCCCGCGGACCCGCGCGTCGCCCCCCGTCGCCCGACGCGGCCCGCGCGACCTGCGCCAGGCCCGCGCGCGGCCCGTACGGGCTGCGCCAGGCCCGCGCGCGGCCCGTACGGGCTGCGCCAGGCCCGCGCGCGGCCCGTACGGCCTGCGCCAGGCCTGCGCGCGGCCCGGGCAGCCTGCCCCAGGGCCGCGCGCCGTCCCCCGCGCTCCTGCCCCGTGCCACCCGTTTTAGGGTTTGGGGGTGGCGAGTGTGGGGGTGGCGGTTATGGGGGTGCAAGAGTGTGCGCCGTCCCCTGCTCCTCCTCCTCCTCCGTCTCCCACTGCTGCAGCTGCCGCTGAGGGGGGTGGGTGTGTGGGGAGCCGAAGGAGTGGTGCTAGGGGGGTGACGTGGGAGTGGAGCTAGCGGTGTAGCAGCGGGTGTGTGTCAGGGGGAGTGGGATAGTTTGGGGAGGTTGAAGGGGGTGGCCGCCGTGAAGCCAGCAGCTCCAGTCGCCCGTGAGACCGTTGCGCCAGTCGCCCGTGAGCCCGTTGCGCCAGTCGCCCGTGAGCCCGTTGCTCCAGTCGCCCGTGAGTCCGTTGCTCGTCTGCCGCTACTTTCAGCCGCGGAGCCAGTTACTCCAGTAGCCCGTGTGCCAGTTGCTCCAGTTGCCAGTGTGCCAGTTGCTCCAGTTGCGCCGTGTGCCAGCAGCTTCAGCTGCCGCCCACTACCTCCTCTCCTCTCATAGTCTCTTTCCTCCTCCTCACTTGCCCGTTGTGACTACCACTAGCTTTGCTCATAATTGTGAACCTTAAACTATTGCTTCTTGAACTTGTGCTCAGAATGTGTGGTGACATTGTGATCCACCCTGAGCTTGTACTGCTTTGCTTGCTCTGCTGATTACACCTCACTTTGGCTATGGGGGTGTGTCAGAATATTATGCTCTAGCCTGTAGTGGGGTGCTCTATAGCGAGTACAACCCTTCTAGGGTTTGCTATTTGTATCCCCATTCTTGCTAGTGTAACCCCTCCTTTGTTCATTTCTTACTTGCCTAGCTAGGTCAACCCTAGCTATGGCTTCTCACTGTCCTTACTATCTTGACACACCCTGCTGCTGCTGAATCTCGGTCGCCAGAATCTGCAACCCCGTAATTGCTGCTGTCTTGTTGTCGCGTTGCTGTGGCCAAATCCTCGCTGTAGCTGCTCCAGCTGACGGTGCCCCCGGCAGTCTTGTCCAGACTCGCCGAGGCACTTGTCGCGTTGCTTCGAAAACTCCCGGGCAGGGACGAAAACAGCTGCTGCTCTTCCCCCTGACCACGCGAATATTTTGTCAATGTTGAACTCGAACTGCCGGTGACATCAGCTGCAATGTCGGTGTTGTCGTGACCCGCCGAAAAACTCCGGGCAGAGGCGAAAACAGCTGTCGCCTTTCCCCTCCCCACTTGTTGCAAAATTCTCCTCGTGTTGCGGCTGGTACCCCCGAACAGCTTCCGATTTGTATGGCTACATTTTGACGATGAGTGCCATCGCGTGCTTAATCAAGCGCCGCTGGAACTCCACCGCCGGCACTGATACTGTCAGCGACCCCACTGACTCCGTTAACACTCAGTCTCGGAACTCCTCGTTGCACCCGAAGATGTCGGAAATTAACACACCCCGTAAAATCTTGGTTGTCTGCAGGTTGTCTCCTTGAAGTACACCGTAAAACGCAGAAAACAGCTGGCGAGCAGACGTTCACCCGTCTCCCACCGTAGAAATAACCCCGAAAATCATGGTTGTTGAAGCAGTCCCGAAGTATTTTCCGCCGCGTAACCCCGACGTTTCCGCCGTTAACCCTGGTACTCCGACGTTCACCCGTCTTCGCACCCGTCGAAATTACTTAGCGAATCCCAGGTATCCTTGGCGATACACCGCTCGCCGCGCCTCCATGTCATTATATCAAACCCTTTCGGGGGTCTACCGAATAGACTCCGAAATTCGCGGTAGATTGGTGTACGAGCTCCACCTTTCACTCTGGAGATCTGCTGGAGCACCCACCAATTTCCCTCCATTTATTTTTGTCTTCACCCCCCGACAATTTCGCTTGCCGCCGTTCACCCAGCGTCCGCTTTTGTCGGATGAGGTATAACTCCGTGTTGCCCGCGATTTTTCTGACATCGGTGAAGGCGCGAATGCTATCGTAACCGGATCAGGTTTATCGGATCAAACCGTCGGGCCGGCCGCTTCGTTGCCCACCGCGTCTATCGCTTTTAAAAAACTCCACAGCTTCGGAACCCCTTCTTCGCCGCTACACCGCCGTCGGGTAGACCGTTGAAGTTGGAGAAACCCCGACAGCTGCACCAATTTCTTCAGCTCCGATTTTTTCGGCGGGGTAACTGCTGCCGATGGTCCGGTTTTGTCGGTGCTGAACAGTGTCGCAACCTTGTAAATTTTCCTGTACGCCCAGCTGTCGAACTGGCGCAATACCCGCGCATTTTAGCCAGCACAGGGCTGTGAGAAGAACTAGGCAAGAATGATGCATTGAATGGAAGAATTGGGTACAAGTAGCAAACCCTAGTTGGGGTTGTACCCCATATTGGCTACCCCACTACAGCCTACAAACATAATACAGTTTAACACACCCCCATAGGCAAAGTGGGGGAGAACAAAGGGTCACAAGACCAGTCCAGCAAAGCAAAGCAAAGCCCAGGGTGGATCACAACGTCACCACACTCCGAGCACAAGCAAAGGCCACAAGGCCAGTTCACATGCAGTGCTAGATATAGAACAGGACAAACAGCAAGACATATATAAAGTACAGTACAAAGAGATTCAAGCAGTAAGCAAATGAGGAAACGTGGACACAAGGCCTAAAGAAGTACAGTGCCGCTGATGATCACTAGGCGGGAGCGCCTTGGTGAAGATATCAGCAGTGTTGGCCTTCGAGTCCACGTACACAAGCCGAAGCTGACCGCGCTGCTGAAGCTCTCGAGCAAGAAAGTAGCGAAGAGCAATGTGCTTCGTCCTGTGCTCCAGTCTGTGCTCCTGACACAAGGCAAGGGCCGCCTTGTTGTCACCGTACAGAACTGGAGGAGAACTAGGCCGCTCTCCCAAGTCAGTCAGCAGGTAGGTGAGCCAGCGTAACTCCTGTGCAGCCATGGCTGTGGCGTAGATCTCAGCCTCACAACTAGAGCCGAGAACAGAAGAAGAGCGGGTGGACCGCCACGAGACAGAACCAGAGCCAAGGCTGAAGGTGTAACCCTGTGACGACCGCTGCGTAGCCAGGTCGTCCACCCAAGAAGCGTCCGAGTGACCAGTGAGGACAACTCTGTCGCGTCCTCCAAGCACCAGTCCCATGCCTGATGTACTGCACAAGTAACGCAGCACCCTCTTAGCAGCCTCCCAGTGCTCTCGCCTGTGTCTCCCAGGCGCAACGTAACGAGCAAGGATGCTAAGAGGGTACGCGAGGTCAGGTCGCGTGCAAGTCATCAGGTACATGAGGCAGCCTACAAGCTCTGGGTACGGGCCACTCGGCTCTACGGACTCGTCCGAAGGTGGAGCTGAGAGCGAGTGGCTGGTAGCCAGAGGTGTGGCCTGTGGTGAGGAGAACTGGAAGCCGAAGCGCTGAAGGACCTGCTGCACCATGTGTGACTGAGTCAGGGTGATGGTGCGGCGAGCTCTGTCCCGGGTGATCTGTAAGCCAAGGTAGCTACGCAGTTCACCCAGGTCAGTGCAGGTGTGTCTCTTCTGCAGCTCCAACTTCACACGAGCGAGTGCCTCAGTGTCAGCAGTAGCAAAGACCAAGTCGTCGACGTACACGAGAATGTAGAACGGCGGTAGCGACGTGTCTGTGCGCAGAAACAGCGACGGGTCAGCAGTAGACGGCGCGAACCCAAGAGCCGCAAGTGTAGTCCTCAGTGTGTCGTGCCACTCACGTGGCGCCTGGCGGAGACCGTAGACTGGTCGGCGGAGGCTCCACTGGGTACCAGGAGGAAACGACCCAGTAAAGCCAGGTGGACGGCGCAGCCAGATCTCCTCGTGCAGGCTGCCCTGCAGGAACGCTGTGCTGAAGTCAAGAGAGTGAAGCTCGTAGTCACGCTGAGCAGCAACGTGCAGCAGAACCCGAAGAGTGGTCATCTTCGGGGTGGGGGAGAAGGTCTGGAAGAAGTCGACCCCCTGACGCTGACTGAAGCCTCTAGCAACGTAACGAGCCTTGAAGACAGGAGGAGAACCTGGCGGCCGCTTCACCCTGAAAATCCACATGCCATCGACGATGTTCGCCCCAGGAGGGGGAACCTCGTCGACGTAGGTGCCTGTGGACTTCTAGGATGCCATCTCTGCGTCCATGGCTGTCTGCCACTGAGAGGAGTAGGGACCCGAGATCGCCTCTGCGTAAGTGCGCGGAGTGGGGATGTCTAGTGCATCCGGGTCTCCCTCAGGGGCAAGCAACCAGGCCACGAGATGAGGTACAGCATGTCAGAATCACTAGGCAAGAATGATGAACTAGCAGAAGTTTGGGTACAAATATGAAACCCTAGTTGGGGTTGTACCCCATATTGGCTACCCCACTACAGCCTACAAGCATACTACAGTTTAACACACCCCCATAGGCAAAGTGGGGGAGAACAAAGGGTCACAAGACCAGTCCAGCAAAGCAAAGCAACGCCCAGGGTGGATCACAACGTCACCACACTCCGAGCACAAGTAAAGGCCACAAGGCCAGTTCACATGCAGTGCTAGATATAGTACAAGACAAGCAACACAGTGATCAAAACCTAGCAAGCAAGCAACAAGATATATATAAAGTACAGTACAAAGAATGTCAAGCAGTGAGCAAGTGAGGAAACGTGGACACAAGGCCTAAAGAAGTACAGTGCCGCTGATGATCACTAGGCGGGAGCGCCTTGGTGAAGATATCAGCAGTGTTGGCCTTCGAGTCCACGTACACAAGCCGAAGCTGACCGCGCTGCTGAAGCTCTCGAGCAAGAAAGTAGCGAAGAGCAATGTGCTTCGTCCTGTGCTCCAGTCTGTGCTCCTGACACAAGGCAAGAGCCGCCTTGTTGTCACCGTACAGAACTGGAGGAGAACTAGGCCGCTCTCCCAAGTCAGTCAGCAGGTAGGTGAGCCAGCGTAACTCCTGTGCAGCCATGGCTGTGGCGTAGATCTCAGCCTCACAACTAGAGCTGAGAACAGAAGAAGAACGGGTGGACCGCCACGAGACAGAACCTGAGCCAAGGCTGAAGGTGTAACCCTGTGACGACCGCTGCGTAGCCAGGTCGTCCACCCAAGAGGCGTCCGAGTGACCAGTGAGGACAACTCTGTCGCGTCCCCCAAGCACCAGCCCCATGCCTGATGTACTGCACAGGTAACGCAGCACCCTCTTAGCAGCCTCCCAGTGCTCTCGCCTGTGTCTCCCAGGCGCAACGTAACGAGCAAGGATGCTAAGAGGGTACGCGAGGTCAGGTCGCGTGCAAGTCATCAGGTACATGAGGCAGCCTACAAGCTCTGGGTACGGGCCACTCGGCTCTACGGACTCGTCCGAAGGTGGAGCTGAGAGCGAGTGGCTGGTAGCCAGAGGTGTGGCCTGTGGTGAGGAGAACTGGAAGCCGAAGCGCTGAAGGACCTGCTGCACCATGTGTGACTGAGTCAGGGTGATGGTGCGGCGAGCTCTGTCCCGGGTGATCTGCAAGCCAAGGTAGCTACGCAGTTCACCCAGGTCAGTGCAGGTGTGTCTCTTCTGCAGCTCCGACTTCACACGAGCGAGTGCCTCAGTGTCAGCAGTAGCAAAGACCAAGTCGTCGACGTACACGAGAATGTAGAACGGCGGCAGCGACGTGTCTGTGCGCAGAAACAGTGACGGGTCAGCAGTAGACGGCGCGAACCCAAGAGCCGCAAGAGTAGTCCTCAGTGTGTCGTGCCACTCACGTGGCGCCTGGCGGAGACCGTAGACTGGCCGGCGGAGACTCCACTGGGTACCAGGGGGAAACGACCCAGTAAAGCCAGGTGGGCGGCGCAGCCAGATCTCCTCGTGCAGGCTGCCCTGCAGGAACGCTGTGCTGAAGTCAAGAGAGTGAAGCTCGTAGTCACGCTGAGCAGCAACGTGCAGCAGAACCCGAAGAGTGGTCATCTTCGGGGTGGGGGAGAAGGTCTGGAAGAAGTCGACCCCCTGACGCTGACTGAAGCCTCTAGCAACGTAACGAGCCTTGAAGACAGGCGGAGAACCTGGCGGCCGCTTCACCCTGAAAATCCACATGCCATCGACGATGTTCGCCCCAGGAGGGGGAACCTCGTCGACGTAGGTGCCTGTGGACTTCCAGGATGCCATCTCGGCGTCCATGGCCGTCTGCCACTGAGAGGAGTAGGGACCCGCCATCGCCTCAGCGTAAGTGCGTGGGGTCGGGATGTCTGGTGCATCCGGGTCTCCCTCAGGGGCAAGCAACCAGGCCACGAGATGAGGTACAGCAGCCGCAAGAGAGTCAAAGTCCTCCTGCCTGTCCTCAAGGACGTCCGTGCCAAGAGCACACTCACCCCCGACGGACGGAGGACAGACAGACGCAGACTCAGACTCAGCAACAAGGCTAGCAGCGTAGTCTAGACGACAGGCAGCAGCAAAGTCAACCAACTCAGCGACCAGAGCAGACGCAGCCGAGGACTCAAAGGTAGGGTCAGTGACAACAGTAGCGAGGAGACGCGTGACTGTAGGGTGCTCAGCGCGATACCGGTCAGACTCAGGGTCCGGAACGGCAGGCAAAGAGGACGCAGGAGGAGACGGTAGAGGGACACGCCGAGGAGCAGTAGAGGGACGTAGAGTCATGTAGTGAGTGCCTGGGACAGGAGGAGGACGCTCACGACGGACACGACTACCAGTGCGAGCAGGACGAACAGGCGACGCAGGACGAGACTCAGGCTCACGACGCTCTGTAAGACCTCCTGTGGGACCAGTATAAGGAGAGGGAGCAGGGAGAGGCGAGGCAGGCGGTAACTGTGACTGCGGCTGGACAGGCGGAGGACACTCTACGGAGGGAGGAGGACAAGGAGGAGGAGCCTGCCCAAGAACCTGCTGAAGGAGCGGTACGAAGTACGGTCGCGGCCGCGCAGCGTCTCCAGAAGCAGAAGGGACTCCAGCGGCCGGGTCCTCAGCACCAGTAGGAGCTCCAGCGTCCGGGTCCACAGCACCAGCAGCAGCTCCACCGGCCGGGTCCCCAGCTCCAGCAGCAGCTCCACCGTCCGACTCCTCAGCACCAGCAGCAGCTCCACCAGGTGGGTCCGCAGCACCAGCAGCAGCGCCACCCCCAGAGTCGGCAGCTCCAACTCCGCTAGCACCGCCAGCGCCAGAGTCCCCAGCTCCAGCAGCTCCAGTCGCAGTGCTCCCAGAACAGCCAGTCCCGGCAGCTCCAGTACCCCCAGTACGAGCACCCCCAGGACGAGTAGCTCCAGCACCCCAAACTCCAGCCGAGCCACTAGGACGGCGAAAGCGTCGGACGTACCAGTCACGAAGCTGCTGCGGTGTGAGAGACTGCTCAGCACCCCGAACCGGAGCACCCCCAGACACAGTAACCCGAGGCTCCGTAGGCTCAGTAGCAGCACCCCCAGGCTCAGTACCCGCAGGCTCAGTACCCGCAGGCTCAGCACCCCCAGGCTCAGCACCCCCAGGCCTCGCACCCGCAGGCTCAGCACCCCTAGGCGCAGCACCCCCAGGCTCCGTACTCTCAGGCACCGTACCCTCAGCTCCAGCACCCTCAGTCCCAGCACCTGCAGCCCCAGCACCCCCAGGCCCAGCACCCCCAGGCTCAGCACCCCCAGGCTCAGCACTCCCAGCAGCACCACCCGCAGCAGCACCTGAGTCACCTGTGACCTCGACAGGCTCAGCGACGGGAGGAGGGTCTACCTGAGAGACACCTGAAGGAGCAGGACCCTGAGGGGGGAGGGGGTCTACCGGAGGGGGACCAGGAGCAAGGAAAAGTGGCGGGGGAGGGAGGGGGGCAGTGCGGTAGGGGAAGAGACGGTAAAAGGGGACCGACTCGTCAAAGGTGACATCCTGAGAGGCGAAGACCCGGCGCGAGGTGGGGTGGTAAAACTGCCAGCCAGGCGCGTCAGGGACAAAGCCAAGGAAGACACAGGGAAGCGTGCGGGAGGAGAGCTTGTCCGCGGACGTATCGCGGACAAGGGCACGAGCACCCCACACCCGGAAGCGCGACGCATCGCCAACCTCCCCCGTCCAACGCAGTGTGGGCGAGGTCTCCGGCAAGGAGACACGGGGCCAGAGGTTGAGCTGATGCGCGGCGTACCGGACAGCAAACGGCCACAGAAAATGGGGAGCCGCCGCGTGGACCAAGGAGGTACGAGCGATCTCCATGACCAGGCCAATGCGGCGCTCAGCAACCCCATTCTGCTGTGGGGAGTCCGGAAGCGTGAAGGTCTGCTCGATGCCCTCTGCCTGACAGAAGGTCCTCAGGAGATCGGAGGAAAACTCACCACCTCTGTCAGAGTGCAGACGCAGGACAGGAAGATCCGTCCGGAAACGGCGGCGGAGCTGGAGACGAACCGAGCGGATCCAAGGGATCAGAACAGCAGGGACCTCACCCTTGGTGCGCAAGGGGAAGACCGTGGTGTAACGCGAGTAGTCGTCGACAACCAGCAGAAAGTACCGCTCACCGCCCTGACCACGAACGCGGGCTGGGCCCCACACGTCCAGGTGGAGGGTCTCCAGAGGAGCCTCTGTCGGGGGGAACGAGGAGGAGTGAGGAGCGGCGCGCTGCCGCCCCTCGACGCAAGGAAGGCAAGGCGGCGCAGGCGAGGCAGGGAGGGGAGGGAGGGACCTGGGAAGACCGGACACAAGGAGGCGACGGTGCATGCCACGAAGGCGTGGCAAGGAGGGGTGACCCAGGCGGTGGTGCCAGAGAAGAGTCTGGTGCGACAGGGAACGACACTCACAGGCGTGGGCCACCAGACCTGACTCAGACACCTGACCGACAGCAGCTACCTGGGGAGACGCAGTGGTCAGTGTGTAGAGACTCGACCCCGGCCGACGGGTGAACGTGGCCAGGTGACGGCCGGTCCTGGAGCACGTGCAGATCGCCACACGCTGTCCGCCAGGGGTAAAGGTGTCAACCCACTGATCCTGGAGGACAGCGTTGCTCACCAGGTTCGTCGAGAACGAGGGGAGGTGGAAACCCGACAACGAGCCAGACGGAACCGCCGGACAAGGGAGGACAGTGGTAGACTGGGCAAGGACTGGGCCCCCAGAGGGGTCAGCCAAGGAGACTGGGACCGGTGCAGGAAGCGGTGTGAGCTCAGTACTGTCACGAAAGAAGCAACGGGAAGCACCTGAGTCAAGGGTGAAGGTGTGACAGGCCTCAGCCGGTGCGGTACCTGAGAGAGCAGTCTCTGTGGGTGCTGTACCTGAGAGAGCAGACTCGAAACCAGCCGGGACAGCACTGGAGGGAGCAAGTACAGGGGGCACCATACCAGAGAGAGCAGACTCACTAGTACCCAGGGCAGCGGGCTCTATACCTGGGTCAGGCGGCACACACAAGTAACAGTCTCCCTCGGCACTAACAGTCAATGCATACATGGCAGCAATAATAGCATCATAGTCAAGAGCAAAGACATCAACACCAGCCCTCATGAGCTCAGCCCAGCGGGGGCGCTCAACATCCGCACCCATCTCCTCACGCCAAGCGTCGTCAAGGCGGGAGAAGCAGCGGTACGGGGTGTGGAACCTCCCACACGTCTGTCCCTTGCGGTCACCTGTGCGAATGACATAAGAACAGCGGGCACTGGCCCCCGACGTCCCACGCTGAGCAAGCCACTCACGAAGCTGCTGGGTCGTCTGGGGACGCTGCTGCTGCTGGGAGCTCTGGCCAGAGCCAGTGCCTCCACTCCGACCTCCGCCGCCACCACTACCACCGCTCCGACCGCCACCGCCACCACCGCCACCACCGCCACCGCCGCCGCCACCGCCGCCGCCGCCACTACTGCCACTGCTCCCTCCGCCGCCCCCGTCTCCACCACCGACCCCACTCCCACCAGCGCTCCCGCCACCGCTCCCTCCAGCACCGCCTCCCCCCCCACCTCCCCCACCTCCTCCCCCACCAGCGCCACCACCACCACTTTTGCCCCCCTTGCCCTTGCCGGTGCGGCGCCTCCCACCAGGAGTAGAAGAAGCGCGCCAACAGACTCAGCACCAAGGAAGTCAACAGCAGCAGCAGCAGCGTAGGAGGGAGCGAGGGGAGAGGGAGAACACCCCTCAAAGATGGGGGTGCGAGGAGCGCCACGAGCAGCACCGACAGCTACAATGCTCTTTTCGGCCGCGAGCAGGTGCTCCTCTAGGAGGGCGACTGTGAGCTCAGTGGGACAGCGAGCAAGGAAGTGGTCTCGAACTGAGCGTAGGGTGTCAGGGAGACGGGTGACTATGAAGTGGAGTGTCCAGTACAGTGGAGGGGGGTTCTTAGCGCAGAACTCGGTGGGAAGGGCGGCACGCAGGCGAGCATCACTAGTGCGAAGGTGGGTGATAAGATCGGCGACTGTAGTAAAGGTGGACAGATCGGGGAACAGGTACGGCAGCATGAGGCGGCTAAGCTCGGCTGTGGCAGGCGAGGAGTAGCGAGCGACGACAGCGTCGTAGAGGGCCTTAGCGGATTTGCAGTCGCCAAAATGCTCTAGCTCAGCTAACGGCAGGTGACTGCGAATGGCTAGGCGAGCAGCTGCGTCACGGGTCTGCCAGTGGGAACGAACACTAAGCTCAGCTGTGGCAGGAGGGGCAGGCGCAGCACCAGACGCGTAGTCATAGAGCGACACATGCTCCTTGCTATCGCTCAGGAGAAACAGCTGCAGGTCATCTAGCCAAGCGGTGAAACGCACAGGCGGGCCCTCAGCATCGAACGACAGCACGCGAATGGAAGCCATAGCGACAGTGTGACAGAGTAACGCAAGCTGCCGCAGCAGGGGAAGACGACTGTGCACGGATAGAGAGCAGCGGGCGAGGCTGGCGCTACGGGCAGGTGGCGCTGCAAGCGGTCAGTGCGACGGGAGGGCGACGCTGCGAGCGGGCAGCCGGGCGGACGGGCCGGGAAGCGGGCCAGCGCGGCGGGCAGGAGGCGCGCTGCAAGCGGGCAGCACGGTGCGCGGGCGACGCTGCGAGGCGGGAGGGGCCGCAAAGCGGGGCAGCGGGCGGGCGGGCGGGCTGCGAAGGCGGGCAGCGGGTCGAGCGGGCCGCGAAGTGGGCAGCGAGCGGGCGGGCGGGCTGCGAAGTGGCGGGCCGCGAAGCGGGCAGCGGGGCGAGCGGGCTGCGAGGCGGGCGGGCCGCGAAGCGGGCAGCGAGCGGTCGGCGGCGGGCTGCGAAGGGCGGGCGCGAAGGGCAGCGGCATCGAGCGAGCGGGCTGCGAAGCGGGCGGGCCGCGAAGCGGGCAGCGAGCGAGCGGGCTGCGAAGCGGGCGGGCCGCGAAGCGGGCAGCGGGGCGAGCGGGCGGGCGGGCTGCGTAGCGAGCGGGCCGCGAAGCGGGCAGCGAGCGGGCGGGCGGGCTGCGAGCGGGCGGCTCGGCGAGGGGCGCGCGAGGGCGCTAGTGAGGGGCGCGCGAGGGCGCTAGTGAGGGGCCGCGCAGGGCGCTAGCAAGGGGCGCGCGAGGGCGCTAGCAAAGGGGCGCGCG
>CANIUD010000812.1:0-400746 GCA_947470075.1 Closterium sp. Yama58-4 | reverse complement strand
CCCAGGCGCAACGTAACGAGCAAGGATGTAAGAGGGTACGCGAGGTCCAGTCGCGTGCAAGTCATCAGGTACATGAGGCAGCCTACAAGCTCTGGGTAGGGCCCACTCGGCTCTACAGACTCGTCCGAAGGTGGAGCTGAGAGCGAGTGGCTGGTAGCCAGAGGTGTGGCCTGTGGTGAGGAGAACTGGAAGCCGAAGCGCTGAAGGACCTGCTGCACCATGTGTGACTGAGTCAGGGTGATGGTGCGGCGAGCTCTGTCCCGGGTGATCTGCAAGCCAAGGTAGCTACGCAGTTCACCCAGGTCAGTGCAGGTGTGTCTCTTCTGCAGCTCCGACTTCACACGAGCGAGTGCCTCAGTGTCAGTAGTAGCAAAGACCAAGTCGTCGACGTACACGAGAATGTAGAACGGCGGCAGCGACGTGTCTGTGCGCAGAAACAGTGACGGGTCAGCAGTAGACGGCGCGAACCCAAGAGCCGCAAGAGTAGTCCTCAGTGTGTCGTGCCACTCACGTGGCGCCTGGCGGAGACCGTAGACTGGCCGGCGGAGACTCCACTGGGTACCAGGGGGAAACGACCCAGTAAAGCCAGGTGGGCGGCGCAGCCAGATCTCCTCGTGCAGGCTGCCCTGCAGGAACGCTGTGCTGAAGTCAAGAGAGTGAAGCTCGTAGTCACGCTGAGCAGCAACGTGCAGCAGAACCCGAAGAGTGGTCATCTTCGGGGTGGGGGAGAAGGTCTGGAAGAAGTCGACCCCCTGACGCTGACTGAAGCCTCTAGCAACGTAACGAGCCTTGAAGACAGGCGGAGAACCTGGCGGCCGCTTCACCCTGAAAATCCACATGCCATCGACGATGTTCGCCCCAGGAGGGGGAACCTCGTCGACGTAGGTGCCTGTGGACTTCCAGGATGCCATCTCGGCGTCCATGGCCGTCTGCCACTGAGAGGAGTAGGGACCCGCCATCGCCTCAGCGTAAGTGCGTGGGGTCGGGATGTCTGGTGCATCCGGGTCTCCCTCAGGGGCAAGCAACCAGGCCACGAGATGAGGTACAGCAGCCGCAAGAGAGTCAAAGTCCTCCTGCCTGTCCTCAAGGACGTCCGTGCCAAGAGCACACTCACCCCCGACGGACGGAGGACAGACAGACGCAGACTCAGACTCAGCAAACAAGGCTAGCAGCGTAGTCTAGACGACAGGCAGCAGCAAAGTCAACCAACTCAGCGACCAGAGCAGACGCAGCCGAGGACTCAAAGGTAGGGTCAGTGACAACAGTAGCGAGGAGACGCGTGACTGTAGGGTGCTCAGCGCGATACCGGTCAGACTCAGGGTCCGGAACGGCAGGCAAAGAGGACGCAGGAGGAGACGGTAGAGGGACACGCCGAGGAGCAGTAGAGGGACGTAGAGTCATGTAGTGAGTGCCTGGGACAGGAGGAGGACGCTCACGACGGACACGACTACCAGTGCGAGCAGGACGAACAGGCGACGCAGGACGAGACTCAGGCTCACGACGCTCTGTAAGACCTCCTGTGGGACCAGTATAAGGAGAGGGAGCAGGGAGAGGCGAGGCAGGCGGTAACTGTGACTGCGGCTGGACAGGCGGAGGACACTCTACGGAGGGAGGAGGACAAGGAGGAGGAGCCTGCCCAAGAACCTGCTGAAGGAGCGGTACGAAGTACGGTCGCGGCCGCGCAGCGTCTCCAGAAGCAGAAGGGACTCCAGCGGCCGGGTCCTCAGCACCAGCAGGAGCTCCAGCGTCCGGGTCCACAGCACCAGCAGCAGCTCCACCGGCCGGGTCCCCAGCTCCAGCAGCAGCTCCACCGTCCGACTCCTCAGCACCAGCAGCAGCTCCACCAGGTGGGTCCGCAGCACCAGCAGCAGCGCCACCCCCAGAGTCGGCAGCTCCAACTCCGCTAGCACCGCCAGCGCCAGAGTCCCCAGCTCCAGCAGCTCCAGTCGCAGTGCTCCCAGAACAGCCAGTCCCGGCAGCTCCAGTACCCCCAGTACGAGCACCCCCAGGACGAGTAGCTCCAGCACCCCAAACTCCAGCCGAGCCACTAGGACGGCGAAAGCGTCGGACGTACCAGTCACGAAGCTGCTGCGGTGTGAGAGACTGCTCAGCACCCCGAACCGGAGCACCCCCAGACACAGTAACCCGAGGCTCCGTAGGCTCAGTAGCAGCACCCCCAGGCTCAGTACCCGCAGGCTCAGTACCCGCAGGCTCAGCACCCCCAGGCTCAGCACCCCCAGACTCGCACCCGCAGGCTCAGCACCCCTAGGCGCAGCACCCCCAGGCTCCGTACTCTCAGGCACCGTACCCTCAGCTCCAGCACCCTCAGTCCCAGCACCTGCAGCCCCAGCACCCCCAGGCCCAGCACCCCCAGGCTCAGCACCCCCAGGCTCAGCACTCCCAGCAGCACCACCCGCAGCAGCACCTGAGTCACCTGTGACCTCGACAGGCTCAGCGACGGGAGGAGGGTCTACCTGAGAGACACCTGAAGGAGCAGGACCCTGAGGGGGGAGGGGGTCTACCGGAGGGGGACCAGGAGCAAGGAAAAGTGGCGGGGGAGGGAGGGGGGCAGTGCGGTAGGGGAAGAGACGGTAAAAGGGGACCGACTCGTCAAAGGTGACATCCTGAGAGGCGAAGACCCGGCGCGAGGTGGGGTGGTAAAACTGCCAGCCAGGCGCGTCAGGGACAAAGCCAAGGAAGACACAGGGAAGCGTGCGGGAGGAGAGCTTGTCCGCGGACGTATCGCGGACAAGGCACGACGAGCACCCCACACCCGGAAGCGCGACGCATCGCCAACCTCCCCCGTCCAACGCAGTGTGGGCGAGGTCTCCGGCAAGGAGACACGGGGCCAGAGGTTGAGCTGATGCGCGGCGTACCGGACAGCAAACGGCCACAGAAAATGGGGAGCCGCCGCGTGGACCAAGGAGGTACGAGCGATCTCCATGACCAGGCCAATGCGGCGCTCAGCAACCCCATTCTGCTGCGGGGAGTCCGGAAGCGTGAAGGTCTGCTCGATGCCCTCTGCCTGACAGAAGGTCCTCAGGAGATCGGAGGAAAACTCACCACCTCTGTCAGAGTGCAGACGCAGGACAGGAAGATCCGTCCGGAAACGGCGGCGGAGCTGGAGACGAACCGAGCGGATCCAAGGGATCAGAACAGCAGGGACCTCACCCTTGGTGCGCAAGGGGAAGACCGTGGTGTAACGCGAGTAGTCGTCGACAACCAGCAGAAAGTACCGCTCACCGCCCTGACCACGAACGCGGGCTGGGCCCCACACGTCCAGGTGGAGGGTCTCCAGAGGAGCCTCTGTCGGGGGGAACGAGGAGGAGTGAGGAGCGGCGCGCTGCCGCCCCTCGACGCAAGGAAGGCAAGGCGGCGCAGGCGAGGCAGGGAGGGGAGGGAGGGACCTGGGAAGACCGGACACAAGGAGGCGACGGTGCATGCCACGAAGGCGTGGCAAGGAGGGGTGACCCAGGCGGTGGTGCCAGAGAAGAGTCTGGTGCGACAAGGAACGACACTCACAGGCGTGGGCCACCAGACCTGACTCAGACACCTGACCGACAGCAGCTACCTGGGGAGACGCAGTGGTCAGTGTGTAGAGACTCGACCCCGGCCGACGGGTGAACGTGGCCAGGTGACGGCCGGTCCTGGAGCACGTGCAGATCGCCACACGCTGTCCGCCAGGGGTAAAGGTGTCAACCCACTGATCCTGGAGGACAGCGTTGCTCACCAGGTTCGTCGAGAACGAGGGGAGGTGGAAACCCGACAACGAGCCAGACGGAACCGCCGGACAAGGGAGGACAGTGGTAGACTGGGCAAGGACTGGGCCCCCAGAGGGGTCAGCCAAGGAGACTGGGACCGGTGCAGGAAGTGGTGTGAGCTCAGTACTGTCACGAAAGAAGCAACGGGAAGCACCTGAGTCAAGGGTGAAGGTGTGACAGGCCTCAGCCGGTGCGGTACCTGAGAGAGCAGTCTCTGTGGGTGCTGTACCTGAGAGAGCAGACTCGAAACCAGCCGGGACAGCACTGGAGGGAGCAAGTACAGGGGGCACCATACCAGAGAGAGCAGACTCACTAGTACCCAGGGCAGCGGGCTCTATACCTGGGTCAGGCGGCACACACAAGTAACAGTCTCCCTCGGCACTAACAGTCAATGCATACATGGCAGCAATAATAGCATCATAGTCAAGAGCAAAGACATCAACACCAGCCCTCATGAGCTCAGCCCAGCGGGGGCGCTCAACATCCGCACCCATCTCCTCACGCCAAGCGTCGTCAAGGCGGGAGAAGCAGCGGTACGGGGTGTGGAACCTCCCACACGTCTGTCCCTTGCGGTCACCTGTGCGAATGACATAAGAACAGCGGGCACTGGCCCCCGACGTCCCACGCTGAGCAAGCCACTCACGAAGCTGCTGGGTCGTCTGGGGACGCTGCTGCTGCTGGGAGCTCTGGCCAGAGCCAGTGCCTCCACTCCGACCTCCGCCGCCACCACTACCACCGCTCCGACCGCCACCGCCACCACCGCCACCACCGCCACCGCCGCCGCCGCCACTACTGCCACTGCTCCCTCCGCCGCCCCCGTCTCCACCACCGACCCCACTCCCACCAGCGCTCCCGCCACCGCTCCCTCCAGCACCGCCTCCCCCCCCACCTCCCCCACCTCCTCCCCCACCAGCGCCACCACCACCACTTTTGCCCCCCTTGCCCTTGCCGGTGCGGCGCCTCCCACCAGGAGTAGAAGCAGCGCCAACAGACTCAGCACCAAGGAAGTCAACAGCAGCAGCAGCAGCGTAGGAGGGAGCGAGGGGAGAGGGAGAACACCCCTCAAAGATGGGGGTGCGAGGAGCGCCACGAGCAGCACCGACAGCTACAATGCTCTTTTCGGCCGCGAGCAGGTGCTCCTCTAGGAGGGCGACTGTGAGCTCAGTGGGACAGCGAGCAAGGAAGTGGTCTCGAACTGAGCGTAGGGTGTCAGGGAGACGGGTGACTATGAAGTGGAGTGTCCAGTACAGTGGGGGGGGGTTCTTAGCGCAGAACTCGGTGGGAAGGGCGGCACGCAGGCGAGCATCACTAGTGCGAAGGTGGGTGATAAGATCGGCGACTGTAGTAAAGGTGGACAGATCGGGGAACAGGTACGGCAGCATGAGGCGGCTAAGCTCGGCTGTGGCAGGCGAGGAGTAGCGAGCGACGACAGCGTCGTAGAGGGCCTTAGCGGATTTGCAGTCGCCAAAATGCTCTAGCTCAGCTAACGGCAGGTGACTGCGAATGGCTAGGCGAGCAGCTGCGTCACGAGTCTGCCAGTGGGAACGAACACTAAGCTCAGCTGTGGCAGGAGGGGCAGGCGCAGCACCAGACGCGTAGTCATAGAGCGACACATGCTCCTTGCTATCGCTCAGGAGAAACAGCTGCAGGTCATCTAGCCAAGCGGTGAAACGCACAGGGCGGCCCTCAGCATCGAACGACAGCACGCGAATGGAAGCCATAGCGACAGTGTGACAGAGTAACGCAAGCTGCCGCAGCAGGGGAAGACGACTGTGCACGGATAGAGAGCAGCGGGCGAGGCTGGCGCTACGGGCAGGTGGCGCTGCAAGCGGTCAGTGCGACGGGAGGGCGACGCTGCGAGCGGGCAGCGCGGCGGACGGGCCGGGAAGCGGGCAGCGCGGCGGGCAGGCGGCGCTGCAAGCGGGCAGCACGGTGGGCGGGCGACGCTGCGAGGCGGGCGGGCCGCAAAGCGGGCAGCGGGCGGGCGGGCGGGCTGCGAAGCGGGCAGCGGGTCGAGCGGGCCGCGAAGTGGGCAGCGAGCGGGCGGGCGGGCTGCGAAGTGGGCGGGCCGCGAAGCGGGCAGCGGGGCGAGCGGGCTGCGAGGCGGGCGGGCCGCGAAGCGGGCAGCGAGCGGGCGGGCGGGCTGCGAAGTGGCGGGCCGCGAAGCGGGCAGCGAGCGAGCGGGCTGCGAAGCGGGCGGGCCGCGAAGCGGGCAGCGAGCGAGCGGGCTGCGAAGCGGGCGGGCCGCGAAGCGGGCAGCGAGCGGGCGGGCGGGCTGCGTAGCGAGCGGGCCGCGAAGCGGGCAGCGAGCGGGCGGGCGGGCTGCGAGCGGGCGGCTCGGCGAGGGGCGCGCGAGGGCGCTAGTGAGGGGCGCGCGAGGGCGCTAGTGAGGGGCGCGCGAGGGCGCTAGCAAGGGGCGCGCGAGGGCGCTAGCAAAGGGGCGCGCGAGGGCGCTAACGAAGGGGCGCGCGAGGGCGCTGACGTGAGTGCGCGCGAGGGCGCTAACGAGGGTGCGCGCGAGGGCGCTAACGAGGGCGCACGAGGGCGCTACGAGGCTAGGGAACGGGGTAGCGTGGTAACCGCATGCGAGCGGTGGTGGGCCCTAAAAAAAAACGATCGGTAGGTCCTAGGGACCTCCTGCTCTGAATACCATGTCAGAATCACTAGGCAAGAATGATGAACTAGCAGAAGTTTTGGGTACAAATATGAAACCCTAGTTGGGGTTGTACCCATATTGGCTACCCCACTACAGCCTACAAGCATACTACAGTTTAACAAAATGTTCTTCCGGCTCCCATGAGTTGTGTTCAGGCCCATAGCCTTTCCACTTAATGAGGAACTCTCGTACAGTTTTGCGGCCGCGTTGTCGATCACGGTGCAAAAGCACTCGTTCGACTTCATAGTACAGTTCCTCCCCTAGGACGATTGTTGGTGGTGGCAAGTACTTGCCTTCTGCAACGTACTTGCTTAACAGAGACACATGGAAGACATTGTGAATCTGCAGGGTATCAGGTAGCTTGAGCTTGTAAGCTACCGCACCAACTCGTTGCATCACCTCGAAGGGCCCAATCCAGCGAGGGAACAACTTTCTCGCACCAGGGACCTAAAGCCGAATATTTTTCGTGCTTAATAAAACTTTGTCTCCAACGGAGAATGATACTTCCCGGCGTTTCATGTCGGCATAGGATTTTTGCCTTTGTTGGGCTAATTGCAGCCAACGACGTGCCGACTTTAGGGCCTCTCGTTGCTTGCCCACAAAATCCTTTGCGGCAGGTAATTTCAAACCGCCGATCCCATGCGTAGCAGGTGTTGTGGGATGCCGACCACAGTTCAGGATAAATGGTTTTTCATGTGTGCTATCATGCACTGAGTTGTTAACCGCAAACTCGACCATGGGTAACAACTCGTCCCAATCGTCCTGAGTTGGGCTTATGAAAGAACGAAGCATCTGCTCGAGAGTGCGGTTTGTCCGTTCCGTTTGCCCATCTGTCTGGGGATGGAACGCTGACAACATTTTAAGCTTCGTTCCTAGTGTCTCGGTTACTTCACGCCAGAATCGGCTCGTGAAGCGCGGGTCGCGATCAGACACTAATACACGTGGCAATCCGTGTAGGCGGAACACATGTGTCACGAACAACCGAGCCGTATCCTCTGCTGATACGTCCGTTGTCGTGGGTACAAAGTGCACCATTTTTGTAAGGCGATCTACGAAGACGAGTATCGCCGTATACCCATCACGGGTTCTTGGGAGGTCGGTGATGAAATCCAGTGAAACGCTTTCCCAAGGTTCACTCGGAATTTCAAGTGGTTGAAGCAAACCACCAGGCTTCTGTGTGTCCGGTTTGTTACGTGCGCACGTGTCACAACGTGCCACAAACTGTTGGACATCACTACCGACTCCAGGCCACCAATATACATCGCGTAAGGCCCACCGGGTCTTATTCATGCCCAGATGTCCCCCGTATTTAGTGGCGTGCACCTCTTCCAAAATATCGTTCCGTAGATTGCCTACATGAGGTACCGCAATCTCTTTTGTTCGCCACCAAAGATCGTGTTCCCAAGTCAAATGCTTAGTGTTTTGTGGGTTCTGGAACCAGGAATCGATATGATATCCTGTATGAATTCGTTTCAGAAAACCACTGAACGCGATCTCGCTCACTTTCGCCGTAGCTAGTATACTAAAACAGGCAGCAAAAACAGCCGCATGTTCGGTATCGTCAAGCCCAGTTGCTGCCCCTATCGGCTGTCTGCTGAGGGGGTCAGCCAGGTTCGTCGAACCCGCACGATAACGAATGTCGAAACTGAACCCACTGAGGAGTTCAGCCCAACGGGCCTGACGGCGAGTGAGGGTAGCTTGGGTAGAAAAATATGTGTTCGGACAATGGTCAGTGGTGACCACGAACTCTACCCCTTCCAAATAACATCGCCATGTTCTTAGCGCATGCACGACAGCCAACAATTCCTGTTCGGTAGTCGTGTAGCGTTGCTCTGCCGGGGAGAGTTTTCTACTCTCGAATGCCACAGGGCGTCCATCTTGCAGGAGTACTGCTCCAAGTCCCACGGTTGAGGCGTTCGTAACCACCTCATATGGTTTCTGTGGGTTTGGCAACACCAAAACTGGTGCATTAGTTAATTTATGTTTGACCTCTTCAAAGGCCTTTTGGCACTGTGGGGTCCACTCCCACGCACACCCTTTCCGGGTCAATGCCGTGAGGGGAGCGACTATCGTGGAATAATTTTCCAAGAAGCGACGAAAATAATTCGCCAGGCCCAGGAATGATCGAACTTGGCCAACGTCGCGTGGGACGGGCCACTCCTGGACAGCTGCTACCTTCTTGGGGTCCACTTTCAACCCGTTATGCCCCACCACGTGCCCCAAATACTCTAGCTCACGCTTGTAAAAATGGCATTTCCACAAACGCGCGTAGTATTTGTGCTCGCGTAATTTTCCGAGGACCCATTTCAAATGTTCCGTATGCTCGTCTTCGGTTTTCGAGTATACCAGGATATCATCGAGGTACACCAAGACGAACTGGCCAATCGCATCGCGGAACACATCGTTCATCGCCCTCTGGAAAGAGGCCGGAGCGTTGGTCAAGCCAAAACTTAACACACGCCACTGAAAATGGCCGAACGGCGAACGGAAAGCCGTCTTTGGAACATTGTCCTCTGTTATACGCAGTTGGTGATAGCCTTGCGCCAAATCCAATGCACTGAACCATTGCGCACCCTGTAGTCGATCAAATAAATCTTCTATCCGCGGAAGTGGATATCTGTTTTTGATCGTAATTTTATTCAGGGCTCGATAATCGACGCACATGCGCAGTCCACCCCCCTTCTTGTGAACGAACAAGATAGGTGCTCCGTATGGGGACGCGCTAGGTTCTATCCATCCCTTCCTGAGGTATTCCTCAATTTGTTGCTTAGCCTCCTCGTACTCAGCTGGACTGAGGCGATACAGAGGTCTAAATGGTGGTGCCTTTCCTGGTTCCACCGGGATGGTATGGCCGACTGCACGGTCGGGAGGTAACCCGTCCGGAATTGGCTCAAAAACCTCAGAATATTCCTCTGCCAAAGCCTTCATTTGAGGTGGAAAATCCTCAATAATTTGTGAAGTTGTTGGTTCAGAGTCTAGCTGTACCACAAAAAGTGTATCAGCTCACTTGACATGCTCTTTGAATTGTAGAGCCGACGCAAAGCGTACGTCAAGAGCTAATGTTTGAGGTTTGTCGTCCAGTGCTTGGCGCTTTGGGACTTGCCATTGAAACGTCGTCCCATTCTTTGTGAATGAAAGCGTGTTATCTTGGAAATTTAAGATCACCTCATTAGGCCGTAGCCAATCCATTCCCAAGACAATGTCTACGCCTGCTAGGAGGGGTAAGACAAAAGCGCTGATGGTCTCCTGATATCCTTGGATATCTAGGTTGACCAAGGCATGTCCTCTGCATGGGATGACCCTGTCATCACCCAGGCGAATAGAACAAGATGGTCCTTGAACAGGAACGTTCAAATATTCCATCCACTTCTCATCAATCTATCAACCAGGATCGAGGCACTGCGCCCGTTTACACGACCAGAAAACAAAAGATTTTGCTGATGTTTAGGTCGAATAGGACATGCCGTGATGTCAGTGGGAGGCAAATAATATGCCTTAATGCCGTGCTTGCTACATACAAAAGAACGAGCTTGTGTCCACCACACGTGGTGTCCTTTATCCCACTGCGCTAACATGCTCCATCCTTGAAGCGCTCGAAATAATTTACCTCGAACTGTGCGCGTTACCATTCCAACCGCAGTTAGAGGGTGCGCTTGGGTGCAACGACCCACCACATCCATTATCCAAGGCAAATTGTGGTGATCACAAAAGATAATTGAGAATTTATCTCGTAATGATTCAACTGTGATACTTTCCAGTGGGTGAAATCGAGAGGCAAACGAAGAACTTTCATTAAAAGAAAATGCATACACACATGCAATTTTGCAATCAACAAGGCATTCGAGTTTCAACAACTCCTCATCCCGCAGGACTACAGCCTCAACCTCTCAATCTGCTATGCCCGCTAGGTACCCACCCCCTAGTTGGGCTTTGCAAAATCCCGCTGGCTGCCCGAGGGGCCACTGCCGTCATTGCGCCTGTTGTCCGTCTTAGGCTGGCCACAGTACTTCACCGCCTTGCGGTGGCGGCACTCATAGCCCTTGTGTCCAGGCTTGCCGCACTTGAAGCAGCTCTGGACATTGCTTGGTCCACCCTCGTTGACCTTCTTGGCCTTGTGGTCAGCCTGCTGCCCCTGCTGGAAGGGCCTCTTGTGGTTCCCGCCCTTCCAAGGCGTTCCCTGCTGCCTTCCGCTAGGACCCGCAGTGCTAGACGACGGCCTTGAAGTCTGCTGCGGCTGGGTAGTGGTTTTGGCATAAGCACGGAAGTGCTTATCAGTGGTCCCCACCACGCGCTTCACGTGATCATAGGACCGCCATGCCTCCCCAGCCCCATCCGTCATATGCATGTTCTTGAGGTGCTCAGGCAACCCCCTGAAGAACAGGTGGATCTTTTCGCCTTCGCTCATACGTTCCGCCGGTTTCTGGAGCACCCAGATCTCCTCGAACTCCACGGCGTACTGCTGCACTGTGCGGTTCCCGCACTGCAGCTTCTCAAGGCGACTGCGCACCTCCAGCTGGGTCGGTTGGACTTGAAAAGCTTGCTTGAGCGCAGAGGCAAATTCCTCCCACCCAAACGGCTTCCTATCCGCCTCAGCCTGGATCTTGCTGCCATACACCACTCGCTGTGCATTCTGGTCCAGCACGGTGGTGGCAGCGACGACGCGAGCGTCGTCTTGGACCTTGTGCGCCTTGAACAGGTCGGTCATCATCGACAGCCACGCAGCCACGTCCGTCTTGCCATGGATGAATGGCGGCAGGGTGATTGGCAGAGAGCCAAAGGCCTGCGTGCTCGGCTCAGCAGCGCGCTGCGTAGAAGGACCGGGGTCACCCACTGCACCACCAGAGCGAGAAGGGTTGGTGCGACCACTAGCAGAATTGGCAGGCGGGTCCGCTCGCGGTGCAGGGCGATACATGGTCTCCCTCCGAAGGGCGTTGAAAGCCTCGCGCAGATCGTTGATCTTTGAGGTCTGCCGCGCCAGCTGGTGACCTTGCTCCCGCGCATCGTGCTTCATGTTCTTGAGCTCAACTTCCAGGTACTTGATTTT
Organism: Closterium sp. Yama58-4; assembly: GCA_947470075.1. NCBI lineage: Eukaryota > Viridiplantae > Streptophyta > Zygnematophyceae > Desmidiales > Closteriaceae > Closterium > Closterium sp. Yama58-4. Next base: position 389,285 of record CANIUD010000812.1, on the reverse strand, counting down.
GTTGTCCTGGTCAGAGAGCTCCCCCCTGAGCGTGGAGATGAGAGACTGCTGCTGCTGGATGCGCGTATCCTGCTCAGCAGCGTGATCCTGCAGCTTAGCAATTTCAGCATGCAGAATATCCTCTTCGCCATCCAGCTCAATATCATCCCTCTGAGACTCCCCTTCCTATTCCTTGGAATTTTCAGCAGCTGCAGGGTCCTTAGCAGATGAATTTTCAGCAGGTTCCTTTTCAGCCATTTCATCATCCATGTTGTTGAGGTCAATCTTCTGCACACAAGCTTCCAGTTCAGCCTGGGGGTTGTTCCCTTCAACACCTTTAGCATTGGAGTTGGTAGAAGCCATTGAGAGTCAAGTCACTGTATTATAAAAATGAGTTACAGATCTACTGCAAATTGTTATCACCGCAGTGAATAACCAAGATTTTCTCCAGAGGAGAAATGTCTTCAATAGATCTTACAACCACAACAATGTGAAAAACACCTCTGTTGCAAAATATCCTTACCACCGCAGTGGATAAGGCAAGAACAATCACAAAGTGATTGTCTTCAACAGAGAATGTTAATACACACAGGATGCACTCCTTCACAGTAGCTCCAATGGTTCCACCAGCAGGGAGGGAGGGATGGCTTAGACCTCTTGGAGAAGCTTCAAAGTCTTGAAAACTTGAGCTTGAGCTTGTAGTCTTCAAAAACTTTATAATAGAGATTACAATACAATCACAACTTCTCCAAATGAAAAAAAAAAAAAAATCCACAAAATCCTCTTATATGCCCACAAGGCGAGGATCTACTAATAGCTCTGAATACCAATGTAACGGATCTAATGAGAAAAAGGGCATTTACCCATACAATAATAGCTTCTAGTACAACTAGAGAGTAGCAGCTCCTGGGAAATGCCTAAGTCTGAGAGTTGCTAGGAGATGCAGTCACACACTGTGGAAGAGGAGTTGGAAGAAAGAAATCCCATTTCCCAATTGATTAGTTGGGAGTAGGAAATGAGGAATGAGCCAAGAGGCTTCAGACCCCTTCCCTAGACCCCCTTGGGGTGCAACCACCTTCCCCATGGCAAGGAGGGGTGCACTCCCTTGGGCCTTGCCCATGTGGCAATTAACAAGATTCTCAACCAATAATATTATAGATAGCATGGATAGGAAATGCACAGCAATCACAAACCTGTATTTGTTTCTCATTGGTTGTGTTTGAAGTGAGCGGCGGAATTACTGTCGACTCACTCTTGGGGCTGTGATCTGATTGGTTGAATTAGTGATGAGGTGAACTTACGTGGGTTATGTTTGAACAAGCTCAAACCAATTGCGTAAGTTTGACTCAAACCAATTTCGATTGGTTGGTTTTCAATCAACCCACAATTCCCCGCAAGTCTCGCTTCTCCCTCTATTCCTAACCAATCAGATTTCCCCCCCAAATTCCCCTCACACCTGGTTTGACGTATCGAGACCAGCTGGGGGTTGGTTGGGTCCGAATGTTACAGAGAGAGACTTGGGGGGAAAGCCGCGTCGCCACTTCATCTAGTAGCATCATCATGGCATCTTGGCATGCGCCCATGGCATCTTGGCATGCTCCTATGCCATGCCTTGCTGTTCTAAACTTCCTGACAGGGATATGGGAGCGTGTCCTAGGCTAGCAAGTGGTGCTGTTCGTAGCTACTACGCCCCGTTCGGAAATTCCTATGCATCTCGCATGGTGAATTCCGTCTTACACTGGACAAGTGGGACGGGACGCCGGGGTTTTCGAGGCTCGAGCCCCCTCAAAAGGCGTGCTTTTTAAGGGCGCCTCAGGCGCAATGAGGGTCGAGCTTACGCTGCGTGTCCTCGAGGAGGGGTCCGGCGGCGGACAGACGCGGGGAAGGAGCCGCGGAGAGCTCGAGGAGGCTCGTGCGATGACATCACAAACTTCCCGGTTTTTTTGGTTTGTGTGCGCAGGGGTTCGGGTCCATCTTTCAGGCACAAACACCCTCAAATCCCCGACTGAAATTTCTGACTCTGAAATTCGCCCGCGCTTCGCCTGTGAAATTTCGCGGGAGCAAATCAGGTGGTTTTCAGCGAAAATCCAGGTTGTTCATTCGTTCCGACCGCGGCTCGAACTGAAATTTGATAATTTCGCGCCTCGACTCTCAATTTCTGTGGGATTGTGCAATTCCGATATGTGACCCGACTCTGTATAAGTATGGATTTTGGCTAGGGTGTTTTTGTTGTCAAGTTTGTTATGTGAAAACGAATCTTAATATGTATGTATACAATAAATATGTTACACATGATACAATGGACTTGCATATTTTTCAACTGCTCATGTTATAATGCTGCTTAGAATCTCATATTTCAAATAGGAGCTTCGCACAATGCATTTAAATAAATGTGTGCACGCTTAGGCCGCCTATGCGACACCTATTATTATCTTAACGCCGCGTTTTATTTTTTTTTAGGATGTTCATTTAGATATTCCAAACACTCACCACATTGCAAGTTTGCTGGAGAGTTTTGGTGTCGTTCGCACCACCGCGTAAGGAAGTGTGTTGTTTCAAACAATTTAGCAGGGAAAATTGTGCAATGGTAGGCGTGTGCGAGACGTGGTGTCGTTTCGACATTCATTTGTCATTTGTAACCAGTTTTCTCTGGCCATTCACACATTTACTATATTTGTAAGCATGCCAGACAGATTTGGTGCCATTCGCAGCATCTGTTAGGAAGATATGATGTTTCAAGCAATTCAGCAGGGAAAACTGTGCAAGGATAGGCTTGTGCGACACGCGGTGCTGTATCGACATCGGTTTGTCATTTTTAGCAAGGTTTCTCTTGATCATTCAAGCATTTAATATATTGCAAGCATGCTGGACAATTTTTTGGTACCATTCGCAGCACGTGGTAGGAATATATGGTGTTTCAAACAATTGAGCAGGGAAAACTGTGCAAGGATAGGCCTGTGCGCGACGTGGTGCTGTATCGACGTCCGTTTATAACTTGTAACAAGGTTTCTCTTGATCATTCAAGCATTTAATATATTGCAAGCATGCTGGACAATTTTTTGGTACCATTCGCAGCACGTGGTAGGAATATATGGTGTTTCAAACAGTTGAGCACGGAAAACTGTGCAAGGATAGGCCTGTGCGCGACGTGGTGCTGTATCGACGTCCATTTATCACTTGTAACAAGGTTTCTCTTGATCATTCAAGCATTTACTATATTGCAAGCATGCTGGACAGATTTGGTACCATTCGCAGCACGTGGTAGGAATATATGGTGTTTCAAACAATTGAGCAGGGAAAACTGTGCAATGATAGGCCTGTGAGCGACGTGGTGTTGTATCGACGTTCGTTTGTCATTTGTAACAAGGTTTCTCCTGACCATTGAAGCATTTACTATGTTGCGAGCATGCTGGACATATTTGGTACCATTCGCAGCACGTGGTAGGAATATATGGTGTTTCAAACAATTGAGCAGGGAAAACTGTGCAAGGATAAGCTGTGCGCGATGTGGTGCTGTATCAACGTCCCTTTGTCATTTGTACCAAGGTTTCTCTTGATCATTCAAGCATTAACTATGTTGCAAGCATTCTGGATAGATTCGGTACCATTCGCAGCACGTGGTAGGAATATATGGTGTTTCAAGCATTTGAGCAAGGAAAACTGTGCGAGGATAGGCCTGTGCGCGACGTGGTGCTGTATCGACGTTCGTTTGTTTTTTGTAACAAGGTTTCTCTTGACCATTCAAGCATTTACTATGTTGCACGCATGCTGGACAGATTTGGTACCATTTGCAGCACGTGGTAGCAATATATGGTGTTTCAAACAATTGAGCAGGGAAAACTGTGCGAGGATAGGCCTGTGCGCGACGTGGTGTTGTATCGACGTCCGTTTGTCATTAGTAACAAGGTTTCTCTTGATCATTCAAGCATTTACTATGTTGCAAGCATGCTGGACAGATTTGGTACCATTCGCAGCACGTGGTAGGAATATATGGTGTTTCAAACAATTGAGCAGGGAAAACTGTGCGAGGATAGGCCTGTGCGCGACGTGGTGCTGTATTGACGTTCGTTTGTCATTTGTAACAAGGTTTCTCTTTACCATTGAAGCATTAACTATGTTGCAAGCATGCTGGACATATTTGGTACCATTCGCAGCACGTGGTAGGAATATATGGTGTTTCAAACATTTGAGCAGGGAAAACTGTGCGAGGATAGGCCTGTGCGCAATGTGGTGCTGTATTGTCGTCCGTTCGTTATCTGTAACAAGGTTTCTCTTGATCATTCAAGCATTTACTATGTTGAAACCATGCTGGAAAGATTTCATACCATTCGCAACACGTGGTGGGAATATATGGTGTTCGAAACAATTGAGCAGGGAAAAATATGCAAGGATAGGCATGTGCGACTCGTGGTGCCGTTTCGGCGTCTCTGTGTCATTTTAAACGAGGTTTCTCTTGACCATTCATACATCAACTATATTGCAACAATTGAAATGAGTCTCTCATACAATAATCATTGTGTGTGGATCAGTGGAACTTGGTTCGTTAACGTGTGCGCAAAACCAGGCGACGTTGCCGAACTATCATGTTCGCCTGCGGAACAACCAGTTGTGTTGACAGCCTGTGTCATTTCTAGGTCACAGAAGGATCACATCATTCAAATGATTAAAAAACAAAAAACAAAAAAAACAAACAAATATTCTTTAAGATGACAACAGAAGTCAATGGTAGCCAGATGATGAGATGTGAAATGCTAGAAGCTTCATTGGTACAGTTTGAAATGGTGGGTTTTTCGAAAGATTGCAAATCAAACATCTTTTTGCATGTTTGTTGAAAAGGTCCAGGGGAGGCAGGAGAACCACTTAAATATCGGTTTAATCCGCAATAATGCAGGATATGCGCGACCAACGACTTAGAAATGTGAGTGTATGTTGAGCCATAAACCAACCCAAGTTGAGTGTTTGGTCATTCATTCATACTTTCTAGGGTAATTTGAACATCAACACATAGTTTAAAGTAATAAAAGAATATGTTGCAGTACTATCCGAAATCTATGGCTGCCATTTTGACATATATGTGTGAGAGATTTACAATGTAAAAATAGCTGTAGAGAAGAAAGAATGAGTGTATGCTTCTGTTCCCCCAATTCGACAGCTTCCAAAACGAATCAACAGGTGCGTTTTGTTTTATGCTCCTTGTTCTGCTGCGTGCTTGTTGACTAAGTTCATTGTAGGTGTTGCCACAACTGCCTAGCCAATCGCGGAAGAACACTAGCAGCAACTTGGAGAGTTCCACCACACCCAAATGCTCTCGCGCCACTTTGCTGTCGCTCCTAGCCAATCGCGTGCGACCACAAGCAGCTGTTGTTTTTGTCTGTCACATCGCGAGTTCGTTTTTATCGCCAAATGCAGAAAGCCAGTCAGGTGTTTGCAACAAGGCGACGTGCAAACTTGTAGATGAGGCCGACAGTGCTGCCGAGCTGGCATTCTCCTCACCTTCGCCAAGCCAATCGACGGATTCGCTGACGTGTTTTAGCACATTTCGCCAGACAATTCCACCCTTCGCGATTTCGTTCAGCGTCGAAGTTTTCAGGTTGGCGCGATTGTGTGGCGATGCACCAAGGACAGCTCTTGACACCTCAGGCATCTGGCAGTTGCGGGTATCAACAGGACTAGGCAAGAATGGTGCATTCAATGAAACAATTGGGTACAAGTAGCTAACCCTAGTTGGGGTTGTACCCCATATTGGCTACCCCACTACAGCCTACCAACATATAACACATTACAATTTAACACACCCCCATAGGCAAAGTGGGGGAGAACAAAGGGTCACAAGACCAGTCCAGCAAAGCAACGCAAGCCCAGGGTGGATCACAACGTCACCACACTCCGAGCACAAGCAAAGGCCACAAGGCCAGTTCACATGCAGTGCTAGATATAGTACAAGACAAGCAACACAGTGATCAAAACCTAGCAAGCAAGCAACAAGATATATATAAAGTACAGTACAAAGAAAGTCAAGCAGTAAGCAAATGAGGGAATGTGGACACAAGGCCTAAAGAAGTACAGTGTCGCTGATGATCACTAGGCGGGAGCGCCTTGGTGAAGATATCAGCAGTGTTGGCCTTCGAGTCCACGTACACAAGCCGAAGCTGACCGCGCTGCTGAAGCTCTCGAGCAAGAAAGTAACGAAGAGCAATGTGCTTCGTCCTGTGCTCCAGTCTGTGCTCCTGACACAAGGCAAGGGCCGCCTTGTTGTCACCATACAGAACTGGAGGAGAACTAGGCCGCTCTCCCAAGTCAGTCAGCAGGTAGGTGAGCCAGCGTAACTCCTGTGCAGCCATGGCCGTGGCGTAGATCTCAGCCTCACAACTAGAGCCGAGAACAGAAGAAGAGCGGGTGGACCGCCACGAGACAGAACCAGAGCCAAGGCTGAAGGTGTAACCCTGTGACGACCGCTGCGTAGCCAGGTCGTCCACCCAAGAAGCGTCCGAGTGACCAGTGAGGACAACTCTGTCGCGTCCTCCAAGCACCAGCCCCATGCCTGACGTACTGCACAAGTAACGCAGCACCCTCTTAGCAGCCTCCCAGTGCTCTCGCCTGTGTCTCCCAGGCGCAACGTAACGAGCAAGGATGCTAAGAGGGTACGCGAGGTCAGGTCGCGTGCAAGTCATCAGGTACATGAGGCAGCCTACAAGCTCTGGGTACGGGCCACTCGGCTCTACGGACTCGTCCGAAGGTGGAGCTGAGAGCGAGTGGCTGGTAGCCAGAGGTGTGGCCTGTGGTGAGGAGAACTGGAAGCCGAAGCGCTGAAGGACCTGCTGCACCATGTGTGACTGAGTCAGGGTAATGGTGCGGCGTGCTCTGTCCCGGGTGATCTGCAAGCCAAGGTAGCTACGCAGCTCACCCAGGTCAGTGCAGGTATGTCTCTTCTGCAGCTCCGACTTCATACGAGCAGTAGCAAAAACCAAGTCGTCGACGTACACGAGAATGTAGAACGGCGGCAGCGACGTGTCTGTGCGCAGGAACAGCGACGGGTCAGCAGTAGACGGCGCGAACCCAAGAGCCGCAAGTGTAGTCCTCAGTGTGTCGTGCCACTCACGTGGCACCTGGCGGAGACCGTAGACTGGCCAGCGGAGGCTCCACTGTTAAACTGTAGTATGCTTGTAGGCTGTAGTGGGGTAGCCAATATGGGGTACAACCCCAACTAGGGTTTCATATTTGTACCCAAAACTTCTGCTAGTTCATCATTCTTGCCTAGTGATTCTGACATGGTATTCAGAGCAGGAGGTCCCTAGGACCTACCGATCGTTTTTTTTAGGGCCCACCACCGCTCGCATGCGGTTACCACGCTACCCCGTTCCCTAGCCTCGTAGCGCCCTCGTGCGCCCTCGTTAGCGCCCTCGCGCGCACCCTCGTTAGCGCCCTCGCGCGCACTCACGTCAGCGCCCTCGCGCGCCCCTTCGTTAGCGCCCTCGCGCGCCCCTTTGCTAGCGCCCTCGCGCGCCCCTTGCTAGCGCCCTCGCGCGCCCCTCACTAGCGCCCTCGCGCGCCCCTCACTAGCGCCCTCGCGCGCCCCTCGCCGAGCCGCCCGCTCGCAGCCCGCCCGCCCGCTCGCTGCCCGCTTCGCGGCCCGCTCGCTACGCAGCCCGCCCGCCCGCTCGCTGCCCGCTTCGCGGCCCGCCCGCTTCGCAGCCCGCTCGCTCGCTGCCCGCTTCGCGGCCCGCCCGCTTCGCAGCCCGCTCGCTCGCTGCCCGCTTCGCGGCCCGCCACTTCGCAGCCCGCCCGCCCGCTCGCTGCCCGCTTCGCGGCCCGCCCGCCTCGCAGCCCGCTCGCCCCGCTGCCCGCTTCGCGGCCCGCCCACTTCGCAGCCCGCCCGCCCGCTCGCTGCCCGCTTCGCAGCCCGCTCGCCCCGCTGCCCGCTTCGCAGCCCGCCCGCCCGCCCGCTGCCCGCTTTGCGGCCCGCCCGCCTCGCAGCGTCGCCCGCCCACCGTGCTGCCCGCTTGCAGCGCCGCCTGCCCGCCGCGCTGCCCGCTTCCCGGCCCGTCCGCCGCGCTGCCCGCTCGCAGCGTCGCCCTCCCGTCGCACTGACCGCTTGCAGCGCCACCTGCCCGTAGCGCCAGCCTCGCCCGCTGCTCTCTATCCGTGCACAGTCGTCTTCCCCTGCTGCGGCAGCTTGCGTTACTCTGTCACACTGTCGCTATGGCTTCCATTCGCGTGCTGTCGTTCGATGCTGAGGGCCGCCCTGTGCGTTTCACCGCTTGGCTAGATGACCTGCAGCTGTTTCTCCTGAGCGATAGCAAGGAGCATGTGTCGCTCTATGACTACGCGTCTGGTGCTGCGCCTGCCCCTCCTGCCACAGCTGAGCTTAGTGTTCGTTCCCACTGGCAGACTCGTGACGCAGCTGCTCGCCTAGCCATTCGCAGTCACCTGCCGTTAGCTGAGCTAGAGCATTTTGGCGACTGCAAATCCGCTAAGGCCCTCTACGACGCTGTCGTCGCTCGCTACTCCTCGCCTGCCACAGCCGAGCTTAGCCGCCTCATGCTGCCGTACCTGTTCCCCGATCTGTCCACCTTTACTACAGTCGCCGATCTTATCACCCACCTTCGCACTAGTGATGCTCGCCTGCGTGCCGCCCTTCCCACCGAGTTCTGCGCTAAGAACCCCCCTCCACTGTACTGGACACTCCACTTCATAGTCACCCGTCTCCCTGACACCCTACGCTCAGTTCGAGACCACTTCCTTGCTCGCTGTCCCACTGAGCTCACAGTCGCCCTCCTAGAGGAGCACCTGCTCGCGGCCGAAAAGAGCATTGTAGCTGTCGGTGCTGCTCGTGGCGCTCCTCGCACCCCCATCTTTGAGGGGTGTTCTCCCTCTCCCCTCGCTCCCTCCTACGCTGCTGCTGCTGCTGTTGACTTCCTTGGTGCTGAGTCTGTTGGCGCTGCTTCTACTCCTGGTGGGAGGCGCCGCACCGGCAAGGGCAAGGGGGGCAAAAGTGGTGGTGGTGGCGCTGGTGGGGGAGGAGGTGGGGGAGGTGGGGGGGGAGGCGGTGCTGGAGGGAGCGGTGGCGGGAGCGCTGGTGGGAGTGGGGTCGGTGGTGGAGACGGGGGCGGCGGAGGGAGCAGTGGCAGTAGTGGCGGCGGCGGCGGTGGCGGCGGTGGCGGTGGTGGCGGTGGTGGCGGTGGCGGTCGGAGCGGTGGTAGTGGTGGCGGCGGAGGTCGGAGTGGAGGCACTGGCTCTGGCCAGAGCTCCCAGCAGCAGCAGCGTCCCCAGACGACCCAGCAGCTTCGTGAGTGGCTTGCTCAGCGTGGGACGTCGGGGGCCAGTGCCCGCTGTTCTTATGTCATTCGCACAGGTGACCGCAAGGGACAGACGTGTGGGAGGTTCCACACCCCGTACCGCTGCTTCTCCCGCCTTGACGACGCTTGGCGTGAGGAGATGGGTGCGGATGTTGAGCGCCCCCGCTGGGCTGAGCTCATGAGGGCTGGTGTTGATGTCTTTGCTCTTGACTATGATGCTATTATTGCTGCCATGTATGCATTGACTGTTAGTGCCGAGGGAGACTGTTACTTGTGTGTGCCGCCTGACCCAGGTATAGAGCCCGCTGCCCTGGGTACTAGTGAGTCTGCTCTCTCTGGTATGGTGCCCCCTGTACTTGCTCCCTCCAGTGCTGTCCCGGCTGGTTTCGAGTCTGCTCTCTCAGGTACAGCACCCACAGAGACTGCTCTCTCAGGTACCGCACCGGCTGAGGCCTGTCACACCTTCACCCTTGACTCAGGTGCTTCCCGTTGCTTCTTTCGTGACAGTACTGAGCTCACACCGCTTCCTGCACCGGTCCCAGTCTCCTTGGCTGACCCCTCTGGGGGCCCAGTCCTTGCCCAGTCTACCACTGTCCTCCCTTGTCCGGCGGTTCCGTCTGGCTCGTTGTCGGGTTTCCACCTCCCCTCGTTCTCGACGAACCTGGTGAGCAACGCTGTCCTCCAGGATCAGTGGGTTGACACCTTTACCCCTGGCGGACAGCGTGTGGCGATCTGCACGTGCTCCAGGACCGGCCGTCACCTGGCCACGTTCACCCGTCGGCCGGGGTCGAGTCTCTACACACTGACCACTGCGTCTCCCCAGGTAGCTGCTGTCGGTCAGGTGTCTGAGTCAGGTCTGGTGGCCCACGCCTGTGAGTGTCGTTCCCTGTCGCACCAGACTCTTCTCTGGCACCACCGCCTGGGTCACCCCTCCTTGCCACGCCTTCGTGGCATGCACCGTCGCCTCCTTGTGTCCGGTCTTCCCAGGTCCCTCCCTCCCCTCCCTGCCTCGCCTGCGCCGCCTTGCCTTCCTTGCGTCGAGGGGCGGCAGCGCGCCGCTCCTCACTCCTCCTCGTTCCCCCCGACAGAGGCTCCTCTGGAGACCCTCCACCTGGACGTGTGGGGCCCAGCCCGCGTTCGTGGTCAGGGCGGTGAGCGGTACTTTCTGCTGGTTGTCGACGACTACTCGCGTTACACCACGGTCTTCCCCTTGCGCACCAAGGGTGAGGTCCCTGCTGTTCTGATCCCTTGGATCCGCTCGGTTCGTCTCCAGCTCCGCCGCCGTTTCCGGACGGATCTTCCTGTCCTGCGTCTGCACTCTGACAGAGGTGGTGAGTTTTCCTCCGATCTCCTGAGGACCTTCTGTCAGGCAGAGGGCATCGAGCAGACCTTCACGCTTCCGGACTCCCTGCAGCAGAATGGGGTTGCTGAGCGCCGCATTGGCCTGGTCATGGAGATCGCTCGTACCTCCTTGGTCCACGCGGCGGCTCCCCATTTTCTGTGGCCGTTTGCTGTCCGGTACGCCGCGCATCAGCTCAACCTCTGGCCCCGTGTCTCCTTGCCGGAGACCTCGCCCACACTGCGTTGGACGGGGGAGGTTGGCGATGCGTCGCGCTTCCGGGTGTGGGGTGCTCGTGCCCTTGTCCGCGATACGTCCGCGGACAAGCTCTCCTCCCGCACGCTTCCCTGTGTCTTCCTTGGCTTTGTCCCTGACGCGCCTGGCTGGCAGTTTTACCACCCCACCTCGCGCCGGGTCTTCGCCTCTCAGGATGTCACCTTTGACGAGTCGGTCCCCTTTTACCGTCTCTTCCCCTACCGCACTGCCCCCCTCCCTCCCCCGCCACTTTTCCTTGCTCCTGGTCCCCCTCCGGTAGACCCCCTTCCCCCTCAGGGTCCTGCTCCTTCAGGTGTCTCTCAGGTAGACCCTCCTCCCGTCGCTGAGCCTGTCGAGGTCACAGGTGACTCAGGTGCTGCTGCGGGTGGTGCTGCTGGGAGTGCTGAGCCTGGGGGTGCTGAGCCTGGGGGTGCTGGGCCTGGGGGTGCTGGGGCTGCAGGTGCTGGGACTGAGGGTGCTGGAGCTGAGGGTACGGTGCCTGAGAGTACGGAGCCTGGGGGTGCTGCGCCTAGGGGTGCTGAGCCTGCGGGTGCGAGGCCTGGGGGTGCTGAGCCTGGGGGTGCTGAGCCTGCGGGTACTGAGCCTGCGGGTACTGAGCCTGGGGGTGCTGCTACTGAGCCTACGGAGCCTCGGGTTACTGTGTCTGGGGGTGCTCCGGTTCGGGGTGCTGAGCAGTCTCTCACACCGCAGCAGCTTCGTGACTGGTACGTCCGACGCTTTCGCCGTCCTAGTGGCTCGGCTGGAGTTTGGGGTGCTGGAGCTACTCGTCCTGGGGGTGCTCGTACTGGGGGTACTGGAGCTGCCGGGACTGGCTGTTCTGGGAGCACTGCGACTGGAGCTGCTGGAGCTGGGGACTCTGGCGCTGGCGGTGCTAGCGGAGTTGGAGCTGCCGACTCTGGGGGTGGCGCTGCTGCTGGTGCTGCGGACCCACCTGGTGGAGCTGCTGCTGGTGCTGAGGAGTCGGACGGTGGAGCTGCTGCTGGAGCTGGGGACCCGGCCGGTGGAGCTGCTGCTGGTGCTGTGGACCCGGACGCTGGAGCTCCTGCTGGTGCTGAGGACCCGGCCGCTGGAGTCCCTTCTGCTTCTGGAGACGCTGCGCGGCCGCGACCGTACTTCGTACCGCTCCTTCAGCAGGTTCTTGGGCAGGCTCCTCCTCCTTGTCCTCCTCCCTCCGTAGAGTGTCCTCCGCCTGTCCAGCCGCAGTCACAGTTACCGCCTGCCTCGCCTCTCCCTGCTCCCTCTCCTTATACTGGTCCCACAGGAGGTCTTACAGAGCGTCGTGAGCCTGAGTCTCGTCCTGCGTCGCCTGTTCGTCCTGCTCGCACTGGTAGTCGTGTCCGTCGTGAGCGTCCTCCTCCTGTCCCAGGCACTCACTACATGACTCTACGTCCCTCTACTGCTCCTCGGCGTGTCCCTCTACCGTCTCCTCCTGCGTCCTCTTTGCCTGCCGTTCCGGACCCTGAGTCTGACCGGTATCGCGCTGAGCACCCTACAGTCACGCGTCTCCTCGCTACTGTTGTCACTGACCCTACCTTTGAGTCCTCGGCTGCGTCTGCTCTGGTCGCTGAGTTGGTTGACTTTGCTGCTGCCTGTCGTCTAGACTACGCTGCTAGCCTTGTTGCTGAGTCTGAGTCTGCGTCTGTCTGTCCTCCGTCCGTCGGGGGTGAGTGTGCTCTTGGCACGGACGTCCTTGAGGACAGGCAGGAGGACTTTGACTCTCTTGCGGCTGCTGTACCTCATCTCGTGGCCTGGTTGCTTGCCCCTGAGGGAGACCCGGATGCACCAGACATCCCGACCCCACGCACTTACGCTGAGGCGATGGCGGGTCCCTACTCCTCTCAGTGGCAGACGGCCATGGACGCCGAGATGGCATCCTGGAAGTCCACAGGCACCTACGTCGACGAGGTTCCCCCTCCTGGGGCGAACATCGTCGATGGCATGTGGATTTTCAGGGTGAAGCGGCCGCCAGGTTCTCCGCCTGTCTTCAAGGCTCGTTACGTTGCTAGAGGCTTCAGTCAGCGTCAGGGGGTCGACTTCTTCCAGACCTTCTCCCCCACCCCGAAGATGACCACTCTTCGGGTTCTGCTGCACGTTGCTGCTCAGCGTGACTACGAGCTTCACTCTCTTGACTTCAGCACAGCGTTCCTGCAGGGCAGCCTGCACGAGGAGATCTGGCTGCGCCGCCCACCTGGCTTTACTGGGTCGTTTCCCCCTGGTACCCAGTGGAGTCTCCGCCGGCCAGTCTACGGTCTCCGCCAGGCGCCACGTGAGTGGCACGACACACTGAGGACTACTCTTGCGGCTCTTGGGTTCGCGCCGTCTACTGCTGACCCGTCACTGTTTCTGCGCACAGACACGTCGCTGCCGCCGTTCTACATTCTCGTGTACGTCGACGACTTGGTCTTTGCTACTGCTGACACTGAGGCACTCGCTCGTGTGAAGTCGGAGCTGCAGAAGAGACACACCTGCACTGACCTGGGTGAACTGCGTAGCTACCTTGGCTTGCAGATCACCCGGGACAGAGCTCGCCGCACCATCACCCTGACTCAGTCACACATGGTGCAGCAGGTCCTTCAGCGCTTCGGCTTCCAGTTCTCCTCACCACAGGCCACACCTCTGGCTACCAGCCACTCGCTCTCAGCTCCACCTTCGGACGAGTCTGTAGAGCCGAGTGGCCCGTACCCAGAGCTTGTAGGCTGCCTCATGTACCTGATGACTTGCACGCGACCTGACCTCGCGTACCCTCTTAGCATCCTTGCTCGTTACGTTGCGCCTGGGAGACACAGGCGAGAGCACTGGGAGGCTGCTAAGAGGGTGCTGCGTTACCTGTGCAGTACATCAGGCATGGGGCTGGTGCTTGGGGGACGCGACAGAGTTGTCCTCACTGGTCACTCGGACGCCTCTTGGGTGGACGACCTGGCTACGCAGCGGTCGTCACAGGGTTACACCTTCAGCCTTGGCTCAGGTTCTGTCTCGTGGCGGTCCACCCGCTCTTCCTCTGTTCTCAGCTCTAGTTGTGAGGCTGAGATCTACGCCACAGCCATGGCTGCACAGGAGTTACGCTGGCTCACCTACCTGCTGACTGACTTGGGAGAGCGGCCTAGTTCTCCTCCAGTTCTGTACGGTGACAACAAGGCGGCTCTTGCCTTGTGTCAGGAGCACAGACTGGAGCACAGGACGAAGCACATTGCTCTTCGCTACTTTCTTGCTCGAGAGCTTCAGCAGCGCGGTCAGCTTCGGCTTGTGTACGTGGACTCGAAGGCCAACACTGCTGATATCTTCACCAAGGCGCTCCCGCCTAGTGATCATCAGCGGCACTGTACTTCTTTAGGCCTTGTGTCCACGTTTCCTCACTTGCTCACTGCTTGACATTCTTTGTACTGTACTTTATATATATCTTGTTGCTTGCTTGCTAGGTTTTGATCACTGTGTTGCTTGTCTTGTACTATATCTAGCACTGCATGTGAACTGGCCTTGTGGCCTTTACTTGTGCTCGGAGTGTGGTGACGTTGTGATCCACCCTGGGCGTTGCTTTGCTTTGCTGGACTGGTCTTGTGACCCTTTGTTCTCCCCCACTTTGCCTATGGGGGTGTGTTAAACTGTAGTATGCTTGTAGGCTGTAGTGGGGTAGCCAATATGGGGTACAACCCCAACTAGGGTTTCATATTTGTACCCAAAACTTCTGCTAGTTCATCATTCTTGCCTAGTGATTCTGACATCCACTGGGTACCAGGAGGAAACGACCCAGTAAAGCCAGGTGGGCGGCGCAGCCAGATCTCCTCGTGCAGGCTGCCCTGCAGGAACGCTGTGCTGAAGTCAAGAGAGTGAAGCTCGTAGTCACGCTGAGCAGCAACGTGCAGCAGAACCCGAAGAGTGGTCATCTTCGGGGTGGGGGAGAAGGTCTGGAAAGTCTGGGAGAAGGTCTGTTGATATGGTATTCAGAGCAGGAGGTCCCTAGGACCTACTTACCGTTTTTTTTTAGGGCCCACCACCGCTCGCATGCGGTTACCACGCTACCCCGTGCCCTAGCCTCGTAGCGCCCTCGTGCGCCCTCGTTAGCGCCCTCGCGCGCCCTTGTTAGCGCCCTCGCGCGCCCCTCGTTAGCGCCCTCGTGCGCCTCTCGTTAGCGCCCTCGTGCGCCCCTCGTTAGCGCCCTCGTGCGCCTCTCGTTAGCGCCCTCGTGCGCCTCTCGTTAGCGCCCTCGTGCGCCTCTCGTTAGCGCCCTCGTTAGCGCCCCTCGTTAGCGCCCTCGCCCGCCGCGCTGCTCGTCGCGCTGCCCGTTGCGCTGCCCGCCGCGCTGCCCGCCAGTAGCGCCGCCCATCCGCCGCGCTATCCGCTCGCAGAGTCGCCCGCCCGCCGCGCTGCCTGCTTGCAGCGCCGCCTGCCCACCGCGCTGCCAGCTTCGTAGCCCGCCCGCCGCGCTGCCCGCTCGCAGCGTCGCCCGCCCGCCCGCCGTGCTGCCCGCTTGCAGCGCCGCCTGCCCGCCGCGCTGCCAGCTTCGCCGCCCGTCCGCCGCGCTGCCCGCTCACAGCGCCGCCTGCCCGCCGCGCTATCGGCCACGCTGCCCCCTCAGAGTGTCGCCCGCCCGCCGCGCTCCCCACCGAGCTACCTGCTTGCAGCGCTGCGGCAGCTTGCTTTGCTCAGTCGCACTGTCGCTATGGCTTCCATCCGCGTGCTGTCGTTCGATGCTGAGGGCCGCCCTGTGCAGTTCACCACTTGGCTAGATGACCTGCAGCTGTTCCTCCTGAGCGATAGCAAGGAGCATGTGTCGCTCTATGACTACGCGTCTGGTGCAGCGCCTGCCCCTCCCGCCACAGCTGAGCTTAGTGTTCGTTCCCACTGGCAGACTCGTGACGCAGCTGCTCGCCTAGCCATTCGCAGTCACCTGCCGTTAGCTGAGCTCTGGTACCATATCAACAGGACTAGGCAAGAATGGTGCATTGAATGAAACAGTTGGGTACAAGTAGCTAACCCTAGTTGGGGTTGTACCCCATATTGGCTACCCCACTACAGCCTACCAACATATAACACATTACAATTTAACAGCGGGCGCTCGACCAATGAGAGGAAAAGTTGCCGTAACCCTCTCCTTCCCTCCATCCCACCTAACACTGCCCTCCCATCCCACCTCTCGCTACTCGAGCTTCTGTTTCTCCTCAGTTTTCTAGTTTTCCTTCCAGTTAGTCTTCCCGACTTCCTCTCAATCACTTCCCGCAGCCATGTTTCAGTAGTTTCCCTCAGCCAACCTAGCGATCTACCTACTGCTGCTGTCTTACAGCACCTTATTTGCTACGCGATGAAGCACAGTTTATTTTCCTGTGCTATCGCAACTGCGCGTTTCAGTTTGTGACTCGATCTCAATGTTCTGACGATTTTTTTATTTCTGTTTCACAGCACTGCATATCGATACAAAGAAGGGTATTGGCCGACGATGTAAGCACGTTCTCTGCAAGCCCTGTCATTAACGAGTTTGTGACGTTCTCTTAAACTAACGTCATTTTTACGTTTTGTTTGCAGATCGACATTTGCCGCTGAGGTTCGTGGCGGTTTGAGTGCATATCCTCGACACATTTATGGACATGCTGTATGAATTACTCCCGGCGCCAGGACCAGGTACGTTATGCGCCCCATCTGCAAGCTTTTTGTTTTGTCAATACTAACAACTAATCCCTGTTAGCGCTCTTGTGCTCTGAGTCACAGCATTCCTGTGGTTGCATTAGTACTATGCATGGCATGTATGCATATCTTGAAGTTTATTTGTTGCTTAAGTACTTGTGATGCATTTTGTAAGCAGTTTGATGCAAGCTGTCAATACATATTTGTATTTATCCATATAATATGACGCTAGCTGCTCTAAAATGAAACCTGCCTATAAAAGGAATTGAGAACTTAATTTGTATGGAACAGAACAATTTACAATATGCTGATTTTAATAGCGTATACCGAAACGTAATTAAAAACGTTATGTCTGGTGTACTTAAGGTTAAGAAAATACAGTATACTAGGTGTAGCTTATACAATTTAATCCTCTCAGAATAGCATTCTCGAAGCGCGGTCAAAGTTCGAAACCAGGCAAAAATCGCCCTGAAACCATTCGGAACTCAGTAGGTGAAGAAGCCCTGAAAAGGAGCGAAGAAGCGCCTGAAAAGCACACGAATTACAGTCAAGCCACTGCCTTGGTTTCAGTCTGAAAAAGGCCCCGTTTTTCAGTCTGATTTCAGCCGCGGGTCCTGAACTCGGGCTGAAAACCAGCTGATATTAGGACCTGGTTTTTGTGATGTAATCCCGCTGCGAAGCCAAGCGGGGCGAGCGGGCGAGGCGACACCATTGCAAGCAAATGATGTGGTGACCTTGGTTCTGCTCCCACTCATCCCATCTGATCCGAAAAACTCACCAGTTGTGTTATTCAACTCCCCCACCCCAGGTCCTCCCCACCCCCCGCACCCCCCACACCACCACAAGTGGTCCGTTCATCCAAAATCCCAAGTTCCAAACACAGTGGGTTGTCGATAGACGGACAAATGCCCGTAATTCCCTGAAATCCAGGGCAAGAGTCAGAGCACCCCTTACAAATAAAGCTTTTGTTTCGGGGCTCTCCCGTCCTGAGTCCAGGGCTGCTCTGGGGCTTTTCCCTGATTCCATCCCCACCCCCTCCTCGCCCTCTTCCCCAACCTCCTTGTCATCCTACCCCTATTCCTCACTCCACACATCCCCAGACCCCCCACCCACCCCTACTAACGTGCTTTTTTCGTTTCGCCCCTCAGCACCAGAACGGGTGGGTTTTTTCCTCGCAGGAACACCCGATTTATACACGCTTGTCATTACAAATGCTCCGTGCAAGGCGGGCTTCAGCGCAAACAAATGGAAGTTTTGGGGCCGATGTGGCTGTATGGTATTTCGAATACTTTGGAAAGATTACAGCCCGCCACTCACTTTGTATTCTTGCGCCTTTGCAAGTTCGGCATGCTCCAACTCAATCGACAGACCGATCGGCAGACGTTTGGGTCCCAGACCAATCATCAGCCCTGGGTAGGGTTGTCTCAAATCAAGTGGTGCACCGCCCGAACCGAACCCCTCCTTCAAAACAAACCCCAACGTGGTCTTCCTGGGAAGTTGCTCTTGGCGCAGGTCGAGCGGATTTGCCAGGGAAAAAACGTGGGTCCAGCTGCTTGGGTCGAGCTGGTAATCGACCCAAGCGGAAGCGGCGCAAGCTTGCGCCGAGTAGGACAGCCGCCACCGCCCCAAGGGCTACATCCCAAAAAAGTTCGGGCCAAAACCCTCCCCCCAGGTTACCCACAGCTTACCCCCTGAGGGGATACCCCGGGCTCCTCGTCTAGGTGACCCGCGGGTCACCTCTGCAGCTTTCGCTTCGCGAGGTGACCCCGAGGTCACCCACAGGTGGTGACCCAGAGGAGACCCCTCCCATCCTGCAGGAGCGAATCACACGCGAGTCGCTTCCGCGCTATGCACCACATCGCCAACAGTACAGAATTCTGCAAACAGTACACGAATGACTCTACAGTTTTTTGGCAAAAATGCAAACGAAAACATATAAACCAAAATTTCCGATATAGCCACAATTGTAACTATAAATAATCCATTTGTTCGTTTCATAACAGTAATCATTTACCGTTCCTAGGGTTGTTTGAGGTTTAAAAATTTAGTGTATAAATTTCCAGCAAGTTGCGATATTAGCGATTCCATTATACATGGTTACATTGAAAGTGCAACAATGCTAGAACTTCTACCAATTGCCGTCCGTCGTGGGAAGGAGATGGCCAAGACGCAGGAAAGGCTGTTGGCACAGCAGCGGGAGAAGTTGTCGGAGTTGATGGGTTGGGTGTCGGAGAACCAAGAGGCGTTTGAGCGCGGGATGGTAACCATGAGCCGCATCGAGGCCCGCCTCGAGGAATCTGATAAGCGCGGGCGCGCTGATGTTGCTGACGCGGTCCAGGAGATTCGTGTGGAGAGGGCGAATGCCACGTCGCAAAGGGAGACGGCCGAGCGCACACTTGCACGTGTTGAGGGGACTGTGGTAGATCTGAAAACCCTTGTCACTTCCGCGATCAACGATATCGCTGAGCGGACGCGCACGGAGGTTTGGCGCAAGCTTGTCGGCCTCGAAGACTCGGTGGCGCGAGCGGCGGAGCGTGGTGCGGGCGCGGGGGCTATGATCCTGAGAGCAGTGATGGCAAACATCGGGGGTAACGCTGGATCGTGGGGCGACCCCGTGCATTCCGCGGATCGGGATCCCAAACTCGGAGCTGGTGCAGCGGGTGACGCGAGCCTGCCGCTGACGCGAGTGGGTGGTGTTGAGCCAGTGCGTCATGACAAGCTCTCGGTTCCGCCTGTTGCCGAAGGCGAGGCTTCCAACCGCGCGAAGAAAGCGAAGAGTGCTGCTGGTTTATCTCCTGCTGGCCCGAAAGGTGCCGCGCCTGCAATGGTTGCTGTTGTTTCTGGCAGGCCGAGGATCGCAGCGGAAGGCACGACTGAGGGCGCGGAAGAATCTGTTGGCGACGAGGAGGCGGAGGCGAGGGAGGCGCAGAGGAAATATCATGCCGCGCGGGCAGCGGCGAAAGGTGCTGGTCGTGGGGATGAGGGTGGGGACTCCAAGAGTGCCGAGATCAAGCAGACGCCAATGGTCGGTGTCCGTTTTTTCCCAGGCCAAAAAATCCCCTTCGCGGTGGAGCTTCATCATGGTGGCGAGCGCTTCTATCTCGGCACGTTTTCGCGTGCTGGGCCCGTGCGCTATCTGTCAGCGGTGGCTCAGACCGTATGGCACGACCGCGTGCAGAGGTCTGAGTTGGTGCTCACGGAACCGGAGGAGGTGGAATGGAGCCTCGATCTCGATCTCGCCCGAAAGATGACCGCGGGGCTTTACGCGGTGATCTTTATCCGGGAACTGGCCGCGAATCACAAGAGGTACGCAACCGACCCGCGGCTGTATTCGTTCTTCTGTTCAACAGCGGGACTTAACACGTTTGTGAACCATTTCGTGCAGGATGTTGAACATTTTCAAGAGAACTCGCGGATTTTTGGACTCGAAAGGGAAGCCTACGGTCGAGTCCGCGATTTGTGCTGCAATTGGGCTCGAAGCCGCGGATGACGAACCGGCGGTGAAAGGGAAAGATCAGAAGTCACTTTACGCGGCCGCGTTGGCGTTCGGTTGTGCTGCCATGTGGAGCTTCACCTCGGCATACACTCGCTGGAATACGACGGGTGGTGCGCAAACGGCCTTTGAGGGGGTTACCGCGGAGCATCGATCCGCTCCACTCAAAAGTGCCTCGGCCGCTGCAACGCTGTGTGGCGCGAGCGAGGACGATTTGTTTTGTTTGAACGCTTGCTGGGCAGACGTGTACGCGACAATCCGGAAACGCCCTGCTAATCCGATGCTGTCCGCGGCTACCGTTGAGAAGAGTGTGCTGAGTGGATACGCGGCTACGGACAAGAAAGTCCACGTTTGCGTGCCCCTGCTGGTCGAAGTAGTGGCCAATTGGAACTACGATGGATCTGCATGTCCGGCCTCAAAAGGCGTGGGCCTTTACCTGGACTGCGAGAAAGCCCGTCAGGCCGCGAAGAAGAGGGGGACGCGTGGGAAAGGCAAGAAAGGCGACGCGGGGGAGGTTGGGAGGAAGGGCGAGGAGGGAGAGCGCGATGACGAGGACGACGACGAAAACGAGCCGATTATGTTGGGCGGATCCGAGAGCAACGAGGAGTTGGCCTGAGAGTTCCGTGGATCTGGCATGGGTTGTAGGGTTGTGTGCTGCAACCTTTTTTTTTCCTGGTTGGTTCTTGCTGCTTATGCTTGTGTGTGTTTGTCGTTCGGATGGATTTGTGGATTGGGTTTCCGCGTGTGTAGGAATTCTGTGGCAGCACTGGTAGTTAATAGTTGTACAACTTGATATGGGTTTGCACAAACACGTTCTTGGAACGCGCGTCCAAATATCCCAACAGCCTCATTCATAGTAGAGCTATTCACGTTTATCAAGAACTATTGCATAGTAACAAGCGCGGGATGGTGTTCTTGAACCAGGGCTGGTGGGTGTCAAGAACTGTCCGCGGGCGGGATTCATCGAATATATACGGGAGGAAGGAACACACGCGAGTGGGTTCCGAGGAAGGACATTGGGTGGGTTCCACCGTTCACCCGCGGGTGGGAGGCTCTACATTCTCGCTGGTTGGAACACGAATTCTCTGGCCGGCGTTCATCAGAATAGGCACGGGTTGTTTCCCTCGACTTCCCGCGGGTGGGTGGGATTTCCAGGGGGTCGGTTTCCTATGCGTCTCGCTGATGGTCGGGATTTCCTTCAGGGGTAGGTAACCACGACTTCGTTCGGGTGGGAGGGAAATCCCGCGGGTTGTTTTCCTGAACTTCTCGCGGGTGGGTTGGAAACCCCACGGGATTATGGGGCCGTAGCTTATGCGAGTGGGTAGGGATTCGGGCGGGTAGCGAATGTCTTGAAATACCAAGTACGCAACGGACTACAAAGCAAGAGTCGCGCTGCCTATGTGGAGTTTAGCTTTTCCTCGCCCAATTCGAACCAAGCAAGCCCTTCATTCTTGAGAGGGGAATTCGAAATCCAGAGTATGCTAGTTTTAGGATTACAAAATCTCTTGGAAAACAAGCAAGGTGAACCACGCTACTGCAACCAACTAAAGAATCTCGGAGGTGTTTCGAAAAGCAATACATGCCACGTACTACAAAGCCTCTGACATCCCAAAGAGCACTCGCCTCACGCTTTGCCACCAGCAGTCGCCTTCCGCTTCTGCCCTCGCGTCCCCTGGGCAAAGTTGAGCAAACCCCCTTGGTACGCGTAGATTCCCGCGGCAGCCAGGTTGCACTCGCACCAGTACACCAACACCCGAGCAACCACTTTCGCCAAGCTACCAACTTCCAGCTCGTCCTTGGGTTCGGGGTCTATGATGCCCCCTATCACTCCGCTAAGAACCGACTCCCAGTCGCCTCGAGCATGCACGCTGTCCCTAACTCGACGCAGAGCCGCTATTCCGAAGCGAGAAACTGAGGCTGCTCGACTGGCAAGGCTTTGATCTGCGAGTGTCCCACGGGCTGCCGCAACGGCACCGTCTTCCCAGTCAGAACTCGGAATACCTGTCGAAGCAGCCCACAAGGTGTACAGGCATGCGGCCACCCCTGCTGCATATACTGTGGACTTGACACCACTGGGTGGAGACTCCGCATCAGTGCTACCAAGGACGACGGCCTGTCCTATCCCCACGCAAACCGCGATCTCCCAGTGCTCGCCGCGCTTCACACATGCCTGAATCTTCTCGAAGACATTCTTGAAGCTGCCAGGAGTGGGATAGTTGGAACATTAGTGACATAAACAAGTCGAAAGATGGACTCGTAAATCGTGGATACTCACTCTTCGTACTTGTCCATGTCCATTTTGTTGAGCACGCTCCACACTCCTGTCGGCAATTCGCGTGCGAGTTCGAGGTAGGGATCCCATGTCCCAACTTCGACGGGATCCATCCCGTAATGAAGCATGTCGGTCTCTGGATAGTACACCATCCAGCAGATGGCAACGGTAAAGTCACGGCGCCATTTCTCCTTGAAACTCCCCATGTTTCGCTTCTTCCCTCCAACTGTTTGCTCCGAAGAGAATCTCACCTCCTTCGTCCCATCCTTCCGTTGATATTCGCGTTCAAAAAGCCCAGCTTTTTTGAAGTGCTTGGAAACACCCCACGTTTTGCCCAGTGCGTCGGGTATCCTATCCTTTTCTGCCACATTTTCGACCGCTTCTCCCAACACCGCTTCCAGATTCTCATGCCCTGCCCCAACTTCGTTTTCCGACTCTGCCGCATTCTCTGACTCCGCTTCGGCATTGAAGTTGGGGGCTGTTTGATCGGTGCGGGGTTTTTTCGAACCCGTTTGGGACTCTGAATCTGTGTGGCCTGTCCGATCCATTGACTCAACATCCTCTGCCAGACCCACAAATTCAACTGGCTGTCCAGGGTCTGCAGGAACTACTCGAAGAATCCCGGCCGTCGGCTCGACGCTAATAATCGCGTATTCTCTCTGCCCTTTCCCTGCTGCCCCCTCCGGATCCTCCGCCGCGTTCTGTTGCATCTCTGTTTCCATCATATACTTCTGCGCCTCCAACCTTTTCTGTTGCCTCTCCTCTTCCTCCTTTGCATCCTTCTCCAACTTTGCTAGTTCGTCCAGTTGTGCCTACATCCTCTCGCGCTTTGCCTGGAGCTCCTTTTTCAATGCCTCACCCGCTTCTCTTCAGCCACCTTCAATGCCTTCGCCTGCTCCTCCCGCACTCTTTTCTCCCCATCCGCCTTGCGTTTTTCCTCCGCCTCTCTCACTATCCGAGCTGCCTCCTTCGCCTGCTCCTCCTGCACCCTCTTCTCTGCATCCGCCTTGCGTTTTTCCTCAGCCTCTCTCACTATCCGAGCTGCCTCTTTCGCCTGCTCCTCCCGCACCCTCTTCTCTTCATCCGCCTTGCGTTTTTCCTCAGCCTCTCTCTCTACCCGAGCTGCCTCCTTCGCCTGCTCCTCCCGCACCCTCTTCGCTTCATCCGCCTTGCGTTTTTCCTCCGCCTCTCTCTCCACCCGAGCTGCCTCCTTCGCCTGCTCCTCCCGCACCCTCTTCGCTTCATCCGCCTTGCGTTTTTCCTCTCGCGCTCGGGCGGCCCGCTCTACCACCACCTTATCCTGCCGCGCCCTTTCCTCCTCCTGTGCACGCATGCGGTCCTCCTCGGCCTTCTTCCGTTGTTCCGCTTTCCTCCTCTCGGCCATGGTTGCACGCAAGGTTCCTGGTTCCGCTGTTATAGTTGTCGCACGGTTTTCCGCCTCTCTACCGCTGCTAACAACAGTCCCAGTCCCATCATCGCCTCTGGGATTCCCCACCCCCACCACAGCCCGTCTCTTCTGAGCTGCGGTCGTTTGCGCCGTTTGAATAGCAGACCGATTGCGAGCATCTGTCGCCCTCCTCTCGTCGCTTTCCTTGTCCTTCTCTTTCTGCAACTCTTTCGCCCGAAAAGACTCTCTCCAGTTTCTGCTCACCGGCTCAGACAAGTACACATCTGCCACACCGGCGCCTGCCCCACCCGCCCCACCCACGTCACCCGCCGCGTCCTCCGATGTCGCGGCAAACCTTTCCATGACTTTTTGAGCCGCGGAAATAGGGATGTCCGGAGACTCTGATTCGGTGTGCGTTCGCGCAGGGGTTGGAGTGGCATCGACTCTGACAGCTGCGGGATTTTCAACCCTGATGGGTCCAGTCGGCCCTCTGAGCTTTTCTCCCAATTCTGCCAGAGCCTTCTGAATCGCTTTGAAAGTCAGCTGGTTTTGGTCGTCTGCCGTTCTGAGATCCTCCCCCACATCGATGACGCTTTTGTCAAAAGCTTTTTGCACGTGTTCCATGGAGATGGGAGCGATCGTGGCCTCCAGCTTCCCCCCTTTTGACGCACGTTCTATTGCCTGCTCCACCACACCCTTCAGCTTCTCCTCATACGTTTTGAAAAAACCCAGCTAACTTTTCCTGCAATGCTCCAACAGCCGCTGCTGCAGCTGCTCGACCAGCATCAGCTGCTGCCGCTCGTGCCTCGGCGGCAGTCGTCGCCAGAGCAGTACGCAATTGGACGAGCTCCGCGCGCTCTCGGACCACTGAATCTTTGAGCTCGTGGTACTTGTTTGTGAGATCGTCGTAGTCCTGCAAATAGTGCATGTCCCATCCCTGCATCTGCGAACCAAACTGGCGGATCTCGGCCATGCATTCGCTGATGCGGACACCATGCTCCGACGAAATCCTGGCCACAGACCTCGCCACCAACGTCAGACGCCGCATTAACTCTGACGAGGTTTGCACCCTGCCGCTAGCTGCGATGCGATCGCCAGCCTCCTCAAATCCACCCGCCGTCTCCTCGAAAACCTGGGGGCCGGCATTCTCCTGTTCCTCCAGTACCCTCTCCACAGCCACCCATTCACCCTCCTCTAGTCCCTCCGCCTGCACCGCAGCAGGACCCTCTGCCTCACGCGCACAGCGCCTCTGAATAGGGAGCGCACTCGTCGCACTCTCCAGCTCCTCTTCCACTCATCCTCCCTCCACTGCCCATCCCACCCCACGCCAGACACGCTCCTCCGCTTCTCGCTCACCCCGTAGCGTTCGCCGCGCTTCACTCTCTCGCCGACCGGCTGGCCTTGACTGCTCGAGCCTCCTACGGTCTCCCTCGGCAACCCTGTTCTGAGCTGTTTGCACATCACGCTGGCCACCATCTCGCTGAATAACCTGTCTCGGACCGCCAGTCCCCAATCCCGCTAAACCCGCCCCCGCTGCCCGACGAACCGTCGTCCCATGCTGCCCCACGGTTTGCTGGTCGCCAACCACCACTTGTCGTGCTCCTTCCCCTGCACCCCGACCCGCGAGGGGTGGGACCCTCGCGCCCCTCTGGCCCTCGTTTGTGTGACGGGTTCCATCGCACCCCCGCTGCCGTCCGGCACCATGTTCAGCCACCTGCCTTTCGCGCTCTAGTCTTCTCAGCTCATGCCTTCGGCGTTCGCTTTCGGCTCTCTTACGCTCCCGTTCTTGCCTCTGCCGCGCCTCTTCCCTTTCGCGCGCATCTCGCGGCCCTGCCTCCAGCCTGTTTCGATCTCGCTCGTCCCTCTCCCTCGCCTCCTTTCCGCCCGTTTCTCGCTCATTGGCCTCCACCCTGTTCCGATCCCGTTCCTCCATTTCGCGCTCCACCTTCCTCGCCTCCTCTCTACTCCGCTCTTCCAGCTCCCACTGCCGCTTCTCCTCCTTTTCGCGCTCCACCTTCCTCGCCTCCTCCCTCTTCCGCTCTTCCAGCTCCCACTGCCCCTTCTCCTCCTTTTCGCGCTCCACCTTCCTCGCCTCCTCCCTCTTCCGCTCTTCCAGCTCCATTTGTCGCTTCTCCGCCTTTTCGCGCTCCACCTTCCTCGCCTCCTCCCTCTTCCGCTCTTCCAGCTCCTTCTGCCGCTTCTCCTCCTTTCCGCGCTCCACCTTCCTCGCCTCCTCCCTCTTCCGCTCTTCCAGCTCCTTCTGCCGCTTCTCCTCCTTTTCGCGCTCCACCTTCCTCGCCTCCTCCCTCTTCCGCTCTTCCAGCTCCATCTGCCGCTTCTCCTCCTTTTCGCGCTCCACCTTCCTCGCCTCCTCCCTCTTCCGCTCTTCCAGCTCCTTCTGCCGCTTCTCCTCCTTTTCGCGCTCCACCTTCCTCGCCTCCTCCCTCTTCCGCTCTTCCAGCTCCTTCTGCCGCTTCTCCTTTTCGCGCTCCACCTTCCTCGCCTCCTCCCTCTTCCGCTCTTCCAGCTCCTTCTGCCGCTTCTCCTCATTTTCGCGCTCCAACTTCCTTGCCTCCACCCTCTTCCGCTCTTCCACCTCCTTCTGCCGCTTCTCCTCCTTAGCGCGCTCCACCTTCCTCGCCTCCTCCCTCTTCCGCTCTTCCTCCTCCCTCTGCCTCTCCTCTTGTTCGTGCTCCACCTTCCTCGCATCCTCCCTCTTCCGCTCTTCCAGCTCTTGCTGCCGCTTCTCCTCCTTTTCGCGCTCCACCTTCCTCGCCTCCTCCCTCCTTCGCTCTTCCAGCTCCTGCTGCCGTTTCTTCATTTCGCGCTCCACCTTCCTCGCCTCCTCCCTCTTCCGCTCTTCCTCCTCCCTCTGCCTCTCCTCTTTTTCACGCTCCACCTTCCTCGCCTCCTCCCTCTCCCGCTCTTCCTCCTCCCTCTGCCTCTCCTCTTTTTCGCGCTCCACCTTCCTCGCCTCCTCCCTCTTCCGCTCTTCCTCCTCCCTCTGCCTCTCCTCTTTTTCACGCTCCACCTTCCTCGCCTCCTTCCTCTCTCGCTCTTCCTCCTCCCTCTGCCTCTCCTCTTTTTCGCGCTCCACCTTCCTCGCCTCCTCCCTCTCCCGCTCTTCCTCCTCCCTCTGCCTCTCCTCGTTTTCGCGCTCCACCTTCCTCGCCTCCTCACTCTTCGGCTCTTCCTCCTCCCGATGCCGCGCCTCCTGTTTTTCGCGCTCCACCTTCCTTGCCTCCTCCCTCTTCCGCTCTACCTCCTCCCTCTGCCTAGTATCCTCCTTTTTGCGCTCCATCTTTCGCGTCTCCTCCCTCTTCCGTTCTTCCTCCTCCCGCTGCCGCGCCTCCTGTTTTTCGCGCTCCACCTTCCTTGCCTCCCTCTTCCGCTCTTCCTCCTCCCTCTGCCTCTCCTCTTTTTCCCGCTCCACCTTCCTTGCATCCTCCCTCTTCCGTTCTTCCTCCTCCCGATGCTTCGCCTCCTTTTTTTCGCGTTCCACCTTCCGCGCCTCCTCCCTCATCCGCTCTTCCGCCTGCCTCTGCAGATTCACCTCCCTTTCGCGCTCAACCGTCCTCGCCTCCTCCCTCTGCCTCTCCTCCTTTTCGCGCTCCACCTTCCTCGCCTCCTCCCTCTTCCGCTCTTCCTCCTCCCTCAGCCGCTCTTCTTTTTCGCGCTCCACCTTCATCTCGTCCTCCCTCTTCCGCTCTTCCTCCTCCCGCTGCCGCGCCTCTTGTTATTCGCGCTCCACCTTCCTTGCCTCCTCCCGTTTCCGCTCTTCCTCCTCCCTCTGCCGTTCCTCCTGTTTTTCGCGTTCCACCGTCCTCGCCTCCTCCCTCTTCCGCTCTTCCTCGAGCCCCTCCATTTCCACCCTCTGTCGTGCCTCCTTATTTTCGAGCTCCAACGACCTTTGCTCCTTGATTCCTTCACTCCCTACCTCTCTCTGCAACGCATCCTCATTTTCGCGCTCAAGACGCCTCTCGTCCTCGACCCTCTCCTGCTCCCGTTCATCTCCCTCCCTATCCCCCTCCGTCGCGCGAAACTCTCGACCCTCGTCATCGAACATGATACGCTCCTGTTCCACCCTCTCATTCGCGTCCACCGCATCGCGTTCTTCCCAACCCTCATCATACCTCTTCTTTGTTCGTGCCTCACGCCTCTGATACACCATCCTGGTTTCGCCTTCCATCCTCTGCCCCTGATCCTGTTCATCATTCTCGACGGGGAGATGCACTGCCTGTAAAGCCATTGGTAGCTCCTCCATGCTCTCCCCCTCCCCCTTCTGCTGTACGGCCTCCAATCCGCAGCGCTGAATTTTGGCGACTGCTGCCCTCTGCTGCGTCTCCCTCATTCCACGCAATACCTCGCGCGCACTCTCCCTCCGACCATGTGCGTCGTCTTGTCAAACATTATACATGTTATATCTGTGTAGGCTATAGTGGGTTAGCCTATAGGAGGGTCACCATTCTAGGGTTGCATATTTGTACCAAACTCACTGCTAGTTGCCTCATTCCAGTCCGTTCTCGTTGACATGGTTTCAGAGCAGGTCCTTCGCTAGGACCGTTTTTTTTAAGGGCCCACCGTTCCCTACCTACCTACCTACCTACCTAGGGCGCCTCGAACTTTTTTTAACGGCCCCTACATCCCGCGACCCGCGACCCGCCCCTTAAGGCCCCGTCGCGCCGCCCCTTAAGCCCCGTCGGACCCGCGTTTGCCCCTTACGGCCCCGCCACGCCGCTCCTTAAGGCCCCGCTACGGCCCCGCGCTCGCCTCTTACGGCCCCGTGCACCACCCCTTACGGCCCCGCGCACCGCCCTTTACGGCCCCGCAGCCGCCCGTCGCCTGCTCGCGCACGCCCCGCAGGCCCGCAGCCCGCCGCAGCCGCCCGTCGCCTGCTCGCGCACGCCCCGCAGCCGCCCGTCGCCTGCTCGCGCACGCCCCGCAGCCGCCCGTCGCCTGCTCGCGCACGCCCCGCAGGCCCGCAGCCCGCCGTCGCAGCGGCCGCCCGCCAGCAGCCGCCCGTCGCCTACTCGCGCACGCCCCGCAGCCGCCCGTCGCCTGCTCGCACACGCCCCGCAGCCGCCCGTCGTCTGCTCGCGCACGCCCCGCTGCCCGCAGCCGCTCGTACGCCGCTGCTTCCGCTGCTGCTTGCGCACCGCTGCCTTCCGAGCGCCGCCGCTGCCCGTGCACCGCCGTTACCTGTGCGCCGCTGCCGCCCGTGCGCTTCTGCAGCCGCCGCCCGCGAGGCACTTGCTCTCACTGTTTTATTTTCTACCTACCGCGCACACTGCTGCCACTGCAGCTGCCACCAGTGCGCCGTTGCAGTTCCTGCTGCCACGCTTCCTACTACTACTGTTACTACTGCTACTACTGCTACTGCTACTGTCACTATGGCTAGTCCTACCGTACTCGCTTTCGATGCCGAGGGCCGTCCAGTGAAGTTCGAAACCTGGCTAGATGACCTGCACCTGTTCCTACAGCTCACTGCCAAGGAAGATATCTCACTGTACGACCACGCCCTAGGCCATGCCACTGCCCCTGACTCGTCTGCTGACAGCACTCTGCGTTCCCAGTGGCAGACCCGTGATGCGCACGCTCGCTTTGCTATTCGCAACTCCCTGCCGCTAGACGAGCGCGAGCACTTCGGCCAGTGCAAGACTGCTAAGGACCTCTACACCGCTGTAGTTGCCCGCTACTCCTCGCCAGCTTCTGCCACGCTAGGCCGCCTCACTCTCCCCTACCTGTTCCCCGACCTAGCCTCCTTTCACACTGTCGCAGACCTCATCACCCACCTTAAGACTAGTGAGGCCCGCTTTCGCGCTGCTATGCCTGCCGAGTTTCTCACTAGCAACCCCCCCCCGCTCTGGATCACTCTCTACCACATCGTCACCCGCCTCCCTGACTCTCTGCGCGCAGTCAGGGACCACTTCCTCTCTCGCTCCCCCACTGAGCTCACTGTTGCCCTCCTCGAGAAGGAACTACTTGCAGCTGAGGCGAGCATCGTCGCTGTAGGCACCTCTCGTGGCGACCCCCGCACCCCGTTCTTTGAGGGGTGTTCCCCTTCCCCTCTCCTCCCCTCTGTCGCCTCTGCTGCTGCTGTCGACCTCCTTGGTGCTGAGAAGGTCGGGACCGCGTCTGCTTCGAGCGGGCGCCGCAGGAGCAAGGGGGGCAGGGGTGGGGGTGGCGGCGGAGGAGGTGGGGGTGGAGGCGGTGGGAGTGGAGGCGCGGCTGGGGAGACTAGTGGCGGCAGTGGGGGAGGAGACAGCAGCGGTGGGAGTGGTGGCGGAGGCGGCAGCGGAGGCGGAGGTGGTCGTGGCGGCGGCAGGGGTGGAGGTGGCCGGGGCGGCGGCGGTGGGGGTGGTGGTCGTGGAGGCACTGGCGGAGGACAGAGTCAGCAGCCCGCCCCGACACTTCAGGCCGCCCGTGAGTGGTATGCGCAGCGTGGCTGTACCTGCACGTACGTCATTCGCACAGGTGACCGCAGCGGCCAGCAGTGTGGGAGGCCGCACCCCACGCAGCGCTGTTTCGCGCGCCTTAACGACGCGTGGCGCACCCAGTTTCCTGCTGCCACTGAGTTGCCGCGCTGGGCTGATCTGGAAAAGAGGGGTGTTGATATTTGGGCTCTAGACTTTGATGCTATTCTCACTGCCATGTATGCGATGTCTATTAGTGGAGAGAGTGCTCAGTACTTGCGTGTTCCGCCCGACCCGGGCATTCAGGCCAGTCCGGCTGCCGCTCTAGGTGCTAGTGCGTCCGCTCCCACAGGTCCTGGTGAGGCTGCTGCCCTAGGTGCTCGTGCGTCTGTGCCCCCTGGTACTGAGTCGACTGCAGCACTGCACACCTTCACACTGGACTCAGGTGCTTCTCGCTCTTTCTTTCATGACCGCACTGTCCTTGAGCCACTCGCTCGGCCAGTTGCTGTCTCCCTTGCTGACCCCTCTGGGGGTCCGGTCATTGCGACCTCCTCCACTGTCCTTCCTTGTCCTGCGGTCCCGTCCGGCACGCTGTCAGGTCTCTACCTCCCCTCGTTCTCTACGAACTTGGTGGCAGGCCGAGAGCTCCAGGACGGGGGTGTTCATCAGTTCACCCCTGCCTACGAGCACGTGACACACTGCACGTGTGCTCGGACGGGTCGCCACCTGGCTACCTTCACTCGAGAGCCGGGGTCGGACCTTTACACACTGACCACTGAGTCCCCTCAGGTAGCTGCGTCCGCGTCTGCGTCTGCGTCTGTGTCAGGTCAGCTGTCCGCCCCCTGCTCGTGTCGCTCTCTGGCACATGAGACTGTCCTTTGGCACCACCGCCTTGGTCACCCGTCTGTGCAGCGCCTTCGGGCCATGCACCAACGGGACCTTGTTGCTGGGCTTCCCAGGGTACTCCCTCCCCTTCCAGACTCGCCTGCTCCTCCCTGTATTCCCTGTGTCGAGGGGCGGCAGCGCGCCGCTCCTCATTCCTCCTCCTTTCCCCCGACGACTGCTCCTTTGCAGACGCTCCCTGAACGTGTGGGGCCCAGCCCGCGTCCGTGGCCAGGGTCAGGAGAGGTACTTCCTGATTGTTGTTGACGACTTCTCGCGCTACACCACGGTCTTCCCCTTGCACGCCAAGGGTGACGTCCCTGATGTCTTGATCCCTTGGATCCGCAGATCTCGTCTCCAGCTCAGTGAGCGTTTCCGCTCCGACTTCCCTGTCCTGCGTCTGCACTCTGACAGAGGTGGGGAGTTTTCCTCTGGCCTATTGGAGGCCTTCTGTCAGCAGGAGGGCATTGAGCAGTCGTACACGCTTCCGGCCTCTCCACAGCAGAATGGGGTTGCTGAGCGCCGCATTGGTCTGGTCATGGAGGTCGCTCGTACCTCCTTGAGCCATGCGGCTGCCCCCCATTTTCTGTGGCCGTTTGCAATCCGATACGCTGCGCATCAGCTCAACCTCTGGCCCCGTGTCTCCTTGCCCGAGACTTCTCCGACACTGCGTTGGACGGGAGAGGCTGGCGATGCGTCACGTTTTCGGGTCTGGGGATCCCGAGCTTTTGTCCGCGACACGTCCGCGGACAAGCTCTCCCGTCGCGCTGTCCCCTGCGTCTTCCTTGGCTTTGTCCCGGACGCCCCTGGCTGGCAGTTCTACCACCCCACCTCGCGTCGTGTCCTGGCCTCTCAGGACGTCACTTTTGACGAGTCCGTCCCCTACTACCGCCTCTTCCCCTACCGCACTGCCCCGCTCCCCCCCCGCCTCTCTTCCTCGCTCCAGGTGCTGAGGTACCAGACCCCCTCCCCCCTCAGGGTGCCGCTCCCTCAGGTGTGTCCCAGGTAGACCCGGGTGAGCCTGTCGAGGTAGCTGTTGACTCTCGTCCTGCTAGGGGTGCTGAGCCTGGGGGTGCTGCGTCTGGGGGTGCTGAGCCTGGGAGTGCTGAGTCTGGGGGTGCGGAGCCTGGGGGTGCTGAGCCTGGAGGTGCGGAGCCTGGAGGTGCGGAGCCTGGAGGTGCTGAGCCTGGGGGTGCTGAGTCTGGGGGTGCTGAGTCTGGAGGTGCTGATCCTGAGCGTGCTACACCTGGAGGAGCCCTCTCCTCCCAGCAGCTGCAGGAGAGGTACCTCGAGTACTGCCGCCTCCGGAGAGGTGCTGCTGGAGCTCGTCCCGGTACTTCCCCTCCTACCTAGGAGCTCCCCCCCATTCAGCAGATCCGCGAGTGGTACACACGGCGCTGCAGTCTTCGGAGTGGTGCTCCTGGTGCTGCGGACCCTGGGGGTGGCGCTGCTGCTGGTGCTGAGGACCCAGACGTTGGAGCTGCTGCTGGTGCTGAGGACCTGAGCGGTGGCGCTGCTGCTGGTGCTGAGGACCCGGACGTTGGAGCTGCTACTGGTGCTGAGGACCCGGGCGTTGGAGCTGCTGCTGGAGCTGAGGACCCGAGCGGTGGCGCTGCTGCTGCTGCTGAGGACCCGGGCGTTGGAGCTGCTACTGGTGCTGAGGACCCGGCCGGTGGAGCTGCTGCTGGTGCTGTGGACCCGGACGCTGGAGCTCCTGCTGGTACTGAGGACCCGGCCGCTGGAGTCTCTTCTGCTTCTGGAGACGCTGCGCGGCCGCGACCGTACTTCGTACCGCTCCTTCAGCAGGTTCTTGGGCAGGCTCCTCCTCCTTGTCCTCCTCCCTCCGTAGAGTGTCCTCCGCCTGTCCAGCCGCAGTCACAGTTACCGCCTACCTCGCCTCTCCCTGCTCCCTCTCCTTACACTGGTCCCACAGGAGGTCTTACAGAGCGTCGTGAGCCTGATTCTCGTCCTGCGTCGCCTGTTCGTCCTGCTCGCACTGGTAGTCGTGTCCGTCGTGAGCGTCCTCCTCCTGTCCAAGGCACTCACTACATGACTCTGCCTCCCTCTACTGCTCCTCAGCGTATCCCTCTACCGTCTCCTCCTGCGTCCTCTTTGCCTGACGTTCCGGACCTTGAGTCTGACCGGTATCGTGCTGAGCACCCTACTGTCACGCGTCTCCTCGCTACTGTTGTCACTGACCCTACCTTTGAGTCCTCGACTGCGTCTGCACTGGTCGCTGAGTTTGTTGACTTTGCTGCTGCCTGTCGTCTAGACTACGCTACTAGCCTTGTTGCTGAGTCTGAGTCTGAGTCTGAGTCTGTCTGTCCTCCGTCCGTCGGGGGTGAGTGTGCTCTTGGCACGGACGTCCTTGAGGACAGACAGGAGGAGTTCCAGTATCTTGCTGCTGCTTTGCCCCGTCTCGTGTCCTTGCTAGTTGCCCCTGAGGGAGACCCAGATGCACCAGACATCCCGACCCCGCGCACTTACGCTGAGGCGATGGCGGGTCCCTACTCCTCTCAGTGGCAGACAGCCATGGACGCCGAGATGGCTTCCTGGAAGTCCACACGCACCTACGTCGACGAGGTTCCCCCTCCTGGGGCGAACATCGTCAGTGGCATGTGGATTTTCAGGGTGAAGCGGCTGCCAGGTTCTCCGCCTGTCTTCAAGGCGCGTTACGTGGCTCGAGGCTTCAGTCAGCGAGAGGGAGTTGACTTCTTCCAGACCTTCTCCCCCACCCCGAAGATGACTACTCTTCGGGTGCTGCTGCACATAGCCGCTCACCGTGACTACGAGCTTCACTCACTTGACTTCAGCACTGCTTTCTTGCAGGGCAGCCTGCACGAGGAGATCTGGCTGCGTCGCCCACCTGGCTTCACTGGGTCGTTTCCTCCTGGTACCCAGTGGAGGCTTCAGCGGCCGGTCTACGGTCTCCGCCAGGCTCCGCGTGAGTGGCACGACACACTGAGGACTACACTTGCGGCTCTTGGGTTCGCGCCTTCTACAGCTGACCCGTCGCTGTTCCTGCGCACCGACACTTCGCTGCCGCCGTTCTACATCCTCGTGTACGTCGACGACTTGGTCTTTGCCACTGCCGACACTGCAGGACTCGCCCACGTGAAGTCGGAGCTGCAGAGGAGACACACGTGCACAGACCTGGGTGAGCTGACAAGCTATCTTGGCTTGCAAATCACCCGGGACAGAGCACGGCGCACCATCACCCTGACTCAGTCACACATGGTGCAGCAGGTTCTCCAGCGCTTCCACTTCACGTACTCCTCGCCTCAGTCCACTCCTCTGCCTACTGGTCACTCGCTCTCAGCTCTGCCTTCGGATGAGTCCGTAGAGCCGAGTGGCCCGTATCCAGAGCTTGTGGGCTGCCTCATGTACCTGATGACCTGCACTCGACCTGACCTTGCATACCCTCTTAGCATCCTTGCACGCTATGTTGCTCCTGGCCGTCACAGGAAGGAGCACATGGATGCCGCTAAGAGGGTGTTGCGCTACTTGTGCAGTACGTCGGGCATGGGGCTTGTGCTTGGAGGGCGAGACCGAGTTGTTCTCACAGGGCACTCAGACGCTTCTTGGGCAGACGACCAGGCCACTCAGCGGTCGTCTCAGGGTTACACCTTCAGCCTTGGCTCTAGCTCAGTTTCTTGGCGCTCTACACGCTCTTCTTCTGTTCTCGGCTCCAGTTGCGAGGCTGAGATCTACGCTACAGCCATGGCTGCCCAGGAGCTACGCTGGCTGACCTACCTGCTGACCGACCTCGGAGAGCAGCCTCGTTCTCCTCCAGTGCTGTACGTTGACAACAAGGCTGCCATTGCCTTGTGTGAGGAGCACAGACTGGAGCACAGAACGAAGCACATCGCCCTGCGGTACTTCCTTGCTCGAGAGCTGCAGCAGCGCGGTCAGCTTTGTATTCGCTACGTGGCCACTGAGGCCAACACTGCTGATGTGTTCACCAAGGCACTTCAGCCTCGTGACCATCAGCGCCTCTGCACTCTACTAGGCCTTGTGCCTGCTGGACCTCACTTGCTTACCTCTTGACCTTGCTTGTACTGTGATCACTATATATGCTTATACCTGCTTGTTTACTCTTGCTAGGTTGTGATCACTGTATTTCTTGCTTTGTTATAAACCTGTGAACTTGTCTTGTATTTCTTGCTTTGTTATAAACCTGTATTTCTTGCTTTGTTATAAACCTGTATGTGAACTGGTCTTGTGACCACTTGCTTGTGCTCGGAATTTGTGTGGAATCCTCGAGATCCACCCTGAGCTTGCTTTGCCTTGCTTTGCCCTGACTGGTCTTGTGACCCCTAGGTCTCTCCCACTTCGCCTATGGGGGTGTGTCAAACATTATACATGTTATATCTGTGTAGGCTATAGTGGGTTAGCCTATAGGAGGGTCACCATTCTAGGGTTGCATATTTGTACCAAACTCACTGCTAGTTGCCCCATTCCAGTCTGTTCTCGTTGACACGTCTGTGTCCATCAGCCGACGCTCCCCCTCCGTCACGCTTTGATGCTCGTTGGCCGGACCCATTCGAACGCTGTCAGAAACCAGCGCCCCTACAGCGACTATTTCCGCATCAATTTTTGGCGGGGGCCCTGTGTCCTCTACGACAGGCCCATGATGGACCAAGTTGTCATCCTCTTCCCCCTCACCCGTAGTTTCACCACGCGCAACCTTGTCGAAATACTTCCCACAGTCGGTGAGTATGTCATCCAGAATATTCTCTCGACTGTATTGTGGGGTACCCAAAGAGAGGAATTTTTTGTCCCTCGTCTATTGCTGCAGAATGGCGTCGAAATGATCGAGCATCTTGCACCACTGGTAGGCCACGTGAAGTCCCGAACCAACCTCCCTTTGGCCGAGTGACTGAGTTAGCTTCTGCAACAACACGGATGCGGAAAAGCGTCAGCACGGCCATGTTTTCGATAATAAGCTGGCACGTAGCACTGTATTCGATAACTGACCCCAGTTTTGTCGAGCTTCCAGCCGCCTGTGATGCGCTTACGAATGTCGCGAAATACTTCCTGGGTCTCTCCGACCAAGGTCGCTTCCCCCAAGTTCGCTTCCCCTCTTGAATATTCCATCAAGAGCTGCTGCTCAAGCCACCTGCTCAACATAAGAGGTCCGACTTCACTGAGCGTCGTTCACATTGCAATACGCACGGATGCCGCATAAACGGCGGATACTCACCGCACAATACTTTGGGCGAGATCGGCGTGCTTATGAGTCGGAGAAGTGGCTTTCGGGTCGAAATGCAAAAGACGCGTCTGAACCGGTAACTTCGGGTGGGCCGCCAGACTGTCGGGGCGTACGAGAACAAAGAGGCTACAACGCGCCTTCGGTTCCGCAGTGATACTGCAAGGGGTGGTGTGGCGAAATAATAGACACCTTTAGAAAAATCTCAAGGGAAGAAACAAAGCCGTACAAATAATTTCGAAATCAACTTCGTATATTCGAGCCCACCTGGACCATAACGGGAAGATGCATAGTTTCTTGCCAAGGAGACCTGTGAGTCTGCCTGGACCCATAGGTTCGAGTGGGACTTTCGCCTTGGCGACGTTGACCCGACTCATGGGGACGATTTCGACCTTCGAAAGCTGCTCCGCGGTCAGCCTGTTTTTGGCAAGCATCCTGCGAAAGATTACGAGACAACACGCTCGAAAAATGGTTTCAAGAGGCGATCGCTACAGCTCACATTCCAGCTAGGATACCAAAATCTCGAAAGTTTATGAGTGACGTAGAGCTGAACTAATCCTCGAACAGCCTACCGCTAGATGCAATCGGTGGTGGACGACAGTGGATGTTTACGAAACACGTCACAGCTCGGAGTACCAAACAAGCTCACAAATGTTACAGCTAGATGGGGGACGTCGTTTAGATGGTAAGAAAACTCGAAAAAGTACCACTCAATTCGAGTGCGACTTACAGCAGCACAAAGTTGAGAATGTTCTCGGACCATTCCGCTTCCTGGCCCCGCAAGTTTTCGAACTCTAAACGCGACAACCGCACACGCAGACCAGCCCCCTCGAGTTCAATAGAGGGCTCCATCGACTAAGGAAAGTGGGGTGCAGAGTAGTTGGAGTGGGAAGAAAATGATCAAAAGAGAAGGAGAATCTGCAAAATGAAAAACGTACCACTCTCTGACTTTTATACCTCAGAGTTTGAGCCTAACGCCCTAATTCGAAGGGCGTATTTCCCCCGAAATAACTTAAAGAATGTGTCGCCATGGTTGCGGGGTTGTTGCGAAATCTAATCCATCTTTCATGAGGGCGCACTGTCAGAATCCCAGTCACTAACCACTGGGATAAAAGGGCTTGTTTGTGTAGTGGGTGAGTGCGCCCATAACCCCCCAGGCCGACGTGCCTGTAACCCTTCCTTAGGATCATCGGGGATCCCCAGTGGACCTCTGACACCCCCCCGCACTGGGATGCCCGAGGTGCACACACCGGGAAACGAACCCGAGACCTTCGCTCTGATACTATGTCAGAATCCCAGTCACTAACCACTGGGATAAAAGGGCTTGTTTGTGTAGCGGGTGAGTGCGCCCATAACCCCCCAGGCCAACGTGCCTGTAACCCTTCCCTAGGATCAATCGGGGATCACCAGTGGACCTCTGACACGCACCTACCTGGAGGTCGTACTCGGTCAGTCGCCACACCTTTTAAGTGAATGTTTGTGTGCCACGGTGCAATCTGGACGAGGCGCATTTTCTCCAAGTCACCACGGGGCGTGCCAATTTTCGCACGCATGTATCTCTGAATGGCCGCATGCATTTCTTCATGTGATGCACCTCGATTGGACGCCATGCAGCTCGCGATCCAATATATAAGCGTTGTCTGCATGACTCCACCTTGTACGACTCGAATGTGGCACGTGGTGGTCGAAAATTCCCGCCCGATGTGTCAGAAGAAACACTCGAAACTCAGCACCCCACAAGGTATATGAGCATAAACCGGTACACCCAGCCACTGAATTGTTGAATTCACTACAAATGCCATCACACAATTTATTCATTCTCATAGAATTGTGGTGAAAACCAACCCTATATAAAGGCTGTGTGGGGAGTCAATGAAAGGGGGGGCCCATAGTCTTCAAAACATGTAAAAAGGTACTGTCAAACTGTAATATTACAGCCAAATATAACTAGTTATATGAACCGTACAGTCAGTTTGCAAAACAAGTCTTCTTGCGATATGACTAGATCATCCCATTCATGGGTGTTGACAATATTGTGACGAGTGCTGAGGGAGGCATAATGCAAAGCCATCTCAGAAAAACCCTGCTATCATGTGGCAAAAACTCCCAAGCAAGCAAGCACTCGTTTCCACCTTTTTGTAAATTCAACCACTGGTTTGACATGACAAGGGTGGAATATAAGTCATTCTAAGCCTTACAAACCTGTTATACATAACAAAAAACATGGTAGAAATGACAACTTTGTGTTGATGTTTGCCGTAGAATGACATGACATGCAATACAGACAATGTTGACAGAGTTAACATGAACCAAAAAGTGCAAACGTTGGCACGCTATCAAATATGGTTGAATCTAGTAGAGGGGTGCTAGGGCAGACAGAATATACAAAAATAACGTGGAAAAACCAAACACACAAGCTTACAACCTCTTATAAATGCACATTTTGAGCTCCAAAATTCACCCATTTGTATGGCCATCTCT
Organism: Closterium sp. Yama58-4; assembly: GCA_947470075.1. Lineage (NCBI taxonomy): Eukaryota > Viridiplantae > Streptophyta > Zygnematophyceae > Desmidiales > Closteriaceae > Closterium > Closterium sp. Yama58-4. Next base: position 350,642 of record CANIUD010000812.1, on the reverse strand, counting down.
GCAAAAAAAACACTGAGACTGCATGGAATAGATACCTTAAGACATGCTTTATCAATTTCAATCATAAAAAACCCCCCTTAAAACCACCCCATCATTCACACAATTCACTAAGACAACATTGCATTGAGAAGTAAACCATTGAAACAATCATACAGACTGACTGAATTTCAACAATCAACTACACTGCACTGTAACGCGTCCCTGTCGTCAGCCGCACGCGAACCAACGCTTGGTCGTTTTTTTTAACGTCCGGCGATGCGGTAACCGTCGTCGCCGTCAACTTTTCACGCTGTGGACAAGGCTGGCGAAATGGTTACCCTTCGCCAATTATCTATCTGGAAATAGGTAAAACGGCCAAGCACCAGGTCCAGCTGGGTCGTAGTTTTTCATTTCGCCTCGGGCATTTTGGGGGGGGTGGGTCCAGGTAGGTCGAGCGCCCGAGCCGCGCCCTTCCCCGTGGCCATCCACATCTATTTCAGGAAATGTATTTTGCCGCACCGCAAGTGCTACAGCATAGAGATTTTCTCCACATGATAGATGTTGGGATGACACGCAACCTGAAACAAAGCCGCAGAATAACGGACGCCTGAATTCCCATACGAAACGTCCGTACAGTGTACTCTGGTGCAGCATGTAAGTACAAATTAGAATCTAATCTGTACACAGCTAATTACAGCTGCATACTTCACCCTTGCAAATTGTTCTCTTGTACGTTGTATCTCTAATTTCTATGTAGAGTTTTAACACACTGATACTCTCACTCACTCACGCACAGACACGCATATACATGTACACGCATGCACACATACCGTAGCTCTTCTTGCCATCCGAGTCACCAACAACCGGGATAAAAATGCATATTGAGTAGGACAGCCATAACCATCCAAGCTAATGTGCCTAGACTGTAGCCATTCCCACAGATCAATCTGTAGCTGTCAGGAATACTAGGAGTGGGGCCTAGGCTTAGTAGCCTAGGCCCACACTAGGAGGTAGGTGGGTGTGCTCTAGAACTAGGAGTTAGGGTTTACGAAGGAGAATTGGAACGAAGAATGATGGGGGACTAGCAAGCAGCAGGACACACAAATAGCAAACCCTAAGGGGTTGTACTCACTATTGAGCACCCCACTGCAGGCTAGACAAATAACATTCTGACAGTAGCCACACTCTACTGAGAAAACAACATGTTTACAATGATTCCTTAAGTTGGAGCAAGAAGGGAATTGACTTTAACATCCTCGTTGGTGCAACTGTATCGCACCCGTTGCTATCAAAGCAGCACCAGTAGCAGTATCGGATCAGCCCGTACAAGGGCGGGAAGGTCAACTGTCGCAAATTTCAACTGTCTCGTCTCTTGACCATCTAGACCAAACGATCCACCAACGGAGAATGGCAAGAGGCGTAACTATCTACACAGTTACACGAAGTGATTCGATAACAGATGAAGAGGAATAGGCAGAGTCAATGTAGAGTAGAAATGCATGTAAGACATGCGGAGATAACTAGTGCAACAGAAGCTAGACTACGGGCTAGGCACGGGGCAAGAGTGATCGTAGCGTTCGTTCGTTCGTCAGTCGCTTCCAAGTGCCCAACACTGCTTGCTAGTTCACGGGGAAAATTGGCAAGAGTTTCACTAGGAAAACATGAGAACAAAAGTTCAGAATGATTGCATCAACATTGGCAACACAGACTACATCAGACCTAGCAAGGCTGCTGGTCGACTGCCAGCGCAGCACGGTCGACCGCGTGCCAGCATGACTTGGTCGACCGCGCTCCAGCAGAGCAGAGTCGCGGCTTGCCAATGTTGCAAGTCCGCGGTGTGCCAACGCTGCAGCAAGTCGGCTGCACAGCATTGCACCCGCCTGACAACGGTGCACCAACTTCGCAGGTGCGTACAGCTAGTTGGCGCCCAACTCCCCGTCACATGCCCAGCGCAGACACTCCACGCGTGACGACGCCCACTAGCCACGTCGACCTCGGGATACCACCTCCGAGGTCGTCCTCGCAGAAATCACCTCCGGCGACTTTCGCACACGTCGCCCGGGTATCCTGGTCGACCGGGTATCCCGCGGCCCTCGCGGTCACTGCGGTCCCCGTGGTCCCGTGGTCCCGCGACCTACCGCGGTTTTCCCGCGGCTCTGCGGTTCTCCCGCGGTCCCGCGGTCCCGCGGTTGGCTCCGCCCAAGCGAGGACGGGGCCAAACACTACTCCCGTTGACAAGACAATCCTAATAGGGGAATGCTGGCTCAAACATGTACCACAAAGCCGCTGGCTCAAACTGGGATCAAGAAAGCCTCACAGAATCGCCATGCTCGATGCATCTTTGGATGTGAGAACATGGTATATAATGTGTGACACTGCAGGTCCCATATGCTCCACTCGCCTCATCCCTGCAGCAGCGCCACCACCGCCACTATCACATCAGCATCGCCAGCAGCGACATTGTTCCTAGGACCATCATCATCCCTTGTGTCATCACCGGACTAATGGTTAAGGTGCCGTTTACCCAGCTGTATTTTGACCATCTTGTAAAGTAGAAGGTACTTGTCTCTTTCCTGAGAATAATATGGCGGAAATGTGGTGAGCAGCTGAAGCAGGGGGGGGAGTGATGAGTCACCAGCGTCATCATCCCATGTGTCATCACCAGCGCTGATGGTTGTGTGTTGTTTCTAATCTGTATCTTGACCATCTTGGAAAGCAGAAGCTGCGGAGATAACTCTAGCAACGGGAGCTTGACTACGGGGAAGGCACGTGTGTGAGAGGGATCTCTGCGTTCCTTAGTCGTTTGCTTGTGTGTTCTCTGCTTGCACATTCACGGGGAGATTTTGCAAGAGTTTCACTATTTTGGCAACAAAGGTTCAGAATGATAGCAACAACGTTGGCAACACATACTACATCAAAGTTAGCTAAGCTGCTGGTCAACCTCCAGCGCAGCACGGTCGACCGCATTCCAGCGCAGCAATGCTCGCACCGCTCCAGCGCTGCAGAGATGCGGCGCGCCAACGTTGCAAGTCTGCGGTGCGCCAACGCTGCAGCAAGTCGGCTGCACAGCGTTGCACCCGCATGACAACGGTGCACCTGCTTCGCAGGTGCGCGCAGCTGGTTGGTGCTCCACGCCTGGTCACGAGCACAGCGCAGACGCCTAGATCGAGCCCACGCCAGCGACTGCGCCCACCAGCCACGTCGACCTTGGGATACCACCCCCGAGGTCGTCCTCGCAGAAACCACCCCTGGCAACCTTCGCACACGTCGCCCGGGCATCCTGGTCGACCAAGCAACCATGCATGGTCGTCCAGCCCAGCCAGACGCCGGCCACACCAAGCCTGGCGTCCCTAGGTCGGCGTCCTGGCGTCTAGGTCGGCGTCCACTCGTCCAGGCGCCCAAGTCGGCGTCCAGACGCCCGGGACGCCGAGCAAGCGCTCAGGTCGGCGTCCAGCCTCCCCGGACGCCGAGCAACGACGAGGCCGGACATCGCGTTCGCCTGCAGCAAGCTGGGGAGCGGCCTCACGGTGAGGAGCAACCAGCACTGGCGCGAAGTCGACCGCTGCCTCGCCTACCTCACCAACACGCGTAACACCGCCCTGGAGTTCGGCGGTGGTCCGGAGACGCTGGAGCTGGTCGGCTACGTTGACGCCGACGACGCCGGCGACAAGCAGAACAGGACGAGCACGGGCGGCTACGTGTTTGTCTACGGAGGGGCCGCGGTCTCCTGGTCGAGCCAGCGCATCAAGTGCGCGACGCTGTCGTCGACCGAATCAGAGTACGTTGCGGCCACGGAAGCCGGCAAGGAGGGGTGTCGCCTTCGCTTCCTCCTCGCAGAGTTCCAGCAGCTGGATCCCGGGAAGCCAACTGTTCTGCGCGTGGACAACAAGTCAGCCATCACAGTCGCCGAGGGCATGGGGTTGACGAGCAACCTCAAGCACATGGAGCGGCGACAGGCCTGGCTGCAGCACATGGTGAGACGCAGGAAGTTCGCGTTGAGCTACATCCCGACCACCGAGCAGCCGGCCGACTTCCTGACGAAGGCGCTGCACCTCCCGGCCTTCAACCGGTGCTCCGTCGCGATCGGCCAAGTGCGTCTGGCCGAAGTCAGCGATAGGGACAATGATGTGCAGAAGTAGGTGCCATGCCCTCTTGCACGACTGGTACGGTGACCGGCGTGCTGTGTGTTGGGTGCACGCCACCGTGTGGGCTGGGGGCCCAAGCGTGAATACGGCAGGGCAGTGTCAACGGGAGTGATGTTTAGCCCCGTCCTCGCTTGGGCGGAGCCGACCTCGTGGTCGGGTGCGCGGGAGATGCAGCCGACCTGCAGTAGTGGGCACGGGGGCCACTACATGGGCGCCGAGCAAGTGGACGCCACCCTTGGCGTCTGGGCATCTGCACGGCGTCCTGGGAGGCTGGACGCCGAGCTAGGCGTCTGCTCAACGTCCTAAGCGCCTGGACGCCGACCGAACTACAGCGAGCCGACCTTCTGCCGGTGTTCCTTCTCCTCCTGGCGCTCCTGTGCCTCCTCGTCGTCGAAGGTGAGCTCGGCGTAGGCGTCGACCGAGACCGGCGTCTTCGAGGTGCGCCCGATTTGCTCCTCATCGATGAAGCGCCTACGCAGCTTGTCGGCGTAGCCCTGCTGGTGCAGCCACAGCTTCCCTGCCGACCTGTCGCGCACGATCTCCAGCCCGAGGTACTTCTGCACTGGCGAGATCTCGCGCAGCTTGAAGGCGGCCTCCAGCAGCTCCTTCAGCATCGCGGCGCTGCTGCTGGCGGCCAGCAGGTTGTCGACGTAGACTGGCACCCAGCAGGCTAGTCCGTCGTCGCCGACCTTGAAGTACAGAGCCTCGTCGACCTGGCTCTTCTTCCACCCGGCGCCGACCAGCACATCGTTGAGCGCCAAGTACCACAGCAGCGGCGACTGCTTCAGCCCGTAGAGGCTCTTCAGCAGCTTGCAGTCCGGCTGGGACATGTAGAGCACCCGGTCGAGCTTGCTCTGCAGGAAGGCGTTCTTCATGTCGAGCTGCATCAGGTTGAGGTTGAGCACGGCGACGATGCTGAGGAAGATCCTCAGCGTGACGTAGCTGCCCACCGGCGCGAACGTCTCATCGTAGTCGGCGCCATACACATGCGTGAAGCCCTTCACGACCAGCCTTGCCTTCTCGCGCTCGACGGTGTCGTCGACGTGGTACTTCGTCGTCAGCACCCACCGGTTCTTCATGACGTTCACTCCCGGCGGGCGTTCGACCAGCTCCCACGTGCACATGCTTATGAGGCTACGGATCTCCTCCTCCATGGCGGCCTTCACTGCCGGACCCTTCCAGCTCGCCAAGGCCTCCTTCACCGTCATCGTCGAGATGTCCCAACGGTGCTCGGGGTCGGGCAACATGTCGGGGTCGAGCTCCGGAAACTCCTCATCCTCCTCGCCGTCGCCGTACAGCACGTAGTCGTCGTCCTCCACATCGTACACCGTGGTGAAGGCAGCGGGGACGAAGAAGTCGGGCGGCCTCCGAAGTCGGCCTATATGTCATGGTCTCGGCTGGACCTCCTCCTCGGCGTCCCCCCCATCGTCGTCGTCGTCCTCGTCGCTGTCCTCGGCGTCCTGCTGCACCTCAGTCGGCGTCCCGACCGACTTCTCCCCTGCTGTCAGCTCCCCTGCCGACTGCCAGGTCGCCGACTGCTCCTGGGTCGGCCGCGCTGCTGCCTGCTCCCCTGTCGGCGTCACCTGCTCAGCCTGCTGCGTCCCCGGCTCCTCCTCTGTCGACGTGACTTCCTGGCCGACTTGCTGGGCGTCACGTCGGCCACCGGCGATGCTCTTGGTCGGCTCTACAGGCGACGCCCCACTGCTCCCCTCATCGCCGGAGGCCGACGCCGGAGTCAGCCCACGCAGGTCGGCGACGAGGGGAGGAGCAGGGGAGGGGGAGGAAGGGTGGACGACCTCGGCGTCCTCATCAGCAAGCTCACCGACCTCGGCGAGCAGAGGCAGCGTCGCGGCCGAGGTGTCGGTTGGCGGGGTGGTCGGCGTCCGTCCTGACACCGGCCCGTGCTCCGACTTCCACACCTCCAGCGACATGTCGGCGTCCGACGTGGTGACCACCCGGTTGGCAGCGATGTCGAGGAGCTCCCATCCCTTGCTCTCCTCCGACACGCCGAGGTGAAGGCCTCACGTGGCCTTCGGCTTCAGCTTCCCACCACGCTGCTGCTCGGGGACCAGGAACTGCGCCATGCAGCCCCACACGCGCGCCAGCGACAAGTCGGGCTTCTTCCCGGTGAGCAGCTGGTACGGCGTCGTCCCCGGCGTCGCCGACCGCTCCAGGCAGTTGCGGACCTAGACGGCCTGCTGCAGAGCGAGGTGCCACCAGTGGTGTTGCACGCCCATGTGCAGCAGCATCATCCACACCGATTCCACCACCGTCCGCATCTCCCTCTCCGCCATGCCGTTCTGATGAGGAGTGTACGGGCAGGTAAGGTCGTGGAGGATCCCCTTGCCGTCCACGAGGGCGGTGAAGTCCTTCCCGAGGAACTCCCCTCCCCGGTCAGAACGCAGCATCAACACCGACTTCTTCGTCTGCCGCTCAACCGTGGCTGCTGCAGATCCAGCACTCCCGACGCCGACCTCCTCCTCCGCGACCGCCTTCCTTCGCCGACTTACCCTTGTCGGCGTCCTTGGCCGGCTTCCCACCTCCGCTACCACCGCTGCTAGGCTTGCCGCGCTGGTCAGCTACCTTGCTTCGCTGGGGCGACGTAGTTCACCTGCGCCAGGAGCTCCTGGGACCGCTCAGCCTCCTGCATCGCCTCGTCCTGCAGGATGTACGAGGTCAACATGTCCTCGTTGAGCTTTGCCCTCGTGCTCGGCGCCATCGACAGTCGCTTCAGCAGGTTGTAGCTGCTTGGGAGTCCCTGCATGACATGGGTGACGTACGACGCCGTCGAGTACTGCGCGCCGGCCATCCTGATGGTGGCGAGAATCCGCCGGGCTCGGTTGCAGTAGTCCGTCACGGTCTCCTGGTCACCCATACGCAGATGCGACAGCTGCCCTTCAAGCTGGGCGATGAACAAGTCGTCGGTGACTTGGTAGGTCGACTCAATGAAGTGCCACGCCTGGTGGCCGGCGTCGAGGTACTCTCGGCACCACTTCAAGGCGATCTGCACGCCCGGCGAGCAGCACCGTGAGATGACCGTGAAGGTCAGCAGCTGCACGGCGCGAAACTCCGCACGTAAGTCGGGGTAGATCTCCTCCGGCGTCTCCACGGTGCCTCGAGCGAAGCTGATCAGCCCGGCCATCTCCAGCTGAGGCTCGATCGCCTCCTTCCACGTGAGGATGTCGGGTCGACCGACGAGCGGGGGGGTGACCGAGATCCTATCCGGTGTAAACTTGAAGTAGCCGTAGCTCGGCGCAATCCCTCCCGCCGTCACGTGTGTCGCCGACATCGGCGCCAATCCACTTCGTCGGCCTCCGACGTCGCCCTGCGAGGCCCCTGCAGCCGTCCACGACTGCATCCCTCACGCCTGAACGCCGCCGACTTCATCGGCGTGTATCACACCTCTCTGCCTCGACGTGCCTCCCGCACTGCTGCCGACCTGGTCACCGGCGTTGACGCACACGTCGACGCCGCCAGAGGCGTAGACGCTGATCGAGAAGGGTGCTCCGCCGCCCACAGAGCGCGGATGCCAGCCTCGATGACCGCCAGCGGGACAGTTCCGTACTCGTTCGCCGCATGGCGTCTCCTTGCATCCTCCAGCTATGCCTCCAAGGTGTCCACGACGCCCGCCTCAACTACGGGGTCCACCATGGCGTCAAGCTCGACCGCCGGTCTACGAACTAGCTAGGTGAGAGCGAAGTCGACCAAACTGAGGGTACCGTCGCGTGTTCGTTCCACGCTCACCGCACCATGCGGAGATAACTCTAGCAACGGGAGCTTGACTACGGGGAAGGCACGTGTGTGAGAGGGATCTCTGCGTTCCTTAGTCGTTTGCTTGTGTGTTCTCTGCTTGCACATTCACGGGGAGATTTTGCAAGAGTTTCACTAGCAAAGATTGACAACAAGGTTCAGAATGATAGCAACAATGTTGGCAACACAAACTACATCAAAGCTAGCTAAGCTGCTAATCGACCTCCAGCGCAGCATGGTCGGCCGCATTCCAGCGCAGCAATGCTCGCACCGCTCCAGCGCTGCAGAGATGCGGCGCGCCAACGTTGCAAGTCTGCGGTGCGCCAGCGCTGCAGCAAGTCGGCTGCACAGCGTTGCACCCGCATGACAACGGTGCACCTGCTTCGCAGGTGCGCGCAGCTGGTTGGTGCTCCACGCCTGGTCACGAGCACAGCGCAGACGCCTAGATCGAGCCCACGCCAGCGACTGCGCCCACCAGCCACGTCGACCTCGGGATACCACCCCCGAGGTCGTCCTCGCAGAAACCACCCCCGGCGACCTTCGCACACGTCGCCCGGGTATCCCGGTCGACCAGGCAACCCAGCTTGGTCGTCCAGCCCAGCCAGACGCCGGCCATGCCAAGCCCGGCGTCCCTAGGTCGGCGTCCTGGCGTCGAGGTTGGCGTCCACTCGCCCAGGACGCCGTCCAGGCGCCCAAGTCGGCGTCCAGACGCCCGGGACGCCGAGCAAGCGCTCAGGTCGGCGTCCAGCCTCCCCGGACGCCGAGCAGACGCCCAGGTCAGCGTCTAGACGCTCAGGACCCTGAGCAAACGCCTAGCTCGGCGTCCAGCCTTCCAAGACGTTGTGCAGATGCCCAGGGCTCCGCCCAGACGCTAAGGGCGGCGTCCACCTGCTCGGCGCCCATGTAGTGGCCCCCGTGCCCACTACTGCATGTTAGCTGCATCTCCCATGCTCCCGACCACGAGGTCGGCTCCGCCGAAGCGAGGACGGGGCCAAACATCACTCCCATTGACAGAAGCTGCTTGTGCCGCTCCTATGGGTAGCATGGGTGGGAAAAATGTGTTGAGATGGACAACTAGGGAGAGACATGGTTAGAAGCACAAGCAAGGGGAGAAATGGGGGGCATGAGGAGATGGTGATGCAGCAACGCGTATGAGTGTTCGTGCATGCGTATGCCTGCTTGAGAGTGCACATGATGCATGCACGTGTTGCACGTGCACATTCAAGTGCATGTGCATGTACGAATTTATATATACTGTAAAATCGAGTGGAATTGAATGCAAGTGCGTTGTATAGAGGAAAAGAAACAAATCATACACCACTTCTACAATACTCCACCCCCACCTGCACCTCCGAATCAACAAATTCACTTGATGTACCAATTCAAGAGGTACATGCACACGGGCAGCACTCTGCAGCAACAACAGTGCTCACATTACCGGCATAGCTACTCCTCAGGAGCTAACGAAATCGTTTTAGTGGTACACTCACGGAAAGAAAGAACTGGGTTCGGCACACTAGAAGTTTGGAGCGGTCGAGGGAGAGCAGCGAGTACATAGAGGTATACATGCAGGTGACGCTCGATTGATTCAGAGCAAAGAGCATGCGTAACTGTGTTCTAAGCCGAGGTGAAGCAACAAGCGCACTCAACTCATTAGAGCCGAGGTTGGAGCGGTACACGGAGAGCAATGAGTGCATTGAGGGATATATGTGGGTGATGCTCATGGCATCTCTGGCTGACACCCCTAGGATGGCCATCAGCATGCTCGCCCGGGGTGGAGCAGGGGGACGGAGGTGGAGCGTGGGGAGGGGTGGAGCGGGATGAAGGGGTGGAGCGAGGGGTAAGGGGGCATGTGGGCAAACAGACACAATACTTGAAGCGCCTAAAGAGGTACAGGTGATACTTCGATTGTGACACAACAGCTCTTCCTCCACCTACCATTTGTTTTGCAAGTTCTAGCATTGGCACGAAAAGGGATTTCTAAAAGACTTTCCATCTTCCACCTCCCTGCGTCCAACGTTTCTCCGCCTCAGGGTGTGCATACTGTGAAGATAACTACAACAACGGGAGCTAGACTGTGTGCTAGTTATGGGGTGGGAGTGATCGTAGCGTTTGTTCACTTAGTCGTTTCCTTGTGTTCACACTGCTTGCTAATTTACAGGGAGAATTTACAAGAGTTTCACTAGGAAACATGACAACAATGATAGCAACAACATTGGCAACACAGACTACATCAGAGCTAGCTAGGCTGCTGGTCGACCTCCAGCGCAGCATGGTCGACCGCGATCCAGCGCAGCAGAGCTCGCACCACTCCAGCGTTGCAAAGAACGGTTTGCCAAAATTGCAAGTCCACGGTGTGCCAACGCTACAGCAAGTCGGCTACACAGCGTTGCACCCGCAGGACAACGGTGCACATGCTTCTCATGTGCGTGCAGCTGGTTGGTGCAACACTCCTCATCACGTGCACAGCGCAGATGCCCAGATTGAGTCCAATCCAGCGACTGCGCCCACCAGCCACGTCGACCTCAGGATACCACCTCCGGTGACCTTCGCACGCGTTGCCCGGGCATCCCGGTCAATGGGGCAACCACGCCTGGTCGTCCAGCCCAGTTGGTCGCCGCCTACACCAAACCGGCGTCTCCAGGGTTGGCGTCCTGGTGTCCAGGTCAGCGTCCACGCACCCATAACGCCGTCCAGGTGCCCAGGTTGGTGTCCAAGCGCCCAGGACGCTGTGGAGACGCTCAGATCGCCATCAGGGTCCTTGGACACCGTCCAGGCGTTCACGACGCCGCCCAGACGCCCATGACGCTGCTCAGACGCCAAGGACAACGTCCTATTGCTCAGCGCCCTCCAGCCCCGCGATATCCAGCTCATCGCCCTTGCAATGGCCCCCGTGCTCACTGCTGCAGGCCGGCTGCATCCCCCCCGCACACCCGACCACGAGGTCGGCTTCATCCAAGCGAAGACGGGGCCAAACACAACTCTCGTTGACACATAGTGCGTTGCAACCCTTGTGAAATCTTCACCGCCTTCTCCTTCAACCACCAGAGCTTGTCGCCCGGTTCACTCAGGAGCTTGTTGACTGTGCAGATCGTCAGGACGAAAAGGCAGAGCTTCTGGTCTAGCTGCCCTAGCCCCCTATCTTTCTTCGGAAGGAAGGCAACGTATGTGCTCCAGAGAATAATCATTTTTCCTCCGATGTTCCCACCACCCCCTCTTCTCTCCTCCCCCCCCCCTCTCCCCCCTCCCCCCCCCCCTCTCCCCCCTCACCCCGACACCCCCTGGAGACAACAGCGTGGCAGAGTATATTTATTTTTACCCACTATTGATTCGACGGCGAATACATCTGCGCCTGAACCATCAGTACTAGTGGGACGTAGCAACTAACAATTGCCACTCTTACCATTGTTGTAAGATGCCGCATCTCTTACTCTCGACTCCTCCTTTATCCTCTCGAAAGTTTTTTTCTCTTATTGTAATTTGGAGCCATTTTGGTTCCTCTTGCATTGCCCATTTGAAAGGGACGTCAGCAATACCCGCTTTCCCCTATTGCAGCCTAGCTGCACCACCACCGATTACCGCAGTTTGCCTTCAGCCCCAACTGCCTGCCGAAAGACTCAGGACTTCCACCGACTCCCACAGTTGGCTTTCCCCGCTCAGCAGGAACAAAAAGTAATCCGCGTATCCAACATATCACAGCGGCACCTTGTCTGCTGGCCCTACACCTAGCTTCTTGCGACATGTTGCCTTCCAAAGCGCCTTGAGCACGCACAAGAAGTGGTATATTGCTAAGGGGCAACCTTGCCTCACCCCTCTGTTCATCTACACCTTGTCGCTCAGCCACCAGTTGATAACAATCTTTGTCCATTTCATAAGTTATTAATCATGATTCCTGCCTTACGCCTTCTCATTTTTTGTCCAATTTCTTCCGGGACTTGTGTCACAATATAAACCACATCACAATTGGAGGATTTTGTTGAACATGGCTTGACGAGGCGGATTGTTAGGCCGACGAACATGAATGAAGCGAGATTGCGCTCGCATGTGCTATTGTGCCTCATTCATCGAGACACGCAATTAGCAGATGGGCCAAATTACCACCAACAACGTTAAAATCGAGAGCAATGAGGGTCAATATAAGAGGTCAAAGGAGAAGAGCTGGTAGAGAATCATTTGAGCAAGATTGATAGGAGAAGGGATAAAAATTGAAGAAAGAGACAGAGAGAAGATATTGAGAGTGTTAGAACCGATATCATTGCGGAGATAACTATAGCAACGGGAGCTAGACTATGGGCTAGGCACGGGTGCTCGTGTGATCTCTGCGTTCGTTGGTCCTTAGTCGTTTTCCTAGTGCACACACTGCTTGCTAGTTCACAAGACAATTTGGCAAGAGTTTCACTAGAGAAAGTTGACAACAATGATCCAATGAAGTTGGCTAGGCAAGACTACATCAGAGCTAGGATGCAAGCAGGTCGACTGCCAGCGCAGCACGGTCGACCGCGTGCCAGCACGACTTGGTCGACCGCACTCCAGCAGTGCAGAGACGCGGCTTGCCAACGCTGCAGGTCGACGGCGTGACAACCGTGCAAGTCGACGGCGTGCCAGCGTTGCTCCTGCAGTCCAGCATCGCACCAGCTTCGCAGGTGCTCGTAGGTGATTGGCGCGCACTGCTTCGTCACCTGCACAGCGCACGCACCAAGTCCACCTTGTGCTGACGACTGTACCTCATCTGCCAGGTCGACCTCGGGATACCACCACCGAGGTCGTCCTCGCCAACCTCGCCTGGGCGACCTTCGCGTGCCTTCGCAGACCCTTGTCACCCAGGTAACCTGGTCGACCGGGCAACCACGTCGACCAGGTGCTCCTGTGCATGCCCGTCGACCTCCCAAGTCGACGACCACTCCAAGTCGACCTCACCAGTACCACTGCCTCCGGTATGTGCCAGTCGACCTCCCAAGTCGACGGCCACCTCCCGTCGACCTCCCCAGGTCGACCACTACTCCCTGGTCGACCAGCTCCAAGTCGACGTCACTCCTGGTCGACCAAAGGGCCTGGTCGACGTCCCAGGTCGACCAGAAGGGGTTGGTCGACTTCCCAGGTCGACCCGGAAGTCTGGTCGACTTCCCAGGTCGACCAGAAGGGCTGGTCGACTTCCCAGGTCGACCAGCCGAAGTTGGCGCCCTCCTGAAGTCGGCGCCCATGCAGTGGCTCCCCGTGCAGGTCGACCAACCTCGTCGACCAGCCCGCCCACTGCTGCAGGTCGGCTGCACCCCTACACCCGACCACGAAGTCGGCTCCGCCCAAGCGAGGACGGGGCCAACACCCAACTCCCGTTGACACTCCCCTGCCGCGTTCACGCTTGGGCCCCCAGCCCACACGGCAGTACCTCTCGGAGAACAGCTCGTCGACGTGCACCCAACACACAGCACGTCGTCCACCGCACCAGCCATGCAAGAGGGCATGGCACCTACTGCTGCACTTCGTCAACTTCGTCGCCCACGTCGGCCAAGCGCACCTGGCCGATGGCGACGGAGCACCGGTTGAAAGCCGGATAGTGCAGCGCCTTCGTGAGGAAGTCGGCCGGCTGCTCAGCGGTCGGGATGTACTGCAGCGCAAACTTCCCCCGCTTCACCATGTGCTGCAGCCAGGCCTATCGCCGCTCCATGTGCTTGAGGTTGCCCGTCAACCCCATGCCCTCGGCGACTGTGATAGCCGACTTGTTGTCCACCCGAAGGACGGTCGGCTTCCAAGCATCCAGCAGCTGGAACTCTGCGAAGTCGGCGTCCCTCCTTGCCGGCTTCGACGACCGCCACGTACTCCGACTCGGTCGACGACAGCGTCGCGCACTTGATGCGTTGGCTCGACCAGGAGACCGCGGCCCCTCCGTAGACGAACACGTAGCCGCCCGTGCTCGTCCTGCTCTGCTTGTCACCGGCGTCGTCGGCGTCCACGTAGCCGATCAGCTCCAGCGACTCAGATCCACCACCAAACTCCAGGGCGGTGTCGCGCGTGTTGGCGAGGTAGGCGAGGCAGCGGTCGACCTCGCGCCAGTGCTGGTCGCTCCTCACCGTGAGGCCGCTCCCCAACTTGCTGCAGGCGAAGGCGATGTCCGGCCTCGTCGTCGTCGCCGCGAACTGCAGCGAGCCGACCTTCTGCCGGTACTCCTCCTCCTGTCGCTCCTGCGCCTCCTCGTCGTCGAAGGTGAGCTCGGCGTAGGCGTCGACCGAGACCGGCGTCTTCGGAGTCCGTCCGCCCTGCTCCTCGTCGATGAAGCGCCTATGCAGCTTGTCGGCGTAGCCCTGCTGGTGCAGCCACAGCTTCCCCGCCGACCTGTCGCGCACGATCTCCAGCCCGAGGTACTTCTGCACCGGCGAGATCTCGCGCAGCTCGAAGGCGGCCTCCAGTAGCTCCTTCAGCTGCTTCAGCATCTCGGGGCTGCTGCTGGCGGTGAGCAGGTCGTCGACGTAGACCAGCACCCAGCAAGTCGCTCCGTCGTCGCCGACCTTGAAGTAGAGGGCCTCGTCGACCTGGCTCTTCTTCCACCCAGCGCCGACCAGCACGTCGTTGAGCGCCAAGTACCACAGCAGCGGCGACTGCTTCAGCCCGTAGAGGCTCTTCAGCAGCTTGCACACCCGGCCGGTTCCGTCGTTGAAGTAGTCTGGCTGCGACATGTACAGCACCCGGTCGAGCTTGCTCTGCAGGAAGGCATTCTTCATGTCGAGCTGCATCAAGTTGAGGTTGAGCACGGCGACGATGCTGAGGAAGATCCTCAGCGTCACGTAGCTCCCCACCGGCGTGAACGTCTCGTCGTAGTCGGCGCCGTACACCTGCGTGAAGCCCTTCACGACCAGCCTAGCCTTCTCCCGCTCGACGGTGTCGTCAATGTTGTACTTCGTCGTCAGCACCCACCGGTTCTTCATGACGTTCACTCCCGGCGGGCGTTCGACCAGCTCCCACGTCCCCATGGCGATGAGACTGCGGATCTCCTCCTCCATGGCGGCCTTCACCGCCGGACCCTTCCAGCTCGCCAGCGCCTCCTTCACCGTCATCGTCGAGATGTCCCAGCGGTGCTCGGGGTCGGCCAGCATGTCGGGGTCGAGCTCTGGAAACTCCTCGTCCTCATCAGCGTCGTCGTACAGCAGGTCGTCGTCGTCCTCCACGTCGTACACCGTGGTGAAGGCAGCGGGAATGAAGAAGTCGGGCGGCCTTCGAAGTCGACCAGACTTCCGGGGTTCAGGCGGAACCCCCACCTCGTCATGGTCGGTGGACTGGTCGGCCACCTCCTGGTCGACCAGCTCCTCGTCGCCCAACTGCTCCCCTTCATCTTCACTGCCGTCCTCGTTGCCCTGCTGCACCTCGGTTGGCTTCCCGGTCGACTGCTCCCCTGTGGTCAGCTCCCCTGTCGACCGCCAGGTCGCCGACTGCTCCTGGGTCGACCTCGTTGCTGCCTGCTCCCCTGCCGGCTTCACCCAAGTCGGCTGCACCTCCTCGACCTGCTCCCCCCTTATCCAAGTCGACTGCACTCCCA
The DNA here is from genome assembly GCA_947470075.1 of Closterium sp. Yama58-4. NCBI lineage: Eukaryota > Viridiplantae > Streptophyta > Zygnematophyceae > Desmidiales > Closteriaceae > Closterium > Closterium sp. Yama58-4. The sequence goes on along the minus strand of CANIUD010000812.1, from coordinate 335,240 downwards.
GGTCGACCTGCTGCTTGTCGACCTGCTGCTCGTCGACTTGCTGCTCGTCCTGTCGGCCACCGGCGATGCCCTTGGTCGGCGCCACAGGCGACGTCCCACTGCTCCCCTCATCGCCGGAGGCCGACGACGGAGTCAGCCCACGAAGGTCGACGAGGGGAGGGGCAGGGGAGGGAAAGGAAGGGTGGTCGACCTCGGCGTCGTCCACAGCAAGCTCACCGACCTCGGCGAGTAGAGGGAGCGTTGCCGTCGAGGTATCCGTCGGCGTGGACACTAGCGTCCGCCCTGACACCGGCCCATGCGCCGACTTCCACTCCTCCAGCGACAGGTCCTCGTAGAACACCACGTCCGACGTGGTGACCACCCGGTTGTTGGCGATGTCGAGGAGCTCCCAGCCCTTACTCGTCTCGGACACGCCAAGATGAAAGCCCCACTTGGCCTTCGGCTTCAACTTCCCACCGCGCTTGGCCCTCGGGGACGAGGAACTGCGCCATGCAGCCCCACACGCGCGCCAGCGACAAGTCGGGCTTCTCCCCTGTCAGCAGCTGATATGGCGTCGTCCCCGGCGTGGCCGACCGCTCCAGGCAGTTGCGGACCCAGACGGCTTGCCGCAGAGCGAGGTGCCACCAGTGGTGCTGCACGCCCATGTGCAGCAACATCGTCCGCACCGACTCCACCACCGTCCGCATTTCCCGCTCCGCCATGCCGTTCTGCTGCGGGGTGTAGGGGCAGGTCAGGTCGTGGACGATCCCCTTGCCGTCCACGAAGGCAGTGAACTCCCGGCCGAGGAACTCCCCTCCTCGGTCAGAGCGCAGCTGCAACACCGACTTCTTCGTCTGCCGCTCCACCAGCACCAGCCACTTCTGGAACTCCAGCAGCACGTCCGACTTCTTGGCGACCGGCCTCACCCACACGAAGCGGGTCTTGCGGTCCTTCAGCAGCAGGAAGTACAAGCTGCCGTCCTTGGCAGCCACGCGAAACGGCCCGCACAGGTCGATGTGCACGACGGCTAGCACGTCGGCGGCGTCGGAGCCTTGGTCGGGGAAGGTGTGCCGCGCCAGCTTCCCGCCGACGCACGAGACACACGGTGAGTCGGCGCCCGTCGCCGACTTGAGGTCCAGCCCAATGGCGACCTCGTTCTTCGCCGAGCTCCGGATAGTGTCCATGCCGACGTGCGCAAGCCGGGCATGCATCCTAGCCGGCGTCGACGTTGTCTTGGAGACGATTGCCCGCAAGGCCACGACCTCCGACGCGGGCGACGCCGACCTCGTGGAGCAGGGACGCAGGTCGGTGCAGAGGACTCGCCCGGAGTACGTCGCCCGACCAAGCACCTCCCCTGCCGCCGAGACGATCAGCAGCCCGTCACCATCCTCCCGCAGCTTCACGCCGAGCTCCTTCAGCTGTCCGGACGACAGTAGGTTGGCATGCACGCCCGGGACGTACAGCACGTCGGGGATGAGAACCGTCTTCCCGGCCTCCCCTTGCAGCGCAACCGTGCCCAGGCCCTTGACGTCCTGCGGCGCCCCGTTGAAGCCACGCACATGCTTCATAGCGCCGCTCGGCCCCATGTCGACGAAGACCTCCTTCGTCCCCATCAGGTGATGGGAGCAGCCGCTGTCCAGCAGGACCACCGCCGGGTTCGCCTGCACGGCTGCTGCCACCGCCTGGAAGTCCTCGCCAGCCTCCGGCGCCAGCGAGACGGTCGGCTCCACGACGCCGACCAGCGAGCACGACGCCGTCTTGTCGTCCTGCGCCTTGCCGCCAGTAGAGGAGTCGGCGTCCTTCGCCGAGGTCGACGTGGTCGACTGCTTCTCCTTGCGCGGCTTCTCCTTTCCTCCACGACGTGGACGACGACTGCCCGACCTCCCGCGGCCACCCTTGGCGTCGTCGTCGTCGGAGTCACTGCGGTCGGGGCACTCGAAGGAGAGATGGTCGGGGTCGCCACACAGCCAGCACTCCCGACGTCGACCTCCTCCTCCTCGACCACCATTCTTGGTCGACTTCTTCTTGTCGACCTCCTTGGCCGACTTCGAGCCACCGCTACCACTGCCACCGGACTGTCCGCGCTGCCCCGGTCGACCGCCTTGCTTCGCCGGGGCGACGAAGTTCGCCTGGGCCAGTAGCTCCTGGGACCGCTCTGCCTCCTGCATTGCCTCGTCCTGCAGGATGTACGAGGTTAGGTTGTCCTCGTTGAGCGTCGCCCTCGTGCTCGGCGCCATGGACAGTCGCTTCAGCAGGTTGAAGCTGCTCCAGAGCCCCTGCATCATGTACGTGCGTGACGTACGACGCCGTCGAGTACTCTGCACCGGCCATCCTGATGGTGGCGAGAATCCGCCGGGCCCGGTTGCAGTAGTCGGTCGCCGTCTCCTCGTCGCCCATGCGCAGGTGCGTCAGCTGCCCTTCCAGCTGGGCGATGAACAGGTCGTCGGTGACTTGGTAGGTCGACTCGATGAAATGCCACGCCTGGTGGCCGGCGTCGAGGTACTCTCGGCACCACTTCAAGGCGATCTGCACTCCCGGCGAGCAGCACCGCGAGATGACCATGAAGGTCAGCAGCTGCACGGCGCGAAACTCCGCTCGCAAGTCGGGGTCGTCCGGCGTCTCCACGGTGCCTCGAGCGAAGCTGATCAGCCCGGCCATCTCCAGCTGGGGCTCGATGGCCTCCTTCCAGGTGAGGATGTCTGGTCGACCGACCAGCGGGGGAGTCACCGAGATCCTGTCCGGCGTGAACTTGTAGTAGCCGTAGCTCGGTGCAATTCCGCCCGCCGTCACCTGGGACGCCGACATCGGCATCAGTCCGCTTCGTCGACCTCCGAAGTCGCCCTGCGAGGTGCCTGCGGCCGACGTCGCCCGCATCCCTCACCCTTGAACGCCGCCGACTTCATCGGCGTGTATCACACCTCTCTGCCTCCACGTGCCTCCCGCACTGCTGCTGACCTGGCCACCACCAGCGTTGACGCCCACGTCGACGCCGCCTTCGTCGTTCACCGGTCGAGGAGACGCAGGCCGAGAAGGGTGCTCCGTCGCCCACACGGAACGGATGCCAGCGTCGACGACCGCCCAAGGGATGTCGCCGAACTCCTTCGCCTCATGGCGTCTCCTCGCATTCTCCAGCCGTGCCTCCAGGGTGTCCACCACCCCCGCGTCACCTACGGCGCCTACCATAGTGACTACCGCACAGCTGCCGGCCTACGAACAACTTAGGTAAGGTGCCTACTAAGTCGACTAGACTGAAAGGTAAGTCGGGTGCCGTCCACGCTCACCGCACCATGCGGAGATAACTATAGCAACGGGAGCTAGACTATGGGCTAGGCACGGGTGCTCGTGTGATCTCTGCGTTCGTTGGTCCTTAGTCGTTTTCCTAGTGCACACACTGCTTGCTAGTTCACAAGACAATTTGGCAAGAGTTTCACTAGAGAAAGTTGACAACAATGATCCAATGAAGTTGGCTAGGCAAGACTACATCAGAGCTAGGATGCAAGCAGGTCGACTGCCAGCGCAGCATGGTCGACCGCGTGCCAGCACGACTTGGTCGACCGCACTCCAGCAGTGCAGAGACGCGGCTTGCCAACGCTGCAGGTCGACGGCGTGACAACCGTGCAAGTCGACGGCGTGCCAGCGTTGCTCCTGCAGTCCAGCATCGCACCAGCTTCGCAGGTGCTCGTAGGTGATTGGCGCGCACTGCTTCGTCACCTGCACAGCGCACGCACCAAGTCCATCTTGTGCTGACGACTGTACCTCATCTGCCAGGTCGACCTCGGGATACCACCACCGAGGTCGTCCTCGCCAACCTCGCCTGGGCGACCTTCGCGTGCCTTCGCAGACCCTTGTCACCCAGGTAACCTGGTCGACCGGGCAACCACGTCGACCAGGTGCTCCTGTGCATGCCCGTCGACCTCCCAAGTCGACGACCACTCCAAGTCGACCTCACCAGTACCACTGCCTCCGGTATGTGCCTGTCGACCTCCCAAGTCGACGGCCACCTCCCGTCGACCTCCCCAGGTCGACCACTACTCCCTGGTCGACCAGCTCTAGGTCGACGTCACTCCTGGTCGACCAAAGGGCCTGGTCGACGTCCCAGGTCGACCAGAAGGGGTTGGTCGACTTCCCAGGTCGACCCGGAAGTCTGGTCGACTTCCCAGGTCGACCAGAAGGGCTGGTCGACTTCCCAGGTCGACCAGCCGAAGTTGGCGCCCTCCTGAAGTCGGCGCCCATGCAGTGGCTCCCCGTGCAGGTCGACCAACCTCGTCGACCAGCCCGCCCACTGCTGCAGGTCGGCTCCGCCCAAGCGAGGACGCGGCCAACACCCAACTCCCGTTGACAATCATAACGCAGTGAGGCCCCGAGCAGGCTTGAGCAAGTGTGATAATTCGCTCACTCCTCAGCATCACCCCCTTTCTTCCTTATGTTGTCGTTACAGATTTGCACGTTTCATTTATGGATCTTACTGGTTTCTAAACGAGGGGCAAACGACATTCGGATGGCTGAGTCGAATGCGATCAATCTATGTCTACTAGCTTTTCACAAAGTGATCATTGCGTTGAAGCAGAAGCAATTAAATTCACCCGACGTCCCTACGTATCACAAAGACATCTTCAAAAAAGTGTTGGTGGACTTCTTGGGTGGCAACTCTCAGACTGTCATGATTGCCAATTTCTCTCCTTTGGATCGGCTCTTCAATGAGTATGAAGAATACTTTGAGATAGACACAGACAAGCAGTGTGGCAGGCAAGCAGTGTGGCAGGAAGGGGCAGCATGGAAACCAAGCAGCGAGTTAGGCAGGCAGTGAAGTAAGCAGGCACCCACTCAAGTGGGCGAGGGAGGGGCGCGGGCGCGCCTGGGCGACGAGGGAGGGGCGAGGGAGAGGCGCGGGCGCGCCGGGCGACAGGGAGGGGCGAGGGAGGGGCGCGGGCGCGCCGGGCGACAGGGAGGGGCGAGGGAGGGGCGCGGGCGCGCCGGGGCGACGAGGGAGGGGCAAGTGAGGGGCGCGGGCGCGCTCGGGCGACGAGGGAGGGGCGAGGGAGGGGCGCGGGCGCCGCCGGGGCGACGAGGGAGGGGCGAGGGAGGGGCGCAGGCACGCTCGGGCGACGAGGGAGGGGCGAGGGAGGGGCGCGGACGCGCCGAGCGACGAGGGAGGGACGAGGGAGGGGCGCAGGCACGCTCGGGCGACGAGGGAGGGGCGAGGGAGGGGTGAGGGAGGTGCTGCTGGAGGTAAGAGTGCAGAATGGAAAGAAAGGGAGTTGTATCGGCTGAAGGGAGTGGAAATTGTTGAAATATCCTTAACAGGCTATGACTTAGGTTATAAAAAATGTGAACGAGGGAACTAGCGAGAGATATCCTGGCTGTGAGAGTACGACGGCTTATGCTGGCTTTGCTAGCTTGCCTAGACTTTATTATGCATTATCTAGTTTAGCATTATTTTTCTTTGCTTGCTTTTGCGTAATTCCCTAGGTTCGTTGCTTTTACTATAGTTATTATAGTTATAGGCATTGAGCTAAGTTGCGTACACCGAATTCTGGGCTATTCGGTTGCCACTGAATTGCCTTCTACCGAATTCGGGAAGGGTCTGTTCGGGATGCTTCGCAACCCTCAGAACCTTCGCGTAAACACCTGGTTACCGCCCTTTATGTCGAGCCTATATATAGCCTCGTGTTGTACCCAGGTAATCATTTAAATGAAACTCTCTTTTCTGAGCTCGATCCTAGATCCTCACACTTGGTAATTTGAGCATGTTTATACGCGATTTTTTTCGACCGCTAGATCCTAGCTTTCAAAATCGCGGGGGCGACGACGAAAGCGCCGATTTCGGGTACGTAAACCAATTCCGCGCTGTTTTTTAAGGTACCCCTCGAACCGGTTTTCGAACGCTCCCCGCCTAGTACAGTAGCAGCGGCTCAGAAGCCGCCGGGCTCGAAAAGCGTGCGATGTCAATGTCACAAAGAATTTGACCCCACTTTGAGCCACAATCGTACGTATGTCAGGGTCTGCTAGGGGGACGCATATCATATGTATGCCACAGCAATCCCAAAGCAATGTCAACGTGTTGGTCGCCCCTTACCAGGCATCGCATGTATTGCAGTTGAAGCCCCTCCTTGGTTCTCCGGGTTTTACGTGTCCCTTATACAGGCGCCTTTGATATACAAGCAATATAAGTAAATAATACATATCGGGCTTTGGCATTAGTACGCCTCGCCCACACGGCACACACAAGTGTTACTAGTACAATACTACTATACGACCTACCTAGGCATAGCACGATCGAATATAATAGAAAACACAAGAGCTGTCACACTAAGGACGTGCAGCAAACGCGTGGTAGTTTTACAAAGGGCACGGGTTCTTAGCTGCTCACAGTGGTGAGCTGCATGTGTCTGACTTGGCCACTGCAGTGGTGATTTATGGCGCACCCCCCTTGTGGTCCCCTTCTAGGTCAGTTCCTAGTTCACCAAATATGCCCACTTGTTTAGGTACCACGTGTCCTTCTGCTCGAACGAAGGGACGCAGTGTACAGCTCGCTTGAGCCGGTCAATGGGGACGACAGCCAGCCCGCAAAACAAGGAGGGGGGCTCAAGCACCTGGCAGCACGTACACTCATCGAGCCACTGTTGGTTCAGCCGCTGCAGCACAGCCACCTCTGCAGGCTCGTAGCTGCTATCGTCCAGCGGCCTCTCTGCATCCAGCAGCAGGATCAGCCGCCCGTACACGGTACGGCCAGCAGAAGTCAGGTACTCCACGCAGGAGAAGGCCGTGTGGCCGTGCAGCGATGCAGCGGCACGGGCGTAGTGGGGCCGGATGTGCCCGTAATCGGTGGGGAAGGCCGGCAGCGCCACCGCCGTGTGCGCCTGATGGGTTCGTGGGTACATGGGCAAGCAAGCGATAAATCTAGCGGTCAAGTTGGTAGCTGGTTGCTAAGAACGCGGACCGGAGCGGGAGGAGAGGGGGGAGAGGGGGGGGGGTGGGGGAGGGCCCTACTAGAGGGAACCGAGTTCAGAGCTGATGCTAAGGGTTTCTACTAACATGCACAGGTGTTATGCTGGAAGGATTGGGACTTTCTGGGTCCAGCGCAACAGCCCATGCGTGCGTTGGGTGTATGGGGGGGGCACATACCCACGCCGGGAACGGCCGCAGGCGGGCGTTGCGCATCACGGTGTCGTAGTAGTATAGGAGCCCTCTCACGGCCACGTTGATATCATCGAAAACAGACGCCGCGCTGCTCTCGTGGTTCGGCCGCGCAGTGAGGGACCTCCGTGCGAGCGCCAGCTAATTGGTGCCTGTTGCGATCGCCTGTTTAGTGTTGCAACAACGCAGGGGGTGCAATTGTTTCACTCGCCGAACAAACCATGGCCTGGAGCCGCGCAGATCAACATAACGATGCGAGTGAGTCGCACTTGAGTAACTCACCCGGCTCAGTGCGGTCCGGTTGCGCCTGCGTGCTGGGAGAGCAGAGGCCAGTTGCCCTATCGCCGAAGCGCGCACGTTGTATGCGGCAATGGCCTGCAGTGGCTGGCGGTGGTTAGAGGTCCTGCACGGCAGCTTGCACGTGTGGATGTGCGCGTTCTCGTACACGGCCGCGGAGTACTCATGTGGGAGTCCACCTCTTCTGATAGAGCCTGGCACGTGCGTGAGAAGGTGGACCTTTATCAGGTTCCACCCATCCCTCGCGTGAGAACACATCCTCGACCATCTGAATCATCCTGCAAACACAAACACCCTCAGGTCAGAATGGCCAGCGTCATACCACCGCGCAAGGCACACAGGACACCAAGGGTCACGTTTTTGTGGCTTCTTCAAAGTCGCCGAGCGACGTATCCGAGTGACACGGAGCTCTCACGTGGGACTCATGCCACGGGAGCACCGTGACCAGCGCCAGCCTGGACACGACATCCACCTCGCCCTCGATTGCAAACGGCGCAAGCTGTAATATTGAAAGTATCAATGTCAAGCAAGCGGCACACACGAAATCAAGGACCAGCCAACGGGAGAACGGAATAGTCTCCCTCAAGTGAGGGTTGACTCACCATCATCGCCGATGCATGCTTGCTTGCTGTGAAGGTGGCGCCACCGGCCCAGTAGCTGCCAGACCCTGGAGAGCGAAGGCCAGCCTGGCGAGCGTCAGGGTACATCTTCTTCATGCACCTGCCATCATAGCGTCCACACCGAAAGTACTCAAGGTCCGGCTTGTCACAGAAACTCTTCCCCAGCATGTTTCCCCACGGTAGTTATTCATCCTTACACCTGGCGCTTATGGCGGTGCCGCGCAGGACGCTTCGAATGTACAGCCAGAAGCCGATGTATATCGCGTGCAGAATATCAGGCATCAGAGATAGGTACGTGTTGCCCCAGACGGTGCGACTGAAGTTGCACAGGAAGCTCTGGCACGTATGGAAGGGGGTGGTGATGAGCAATTATTGAAACTGTTTAGCCATGGTCAGACGTCACATGCAACATGTAACACGATACACGCTGTGGCGCTGGTGTACGTTGTGTTACCGGGACAGGAATAGTCGAGTGCCTTTTCGCCTCATTGAGGTCGCGCAGCAGAGCTTCTTGATCTTCCACCGTACGATGCTTGGCCGGGTCGCAGTCCATGTCGCGAAGATCGTCCCGCGCGACGCAGCACAGAGAGCAGGGCATCACAGAGCCGAGCTGTTGCATGCATGAGACCTTGCAGGTCTTGGATTGTCGGCCACGTAGGAGAACAGCAAGGGTAGGAAGAAGCGTTCATCCCTGGTCGGGTCCTTGGCTGACAGTTCACTCCACAGAAGGGGGGGGGAGGGGTGTCGGCACAACATTACTGACATATGCCACACAAGCGGCCTGAGGCACATGCAGGGTCGCAGGGGGTTAGTGGACCAAAAAGGACCGCTGCTGCATCAGAGAAACGAAGATTCTCACATGGAGCGACGGACTGGTACTTATGTGTGGCTGGCGACAATGAGATATACGAGTACGATTTTCATGGCAGCCTGGAACAGATCCACCACCTGTGTCATGTTCGCCGGCGGGAACAACAGCATAGCCAGGAGCAGTTTCCCACAGTCCATCCACCGCCTCAGAAGCGGGATGTTTGTGATGGATAGGTACACCGCCCACACTCTCGTGCGCTCGTTGCCGCTCAGAATCATGGCGTCGCTGGAGAGGATGATTGGAACAACCACCGCGGCGGCGTCAGCGGGCGACAAGCAGAGGTGACCGGCGAGGCAAGGGCGCCGATGGTGGAAGCGGCTCTCGCCCGGGAGATTTGACGTGCGAACACGGGGGTCGAGCCACTCCTGGTCTCGTTAACTGGGCCGACCGAATTCAGGAGTGCCAAGTGTTCTTCCCGAATATGGACGACAGGTGGAAGGTGCGTATGTGTTTGATTCGGGGTGCGACGATCCTACATGGGCTACTTGTTTGGGGGTGGCGACACAGACTTTCTATCCGAGTCGCACCTCTACTTTCATAGCATAAATATGTATCTCTGAATCTTGTTTATCATCCTTGGATCTTCTATTCAAATCTTATCTTCTTGGAATCTCTCTTTTACTCTCTCGTCTCTCGGAGCTAGGCGTCTCTCTCCCGGTCTAGCTTCTCTCCATTCCGTTGCGAGTCGCTCTTCTCTTTATCTCGCTACGGCGCAGCTCTCCCTAGTCGCCATGGCCGGCCAGGCCAGCCGCGCCATGCGGACTGCGCCATAGCCTTGTTTCATTGGTATCAGAGCCTTTCGATCCTCATACTCTTTTCGAAGCTAGCTGCTGCTCCTTACTTCGAATTCTATTCGCGTGGTTAGCTAGCTGTCACTTCTACTCTTCGTTTTGACTTCTAAGAGACTTCCGCTTCGAAGGAGCTATCATGGCGACTTTAGCTCCTGCTCCAACCTTGGTGAACGCGAAATTTGCTTGGTGAAATCGAAATCTGCTTGGTGAAGGTTCGTGAACCTGTGTGGACGAATTTCAGCCAATCAGAAGAATTGGGAGCAGAAATTTGAATTTCGTGGTGACCCTTCTACTCAAGGTGTCTTCCTACTGCTACACTTCGACCTTCATGCAACTCTACAGCCCAAGGTGCAGTTGGGTAAAGACTGTTCGAAATTGAGTTGCATGACCTGAAAACTTCCTGCTGAAACATTTCCACTTGGTCTTCACATCCGTTTCCAACATTCTTTGGAATTCGTGAATCTGATTCCCACTCCCTATAGCGTGATTCCTTGCTGTACACTCTAAATGATGACATCTCTAATTGCTCTTGCTTATGCTCTGTAAAGTGCAGATAAATAGTAGAGCAATTACGAGCAGGGCAAGCATCTGTTTAAGTTCTTTCCTTCCTTTCTTCTGATTCAGCTTTGCATGTTCCTAGCCCTATGCTCTGTTGTTTATAAAGAGCATTAGCACCTTATTTCACTAGCTCTAGTGGATCCACAAGGATGCTAGGCTAGATGGTTTGCCATGTCACTTCTATTTTCTATTTTCTCCTTTGAGGTATATAAAGCGGTATCGTTGGACGTGCTAACAAACAAGAGTTCGTCGCCCGAGCGTGCCTGCGCCCCTCCCTCGCCCCTCCCTCGTCGCCAAGGCGGCGCCCGCGCCCCCCCTCGCCCCTCCCTCGTCGCCCGAGCGCGCCCACGCCCCTCACTTGCCCCTCACTCGTCGCCCCGGCGCGCCCGCGCCCCTCCCTCGCCCCTCCCTGTCGCCCGGCGCGCCCGCGCCCCTCCCTCGCCCCTCCCTCGTCGCCCAGGCGCGCCCGCGCCCCTCCCTCGCCCACTTGAGTGGGTGCCTGCTTACTTCACTGCCTGCCTAACTCGCTGCTTGGCTTCCATGCTTCCCCTCCCTGCCACACTGCTTGCCTGCCACACTGCTTGTCTGTGTCTATCTCAAAGTGTTCTTCATATCATTGAAGAGCCGATCCGAAGGAGAGAAATTGGCAATCATGACAGTATGAGAGTTGCCACCCAAGAAGTCCACCAACACTTTTTTGAAGATGTCTTTGTGATACGTAGGGACGTCAAGTGAATATAATTGCTTCTGCTTCAACACAATGATCACTTTGTGAAAAGCTAGTAGACATAGATTGATCGCATTCGACTCAGCCATCCGAATGTCGTTTGCCCCTCGTTTAGAAACCAGTAAGATCCATAAATGAAACGTGCAAAACTGTAGCGACAACATAAGGAAGAAGGGGGGTGATGCTGAGGAGTGAGTGAATTATCACACTTGCTCAAGCCTACTCGGGGCCTCACTGCGTTATGATATCGGTTCTAACACTCTCAACATCTTCTCTCAAGCAGTCATGTATTGAAATTGTCCGAGAGGTACAGGCAAGCCAGGGAGTGGTAGTAGCTAGTCAGCCTAAGCAAGTGGGCACCTAGGTGCTGGAAGCTAAACAACCAGCCGCCAAGCGAGCAATCCAGCCATGCAAGACCTGCCAGGAATACTGTGTGTGTGTGTGTGTACCCTAGTCTCCAAACCGGCCAGCAGCTGCGGCAACCCCAGTCCATAGGGACCTCCCGCTCCTCCTGTCCTCAGCTCTCTGCCCTCCCCGTCCTCAACCCTGCAGCACCCGCCGACCTTACTCCCCCTAGCCTCCTCCCCCCCCCCCCCCCCCCCCCCCCCCCCCCCCCCCCGGCCTCCTATGCTGCCCTGGCAGGCGCCTCCCTCTCCTCATAGTCGTCCTGTGTCATCTGCCACAGGTCCCCAAGCCGTGGTGCCCAAGGGTCTGCTGCCGACTGTGGGAATGCCGCCTCGGCAGCACGTTTGGACTTCGAGAGGAGGGAGATGGCCTGGCTCCGCTGCAGCATCACCGACCAACGCTGTCTGTAATGTGCATTCAACCGAGCAGCGGTGGTGGTAAGGCGGCCCTGCCGGAATTTCTTCTTTGCCGCATGGGTGGCCAGCATGCGGAGGACTGTGCTGTGTCTGCCGCCATTGCACCATACGACTCGACTGCCAAGCCGAAGAAGCCAGCATAGCTGGGTCGTCCCTCATACAGGCGGTGTTTCCTCTGTGAAGCCTCCTCCGCCGCCCAGCCAGGTGGTCTTCGTGCCTTGGGGTCCCTGTTCTGTAGCACTGGGTCGGTGACAGTGACATCTGTTACCCAGGTCTCACCAGACTCCTCATCCTGGACTGCTAGGTCCACCCTCTTCCTCAACACCGGCCTCGAGAAGGCGGAGGTCTCGTGGAAGATCATGTAGCCTGCTTCCTTCGCCATGCGCAGTGCTGCATACACTAGTGCATAGTGTATTCTCACCGCGTCCCCTCCGTCCTTGCATCGAAGCAGGTGATTAGGCATGCTTTTGTCAAGGATTGCTGAGCCAGCTCGCTTGCACGGGCAGACCTCGGCCACTGGGAGCTCCATGCCGAGGCGGAGGCCAAGGGCCAACGAAAACTGACCGGGGGAGATGGTAAGGTCATCTCTTGTTGGCACTGCATGGAGCCAGTCACCTGCTCCCATCCCTTTCAAACTTATCAACCGGATCGCGTGGCCCCTGTTGGCTCCGGGCCGATCGGTCACCGTGTCCCCTAGGAGATCTGCTGCCCGCTGCTGGTTGATGCACCTTGAGAGGCAGAGCTGGAGGTTGCCCGTCCCTGGGGTCTCCCCCCGGTACTGCCCGAGTGCTGCTAGGGCCGGCGCCGGGAGGCTCGACTCCAGGGGAGCCAAGGGGTTTGTTCCAAGAGGTGGCGGGGTCCAGTCATGTGACAGCAGGGTCGTAGCTCAGTGTAGAAGGCAGTCCGGGGGGAGGTTCAGATGTTGCAGGAGGTTATGTGCGGCTGCTACGAAGGCGATGTATGCGGCAGGGGCTTCTGAGGTCGGGTCGATGATCCCTATGCCTCCTAGCCGAATTGGAAGCGTCGCTTGACGCCACAGCAGGCTCTGCTCCAACTCCGAGGTGGGTATGCGCAGCTTCGCAGCTGTGAGTGCTGATCCCACCAGGGCCTCGCTCCACTCCCTCCACTCCGTCCTACTCAGGGCCGTCGCTGGGGTAGTTCGAAGGAGATACGAAATCCTACGGGAGATGCTGCGCGAGAGGATTAGCAGAGCGTGCTGCGGGTTGAGCTGGCTGATAAGCGGCAGGGTCCCAGCTGCATCTTCAAGCGTCGCTCTGACTTGGGTGGTGCAGAAGTCCTCACAGCCAATGGGACCGCCCAGCACCTTAATACCCCCAGTGGTGGCAGACAGGTCCAACGGTAGCGCGGCGCCTCGCCCTTCCTCCGAAGCTGTCCACGCCGATGACTTTGAGATATTGCATCGGAGACCACAGTTCGCCAGTTTGCTGGCGATCGTAGTGAAGGCGACACCGGCTCCCTCCCGTGGGCCGACTATCGTGATATCGTACGCATAGGCGACGACCGCGACTTTCGGCATGGATATGGCAATGCTCAGCAGCACTGGTTGGATTGCCGCCGCAAACAGAAGGGGACCGAGAGGGTCGCCTTGCCGCACACCCCGCGAACTCTCGATGTGATCAACTCCGAGACGGTGGTCGACCAGCAGGCGCGATGGGCCATCATCGAGGTTTCGTACGAGGGGGAGAAGCGGGCTTAGATTCGACCACTGAAGCGCCCCCAGGAAAGCTGGCCGTTCAACACTGTTGAACGCATTCTCAACATCTAACTGCAGGGCCATGCGTTCCTCGTCGTCTCGAAGTAGTGCGCGAACGGAGTGGATGATGCACTCAGCTCCTCCCGGCACCGCGACGCCCAGCTGCACAGGTAAGAAGAAATCCCTAATTTTCGCTCCCAGGGTTGCTAGAGCCGCCTTCGCCACCACTCGTAGCAGAGCTTCGCCAATTGCAATCGGCCTTACTCCCCCATTGGGTTTCTCCAGTGCGATAAGCCGCGAGGGGAGCAGCAGGTCCCTTACGTGCTGGGGTTGGAAGTTGCTGAGGAGCGAGTTGACAGCTCTCGCGAAATGTAGGAAAAGTTCCTCGTTGGCTAGTGCTGGGTCTCGCAGATGTTCGAAGCACGTGCCGGAAGGCCCCGCCCCTACCTCGTTTGGGCATTTCGCCAGGACCTCGCGAAGTGTGTCCAGCGGAACTGCCAGGTCGGAGTTTGTGATACCAGTAACCCATGTCGGGGTTGGAATCTCGGCCGTTGGATGTTTAGATTGGAGTGCCTCTAGGGTCGCTGTTGTGGGCTTCACCAGGGGGCCAGTCTTCAACGCCGACACCGCTTTTGAGATATTGCCTTTGTTTACCAGCCCCTCAGCTCTAGCGCAAACACCCGCCTCATCAGCCTGGTGTCTTATCAGGCCCTCCGTGACGGGGATGACCCCTGCTTCCTCGAACAGTTCCTCCCACTCGCCCCTTTGGAATTTGTGGAGCCGGGCTTCAACAACAACCCAGCGGCTACCTGTAATTGGTTCCGGTGGGGGCCTGAGCGTGAGTCTTGGGAGGAACTGGAAGATAGTCCAGCCACCTTGGCATGACGGAAATTTTTGGAGGCGAAAAAGAGCTGCCAGCAGGCACAAACAGTAGCGGTCGAGGATCTGAGGTGGCAGACGGCGGATAAGGAAGGGTTGGTCCCCTCTCTGGAGAATGTCAACCCTCCGTTCCCCTGCTGCCTGCCAGATGGCGTCGAGCTCCGCCAGGTCGGACGGGGAAGGGACATCTGTCGCTTCTGTGGCAGCAGTGTCGGCCTCGTTGGGGTCGGTGGCGCACCACCTTGTGTACCCCTGCCTCTCCCCGCTTGGGGATTCCTCCCAGGATTCTGATCCTCCTCCTCCAAGGAGATTTCCTCAGACTCCTCCTCCTCCCCGCCCATAAAGTCTGGGTCATTCCCGCCGACGTCAGTAACCCCGTGCTCCTCATTCGCTCCCGCTACCGCCTCCTGCCTTTCTGGCCTATCGTGGCGCTCCCGCCAAGGGCCCGTCCCTACGGGGATATCGGTTCGTGGGGCCTGGTTGCGCCCCCCTCGTCCTACCCTAAAACTGCCGCGAAAACCCCCGCGCGCACCTCTTCCTGCGCCGCCTGCGGGTCCTGCCGCGCCAGGGAGACCCCCACGCCCAGCCGGCATCCACGGTGTCCGCCCGCCATGTGGCGGGCCCCAAGTGATTGCTCCCAGCCTTGCCGAGCGCCTGGTGCCAATCTGCAGAGGCGCGACCCTAGCGGCTGCAGCTGCCGCTTCTGTCGCCACTGGCGGGGCCCGGTTGCCGTTATCAGGCTCAGTGGGCGGCGGCAGTGCCGGCTCCTGCGTATTCGAGTCAACCGCGGCGCACGCGTCCTGACGGTCCTCCTGGCGATGGCAACGGACGCGTTGGCTCTTCTGGCGACTGCCCTTGCCACAGCCAGCCCAGGAGGGGTCCCAGGGCACCAGGTCCCAGCCCTGCTCCGAGCCGCCTCGGTGCTGGCTAAACGCGAAGCTTCCTCCCCGTCTTCCCGTGAGAGGCGCCGGCAACGGCGCCGGCCCCGGGACCCGGTCTATCACCCCCCGCCTGGCCGTGCCCCTGCGTGTTTGCGGCCGCGGCAGCAACAGAAGTTCCGGCGGACTCAGCAACAGTCGGCGCAGTCTCTTCGGACGGGGATCCTCTCTGTCGCCTCGCCGCTCCAGCCACGACCGCAGCAATCTCAGCCGTCCCGAGTGGTGCCGGGGAATCCGCCCAGCCTGGTGCCGTCTGTAACTCCTCCGCCGCCGGGCCCCCATCCTCACGTAGCGGCAACGCTGCCCGACCTGCCCCAGAGGGTGAAATTAAGCCGTCGACAGAGGTGGCGGCTGCTGCAGCCGCAGCAAACGCTGCCCCTTCCATCTCTGCCGGTGGCGCTCCCTCGGCCAACTCCGTCGCCTCAGCCGCGGCAGCCACACCAGTCTCCTCCAACGGCAGCACCACCTCCGGCACAGCGGCAGACACAGCCGCCAGACCAGGTCCTGCCGCCCCAGCCTCAGCCGCAACGGCCGCCAGCTCCCCAGGTGCCACCGTTCCCTCCCGCTCCGCCGCTGGACCCCGCACTGCCGGGGTCGACTGGATCTGGGGCGTGGCAGCGGGGTGGGGGGCTGAGACGTCGTCAGAGGCGTCGTCTGGCAATGCAGCAGGCACTCCCCCCGCAATCCCCGCCACCGCAGGCGCCGCCGGCCCCGACTCCGCCAGCTCCAGCGCAGCCGCAGCAGCAGCTCGCGCCGGTGGGACCGCCCCAAGACCGACAGCAGCAGCAGCCTCGGCAGAACCCGTTCCCCCTTCCTCAGCCCCCACAGCCTCCACCCCAGCCTCCCCAGTTGCCCTTACATCCACCCGCCCCTCCTGTTGCTGCACCCGCGGCGGCGCTGCCCCCCCTCGTCGAGCAGCGCGTATTGCACGTGGGGACGTGTCTGACGCTACTGTCATACGTGCTTGACCAGCTTCACGTGTGTGTGGCGTGGAAGGGTGTCGAGGTCGAGGGGATGCTGCCGTCCGAGCGGGCGGCGGCCGTGTCCGCCGCGCAGGAGATGATGCGCTACCTCCCCTTGATTGGCCTCGTGCCGGCAGCTCCTGTGGCTGCTCTTGGCCCCGGTCCTGGCGCTGTTTTGCGGCTCGCCGAGTCTGCCCGAGGAGCACCCCTTGGCCTTGTATCAGCAGCCGCATCCGTCCTGCGCTGGATGGACGGGAGGCTTTGCTGGATACTCGCAAAGTAGTGGTTGCCTTCCCCTTGGCGGCCCCTGTGTTTTTGGGCCTTGCCTTGGGCTTCCCCATGGCGGAATGCCCTCGCCTGGGGGTGTTTTGTGGTAGCCTTGTCTTGTTAGGCGCCGTTATTGTACCCCATGCCGAGATATACCTTGTTTTTCGTCTCCCCTTGCTGTCAGAATCCCAGCCACTAACCACTGGGATAAAAGGGCTTGTTTGTGTAGCGGGTGAGTGCGCCCATAACCCCCCAGGCCAACGTGCCTGTAACCCTTCCCTAGGATCAATCGGGGATCACCAGTGGACTTGTGACACTTGCCACCCCTCACGCGCGGCCGAAGGCCGTGCAAGCGAGCGGGGGTCGGCCGCCGAAGGCGGCCGGCGCGAGCCGCCGGTTTTGGAGAGTAAACCGAACTCACCAGTGGAGAATGAGCCCCATGGGCAGAGATCTAGGGGCTTTATACTAGGAAGAACAGGCTAAAAACGGCTAAGGACTAAGGACTAGGCTAGAGAGGCTGAAAAACGGCTAAGGACTAGTCCTAAGCCATCTCTCTCTCTCTCTCACTCTCTCTCGAACGAGCCGCCGGTTTTGGAGAGTAAACCGAACTCACCAGTGGAGCCATATCTTCTCTCTGTCCCTTTCTTCAAATCTTATCCCTTCTCCTATCAATCTTGCTCATATGATTCTCTACCAGCTCTTCTCCTTTGACCTCTTATATTGACCCTCATTGCTCTCGTTTTAACGTTGTTGGTGGTAATTTGGCCCATCTGCTAATTGCGTGTCTCGATGAATGAGGCACAATAGCACATGAAGCGCAATCTCGCTTCATTCATGTTCGTCGGCCTAACAATCCGCCTCGTCAAGCCATGTTCAACAAAATCCTCCAATTGTGATGTGGTTTATATTGTGACATGAGTCTTGTTCTTCAAAACAAGTGTTGTCTCAACCAACGGAGTGAAAGAAATTGGACAAAAATGAGAAGGCGCAAGGCAGGAATCATGATTAATAACTCATGAAATGGGCATGTCGAACAAGAGGTTCTTGTCAAGATAGTAGCACAAGTAGGAAGGCTTTGGTTAAACCTAGGCTTAAAAGCCTAGGCCAAGTGGTGTTGAGATTTTTTCGCCAAGAAGAAGAGAGAATGAGGTGGCTTTACTGTAGCACAACAAGTGCATGTAGCAAAACACAAAGAGAGAGAGAGAGAGATGTGGTACACCACCACATACAGAAGGTACAAATATCACAGTAACTACAGCAATCAGGTTACATAATAAATATAGCTTTAACACACCCCCCTAACTTGCTTGTAATAGAAAATATGGGAAACAACACCCCCTTAAGGGATACACTGTCAAACATTATACATGTTATATCTGTGTAGGCTATAGTGGGTTAGCCTATAGGAGGGTCACCATTCTAGGGTTGCATATTTGTACCAAACTCACTGCTAGTTGCCTCATTCCAGTCCGTTATTACTGACATGGTTTCAGAGCAGGTCCTTCACTAGGACCGTTCTTTGGGCCCACCTACCTACCTACCTACCTACTGTGCGCCTCGTGCGCCTACGCGCCCTCGTGCGCCTCCTACCTACCGCGCGCACGCAGCCCGCCAGCCGCACGCGCGCGGCTTTCTTTTTTTTACCGCGCGCGACCCGCTAGCCGCCCGCGCGCGGCCGTTCTCACGCGCGCGCCCCGCCCGCCGCCCGCGCGCGCGTTCGTTTCCTCGCGCGCGGCCCGTCGCGCTGCCTCCGCGCTGCCCGCGCGCCTTTGCGCCGCTGCCCGTGCGCTGCTGCCCGTGCGCCGCTGCTGTTTTCTTTACGCGCGGCCCCGCGCGCTGCCCGCACGTTGCCCGCACGCTGCGCCCTGTGCGCCACGCTGACGCACCCGCTGCTGCAGCCGCCCATCGCCTGCTCACGCACACCCCGCCGTGGCCCCACAGGCCCGCAGCTCGCCGTCGCAGCTGCCGCACGCCCGTTTCCCGCCGCTGCCACTGCCGCCCGTGCACATACGCCGCTGCCGCCCGTGCGCTGCTGCCGCTGCTACTTGCGCACCGCTCGCTGCCGCTCCCGCCCGTGCGCTGTCGGTGCTGCCGCCCGTCCGCATACGCCGCTGCCGCCCGTGCGCATAAGCCGCTGCCGCCCGTGCGCCTCTGCAGCCGCCGCCCGCACGTTGCCCGCTGCCGCTCCCTCTTGTGCGCCGCTCCCGCTGCTGTACGCGCGCAGCTGCCGCCGCCGCCCGTGCGCCGCTGCCGTACGCCGCTCCCTCTGCCGCTACCGCAGCCACGGCCCCCCGTGCGCCACAGCTACTGCCGCCAGTGCGCCACTGCCGCCGGACAGTCGACCCTGCCCGCACTTCGCCTAGTGGCCCTGCAGGCCCCGTTGACCTAGCGCACAGCTTCCCAGCGGCTCTGTTCTTTCTGCTACTACTGCTACTGCTACTGATACTACTACTACTACTGCCATTATGGCCTCTCCTCCTGTACTTGCTTTCGATGCTGAGGGCCGCCCAGTGAAATTCGACACCTGGCTAGATGACCTGCACCTCTTCCTCCAGCTCACTGCCAAGGAGGATATCTCACTGTACGATCATGCCCTCGGCCATACTACTGCCCCTCCTACTACTGCTGACAGCACTCAGCGCTCACAGTGGCAGACCCGTGACGCGCACGCTCGCTTTGCTATTCGCAACTCCCTGCCGCTAGATGAGCGCGAGCACTTCGGCCAGTGCAAGACTGCTAAGGACCTGTACACCGCAGTAGTCGCTCGTTACTCCTCACCTGCTTCTGCCACGCTAGGCCGCCTCACTCTCCCCTACCTGTTCCCCGACCTGGCCTCCTTTCAGACAGTTGCTGACCTCATCACCCACCTTAAGACTAGTGAGGCCCGCTTTCGCGCTGCTATGCCTGACGAGTTCCTCACTAGCAACCCCCCCCGGCACTGGATCACTCTCTACCACATCGTCACCCGCCTCCCTGACTCTCTGCGCGCAGTCAGGGACCACTTCCTCTCTTGCTCTCCCACTGAGCTCACCGTTAACCTCCTCGAGAAGGAACTACTTGCAGCTGAGGCGAGCATCGTCGCTGTAGGCACCTCTCGTGGCGACCCCCGCACCCCGTTCTTTGAGGGGTGTTCCCCTTCCCCTCTCCTCCCCTCTGTCGCCTCTGCTGCTGCTGTCGACCTCCTTGGTGCTGAGAAGGTCGGGACCGCGTCTGCTTCGAGCGGGCGCCGCAGGAGCAAGGGGGGCAGGGGTGGGGGTGGCGGCGGAGGAGGTGGGGGTGGAGGCGGTGGGAGTGGAGGCGCGGCTGGGGAGACTAGTGGCGGCAGTGGGGGAGGAGACAGCAGCGGTGGGAGTGGTGGCGGAGGCGGCAGCGGAGGCGGAGGTGGTCGTGGCGGCGGCAGGGGTGGAGGTGGCCGGGGCGGCGGCGGTGGGGGTGGTGGTCGTGGAGGCACTGGTGGAGGCCAGAGTCAGCAGCACGCCGCGTCCCTCCAGGCCGCCCGTGAGTGGTATTCGCAGCGTGGTTTTACCTGCACGTACGTCATTCGCACTGGTGACCGCACTGGCCAGCAGTGTGGGAGGCCGCACCCCACGCAGCGCTGTTTCGCGCGCCTTACCGACGCGTGGCGTGCCCAGTTTCCTGATGCCACTGAGCTGCCGCGCTGGGCTGATCTGGAAAAGAAGGGTGTTGATATCTGGGCTCTAGACTTTGATGCTATTCTCACTGCCATGTATGCGATGTTTACTAGTGGAGAGGGTGCTCAGTACTTGCGTGTTCCGCCCGACCCGGGCATTCAGGCCAGTCCGGCTGCCGCTCTAGGTGCTAGTGCGTCTGCTCCCACAGGTCCTGGTGAGGCTGCTGCCCTAGGTGCTAGTGCGTCCGTGCCCCCTGGTACTGAGTCGACTACAGCACTGCACACCTTCATACTGGACTCAGGTGCTTCTCGCTGTTTCTTTCGTGACCGCACTGTCCTTGAGCCGCTCGCTCGGCCAGTTGCTGTCTCCCTTGCTGACCCCTCTGGGGGCCCGGTCATTGCGACCTCCTCCACTGTCCTTCCTTGTCCTGCGGTCCCGTCCGGCACGCTGTCAGGTCTCTACCTCCCCTCGTTCTCTACGAACTTGGTGGCAGGTCGTGCGCTCCAGGACGGGGGTGTTCACCAGTTCACCCCTGCCTACGAGCGCGTGACACACTGCACGTGTGCTCGGACGGGTCGCCACCTGGCTACCTTCACTCGAGAGCCGGGGTCGGACCTGTACACATTGACCACTGAGTCCCCTCAGGTAGCTGCGTCTGCGTCAGCGTCAGGTCAGCTGTCCGCCCCCTGCTCGTGTCGCTCTCTGGCACATGAGACTGTCCTTTGGCACCACCGCCTTGGTCACCCGTCTGTGCAGCGCCTTCGGGCCATGCACAAACGGGACCTTGTTGCTGGTCTTCCCAGGGTGCTCCCTCCCCTCCCAGACTCGCCTGCTCCTCCCTGTCTTCCCTGTGTCGAGGGGCGGCAGCGCGCCGCTCCTCACTCCTCCTCCTTTCCCCCGACGACTGCTCCCTTGCAGACGCTCCACTTGGACGTGTGGGGCCCAGCCCGCGTCCGTGGACAGGGTCAGGAGAGGTACTTCCTGATTGTTGTTGACGACTACTCGCGCTACACCACGGTCTTCCCCTTGCGAGCCAAGGGTGACGTCCCTAATGTCTTGATCCCTTGGATCCGCAGATCTCGTCTCCAGCTCACCAGGCGTTTCCGCTCCGACTTTCCTGTCCTGCGTCTGCACTCTGACAGAGGTGGGGAGTTTTCCTCTGGCCTCCTGGAGGCCTTCTGTCAGCAGGAGGGCATTGAGCAGTTGTTCACGCTTCCGGCCTCTCCACAGCAGAATGGGGTTGCTGAGCGCCGCATTGGCTTGGTCATGGAGGTCGCTCGTACCTTTTTGGTTCATGCGGCTGCCCCCCATTTTCTGTGGCCGTTTGCAGTCCGATACGCTGCGCATCAGCTCAACCTCTGGCCCCGTGTCTCCTTGCCGGAGACTTCTCCGACACTGCGTTGGACGGGAGAGGCTGGCGATGCGTCGCGTTTTCGGGTCTGGGGATCCCGAGCTTTTGTCCGCGACACGTCCGCGGACAAGCTCTCCTGTCGCGCTGTCCCCTGCGTCTTCCTTGGCTTTGTCCCGGACGCCCCTGGTTGGCAGTTCTACCACGCCACCTCGCGTCGTGTCCTGGCCTCTCAGGACGTCACTTTTGACGAGTCCGTCCCCTACTACCGCCTCTTCCCCTACCGCACTGCCCCGCTCCCCCCCCCGCCTCTCTTCCTCGCTCCAGGTGCTGAGGTACCAGACCCCCTCCCCCCTCAGGGTGCCGCTCCCTCAGGTGTGTCCCAGGTAGACCTGGGTGAGCCTGTCGAGGTAGCTGTTGACTCTCGTCCTCCTAGGGGTGCTGAGCCTGGGGGTGCTACGTCTGGGGGTGCTGAGCCTGGGGGTGCTGCGTCTGGGGGTGCTGAGCCTGGGAGTGCTGAGTCTGGGGGTGCGGAGCCTGGGGGTGCTGAGCCTGGAGGTGCGGAGCCTGGAGGTGCTGAGCCTGGGGGTGCTGAGTCTGGGGGTGCTGAGTCTGGGGGTGCTGAGCCTGAGCGTACTACACCTGGAGGAGCCCTCTCCTCCCAGCAGCTGCAGGAGAGGTACCTACAGTACTGCCGCCTCCGGAGAGGTGCTACTGGAGCTCGTACCAGTACTTCCCCTCCTGCCCAGGAGCTCCCCCCCCTCCAGCAGATCCGAGAGTGGTACACGCGGCGCTGCAGTCTTCGGAGTGGTGCTCCTGGTGCTGCGGACCCTGGGGGTGGCGCTGCTGCTGGTGCTGAGGACTCGGGCGTTGGAGCTGCTGCTGGTGCTGAGGACCCGAGCGGTGGCGCTGCTGCTGGTGCTGAGGACCCGAGCGGTGGCGCTGCTGCTGGTGTTGAGGACTCGAACGTTGGAGCTGCTGCTCGTGCTGAGGACCCGAGCGGTGGCACTACTGCTGGTGCTGAGGACCCGGGCGTTGGAGCTGCTGCTGGTGCTGAGGACCCGGGTGTTGGAGCTGCTGCTGGTGCTGCGGACCCGAGCGGTGGCGCTGCTGCTGGTGCTGAGGACTCGGACGGTGGAGCTGCTGCTGGTGCTGAGGACCCGACTGGTGGAGCTGCTGCTGGTGCTGTGGACCCGGACGTTGGAGCTGCTGCTGGTACTGAGGCCCCTGCCCCTGGTGTCTCTGCTGGTTCTGGAGACGCTGCACGGCCGCGACCGTACTTCGTACCGCTCCTTCAGCAGGTTCTTGGTCAGGCTCCTCCTCCTTGTCCTCCTCCCTCCGTAGAGTGTCCACCGCCTGTCCAGCCGCAGTCACAGTTACCGCCTGCCTCGCCTCTCCCTGCTCCCTCTCCTTACACTGGTCCCACAGGAGGTCTTACAGAGCGTCGTGAGCCTGAGTCTCGTCCTGCGTCGCCTGTTCGTACTGCTCGCACTGGTCGTCGTGTCCCACGTGAGCGTCCTCCTCCTGTCCCAGGCACTCACTACATGACTCTGCGTCCCTCTACTGCTCCTCAGCGTGTCCCTCTACCGTCTCCTCCTGCGTCCTCTCTACCTACTTTGCCTGACCTGGAGTCTGACTCCCGTCGTGCTGCCAGTCCCACTGTCACGCGTCTCCTAGCTACTGTTGTCACTGACCCTGCCTTTGAGTCCTCTGCTGCGTCTGCTCTGGTCGCTGAGTTGGTTGACTTTGCTGCTCGGTGTCATCTAGACTACGCTGCTAGCCTTGTCGCTGAGTCTGAGTCAGTCTGTCCTCCGTCCGTCGGGGGTGAGTGTGCTCTTGGCACGGACGTCCTTGAGGACAGACAGGAGGAGTTCCAGTGCCTTGCTGCTGTTTTGCCCCGTCTCGTGTCCTTGCTAGTTGCCCCTGAGGGAGACCCGGATGCACCAGACATCCCGACCCCGCGCACCTACGCTGAGGCGATGGCGGGTCCCTACTCCTCTCAATGGCAGACAGCCATGGACGCAGAGATGGCTTCCTGGAAGTCCACAGGCACCTACGTCGACGAGGTTCCCCCTCCTGGGGCGAACATCGTCAGTGGCATGTGGATTTTCAGGGTGAAGCGGCCGCCGGGTTCTCCTCCTGTCTTCAAGGTGCGCTACGTTGCTCGAGGCTTCAGTCAGCGAGAGGGAGTCGACTTCTTCCAGACCTTCTCCCCCACCCCGAAGATGACCACTCTTCGGGTGCTGCTGCACATAGCCGCTCAGCGCGACTATGAGCTTCACTCACTTGACTTCAGCACTGCTTTCTTGCAGGGCAGCCTGCACGAGGAGATCTGGCTGCGTCGCCCACCTGGCTTCACTGGGTCGGTTCCTCCTGGCACCCAGTGGAGGCTCCAGCGGCCGGTCTACGGTCTCCGCCAGGCGCCACGTGAGTGGCACGACACACTGAGGACGACACTTGCGGCTCTTGGGTTCGCTCCCTCTACTGCTGACCCGTCGCTGTTTCTACGCACCGACACCTCGCTGCCGCCGTTCTACATCCTCGTGTACGTCGACGACTTGGTCTTTGCCACTGCTGACACCGAGGCTCTCGCCCACGTGAAGTCGGAGCTGCAGAGGAGACACACGTGCACAGACCTGGGTGAGCTGACGAGCTATCTTGGCTTGCGGATCACCCGGGACAGAGCACGGCGCACCATCACCTTGACTCAGTCACACATGGTGCAGCAGATCCTTCAGCGCTTCCGCTTCACGTACTCCTTGCCTCAGTCCACTCCTCTGCCTACCGGTCACTCGCTCTCAGCTCTGCCTTCGGATGAGTCCGTAGAGCCGAGTGGCCCGTATCCAGAGCTTGTGGGCTGCCTCATGTACCTGATGACCTGCACTCGACCTGACCTTGCATACCCTCTTAGCATCCTTGCACGCTATGTCGCTCCTGGCCGTCACAGGAAGGAGCACATGGATGCCGCTAAGAGGGTGTTGCGCTACTTGTGCAGTACGTCGGGCATGGGGCTAGTGCTTGGAGGGCGAGACCGAGTTGCACTCTGCTAGGCCTTGTGCCTACTGGACCACACTTGCTTACTTCTTGATCTTGTCTGTACTGTGATCACTATATATGCATATACCTGCTTGTTTACTCTTGCTAGGTTGTGATCACTGTATCTCTTGCTCTGTTATAAACCTGCATGTGAACTGGTCTTGTGACCACTTGCTTGTGCTCGGAATTTGTGTGGAATCCTCGAGATCCACCCTGAGCTTGCTTTGCCTTGCTTTGCCCTGACTGGTCTTGTGACCCCTAGGTCTCCCCCACTTCACCTATGGGGGTGTGTCAAACATTATACATGTTATATCTGTGTAGGCTATAGTGGGTTAGCCTATAGGAGGGTCACCATTCTAGGGTTGCATATTTGTACCAAACTCACTGCTAGTTGCCTCATTCCAGTCCGTTATTACTGACATACACATGTTCTTCGCTATTTTCACACCCCAACATCCACACGCGAAAGTTTGTCCTGTACGGGGGGTGTGAAATTATAACTAACTAAACAGTTGTGCCTAATTTCACGCCCGCTGAGTCAGCACACGTGGAAAGCGAAATGGCGAGGCTGAATCAACGGCGCTTTATAATATGAACAGTACAAGCGTAGAAAACGGGTGATCATGTGAATTGGCGAGCGGAAAAATTGCTAGAGTACAACAAATAACAAACAAGTACACCAAAACAGAAGTAGAAAGCAAAAACAAAAGCAATAAGAAAAACCAGAGACGTGAGGGAGCACGGAAAACGACCTCGTCGTTAAAATGGTTGATTTGAAACGATCTCGTCGGATGTTAAATGACAAACCACCCTACATGTTAAGCCCTGTATATGCAAACTCCATGTTGTCTTCTGAAAGAAGCTCCATGAAGCTGCTGTAGGGACCGGCGCGTTCGATGGCGGGAAAAATATACCGAAACATGGACGAATCGTCCACAAAGTCATGCAACGCCGTTGTTGCCGCTGGAGCGTCTTCATCGGTCATTCGTGCTTCGGAGAAGGGGGCGTCATTCAGGTCGAAAGGCACACCACTGCTGCCGGGTCCTGTAGTCCACCAACCCCTCATCGTTTTCTAAGGGTGCGTCAGATCCTTTGTCGGAAAAATCCGGCCGTCCGGAATGAGTGAAAGTAACGCATTTACGACATTCGCTCAGGTTTTAGTGCACTTCGCCAAATCTGGCCACTTGTAAAAAAAATGATGGCCGGTTCAGCATTCGACAAAGTTCCGACGTCCAGTCGACTCGAAATTAGACCAATTTGTCGACCTGAAATCGCTACAGTAAATACGCGACGTCGCCAACTCGTGCGACGCAACGTATCACACAGATACTGGATCTGCGACTGCGTCGCACAATCCGGCCACCCTCGCGACCTGCTAATCTGACACATCTGCAAAGCGGCCTACACTTCGGCCACCAAATGTGTCAGAATTTTCGGCCCTGTAAATGTGGCCGGATATTGGTCGTTTTTTATGTCGACCACGTTGTCGACTTTGGCGAAAGATTTAGTCGACCAAATTGTTGACCAAATTCCAGCCAAATCACCTTGTAACGGATCTGACGCACCCTAAGCGCGTTGAGGTAGCGATGTGTGCGTCACACGCAACAAATTCGCGAGCGGTCATCTTCGGTTCGTCGATCTTCAGTTTTGACAACAAACGCGTTAGCGATGAGATATTGACATCGTCCGGATCCTTTGACAGGCCTTGAAAAATGCGCTCCAACGTCCATTCCTCCAACCACTTGTACGGCACCACACTCGATCGTCGCCAACACCTCCTAATTATTTCCCTCCCCATGGTGCTCCACACACCGCAAATCCATGTAATGGCAAGGCGCAACTCCGGCCGAAGCGCTTTACGTTATTCTTGATCTCGAGTCCGTTCAAACTCGTCGATCAACAACGCAACCAAGAGCTTTCGACAACGTTGCGATGATGCCTTGCTCCAAGGGTTGAACGTGCAAGGTGCAGTTGGGGGGGGAATAAATCACCCGCACATTTGGGAGCTCGACAATCAGGATGCCGTCTCGCCAATATTCGCTCATCCCCTCGATCCTCCGCTCGATCACATTGTGTAAGCTAGCGTTGTCCACAAGGATCGCGATCTTGCGTTCCTTGCATTTCATGTCGCCGTCCACTGCGTCCACCCATGGGGTGAAAATCTAAACACAACATTGTAAAACACGTCGAGGTTAGAGAGTGCCTCATCAATTGTGACAAGTGATTGCCAAGCATTTTGTAATGTACCATGACATGACAAACATAAATCAAAGCTTACCTCCGATGCCATCCAAGCACTCTTGTTCGCACGGTACCAAGCGTAGTCGTCAACATGAAACTCATTCCGGAATGAGGTCAGGCGCAAGGCCTTGCCGATCACAATCGGCTTCATCAAGTCCGTCCTGTCGTAAAACGCTGATAGTGAAGCTTTCCTCCTGCCACCGTCTCATTCGTGTACGTTCGGCATAGTTGTTGGTCTGAAATGAATCCGGTTTCGTCCATGTTTTAAACGTCCGTGGGCTCGTACCTGTAGTCTTTTAAGAGTTTTGGAATGGCAAACTCTAGCTAAGCTTATGGATTAGGCATTGGCGTCCTTTGCCTCGCCCTTCCGCTGATACAATGACATGCCCATCCGTGCTAAAACACGGGAAAGCCACCCGGGAGAAACCATAAAATCACTTGGAAGGCGAATGGTTTTGGCTAACGCCTCGGATTTTCGAAGAAGTATGTGGGATGTGACTGGCAAATTAGCTGCCGTTTGCCTTACCGCCCACGCATGCAACCTAGCCTCTAGCGCGGGGAACTTACCTTAACGGAGGGGTTTTCGGTCTAGTTGGAGCAAAGATAGTGCGGTTCATTTTAAAGAGCGCTTAAGAATTTTGGAGACCGTTGTGCGAAATGGATGCTTCTTAAATTTACGGAAATACTAGGCTGCAAGCTTCTTCTGAGTCATGTCCTTATTTTCAATGCTAAAGTCACATAGGACGCTTTTCTCTACACGTATTAAGGCAGTATTTCCGCGTTGGGTGGGCATGATGATCCCTTTCGCCATCAATTGACTGACGCTGAGTAAGTTGTAGCCGAGTCCCTTCGCGATTAAAACCTTTGACAATTGTAGAATGACATTTGTTTCCTGTGACTGAAGTTGAACTATGCCTTGTCGTCGTGTGCGCAGGTTCTGATTGTTGGCGACGGTGATGACGACTTCGCGCTGAAGTTGGTGTTCCCGTTGAACGAAGCGACCCAAGAAGCACATGTGTTGTCCGCAGCAACTGTCCAAGAACCAAGTGTCTTTTCCGGACGGCTCGCTTTGGCCGATGGCTGCGTACGTCGGGATCGGCTGTAGTGACTCGCGACGAGGGGTGCTCTCATCGAGTAATTCTTTTGGTGAGTAGTGTGGTGGTGATTCGGTGATGCAGGCGTCAGTTATTCTCGCAATGCAGCTGACAATGTTTCTTGATCCTTGTGCAGGTTGTGTCGTTGATGTTGTTGAAGTTTGTACTTGAACTGTGGATGCGCTTGTGTCGAGGCGACTTGACTGCTTGAAGGCCGGAGACGTTGAAGTGGTGTTGACTGCTGTCGATTTGGACAGTGTGTGCGAGGGTGTCCCGACGTCTTGCAGAGATGGCATAATGGAGGTACGGGCTGTTGTTCTTGATGCCTGTTCTCGCGGTGGTTGTTGTTGTTGTAGCGTCGCTGAGTGTGAAAAACAAACTCATGTGTCGTTCTTCGTGGAGGTCCGTTTCTTGATGTTCGGCGTGGATTTCGGCGCAGAGTGCAGCTTCAGAGATTTTCCCGTGGGCTCAGAGGATGGCTCGATTGGAGCGCCAATAGGGACAAGGACCAGTAATAATTACTGCGACGAAGGCGTCTGCGGAAATTGATCCTCCGCATCGAATGAGTCTATCGCGCAGTCCGCGGCATTGATTAACATACGCCATCCCCTTTTCGCCGGGTTTCATTTCCACTATTGTAAGTTGTGCCATGAGACGACTTTGATTCACACTATCTGTTGCTTAATACAAGCCTTTCAGGACAGTGGTTGTACGCGAGCTCGGCGGAGTTTCCGTATCCGCGATAAGACCGGATATTCTACTGCTCGTCCGGCGTTATGTTGCATAGCAGGATCGTGTACGCCATCAGCGACTGATACGTGTACTGCTGCTTGTCGTATTGCGTCCCGTATTGTCGTATTGTCTTTTCTTGTCCAGGTGAAGGCTGCGGCATGAAGCTGATGGAGCCACGTTGGGGCTCGTATGGAGCAAAGGTAGGTTGTTGTTGGTTTCCGCGCACGTAGGATGAGCCATCGAGACTCATGGGTGTGACGTCGTTGTTGTTGTTGCCGTTGTTCGACTGCGTAGGTGACATTGATTGCTGGTGTTGCTCGTAGAAGGACATGAAGGAGAAGAACCTTTCCATCATGCTTGGGTCGAAGCCTGTTGTTTGATTCGCGGGAGTCTCAGTAGACTCAGCAGCTGGTCTCGTCGCTGTGCCTTCCTTTGTTGTTAGGAGAACTAGGCAAGAATGGTGCATTGAATGAAACAGTTGGGTACAAGTAGCAAACCCTAGTTGGGGTTGTACCCCATATTGGCTACCCCACTACAGCCTACCAACATATAACACATTACAATTTAACACACCCCCATAGGCAAAGTGGGGGAGAACAAAGGGTCACAAGACCAGTCCAGCAAAGCAACGCAAGTCCAGGGTGGATCACAACGTCACCACACTCCGAGCACAAGCAAAGGCCACAAGGCCAGTTCACATGCAGTGCTAGATATAGTACAAGACAAGCAACAAGATATATATAAAGTACAGTACAAAGAAAGTCAAGCAGTAAGCAAATGAGGGAATGTGGACACAAGGCCTAAAGAAGTACAGTGTCGCTGATGATCACTAGGCGGGAGCGCCTTGGTGAAGATATCAGCAGTGTTGGCCTTCGAGTCCACGTACACAAGCCGAAGCTGACCGCGCTGCTGAAGCTCTCGAGCAAGAAAGTAGCGAAGAGCAATGTGCTTCGTCCTGTGCTCCAGTCTGTGCTCCTGACACAAGGCAAGGGCCGCCTTGTTGTCACCGTACAGAACTGGAGGAGAACTAGGCCGCTCTCCCAAGTCAGTCAGCAGGTAGGTGAGCCAGCGTAACTCCTGTGCAGCCATGGCCGTGGCGTAGATCTCAGCCTCACAACTAGAGCCGAGAACAGAAGAAGAGCGGGTGGACCGCCACGAGACAGAACCAGAACCAAGGCTGAAGGTGTAACCCTGTGACGACCGCTGAGTAGCCAGGTCGTCCACCCAAGAAGCGTCCGAGTGACCAGTGAGGACAACTCTGTCGCGTCCTCCAAGCACCAGCCCCATGCCTGACGTACTGCACAAGTAACGCAGCACCCTCTTAGCAGCCTCCCAGTGCTCTCGCCTGTGTCTCCCAGGCGCAACGTAACGAGCAAGGATGCTAAGAGGGTACGCGAGGTCAGGTCGCGTGCAAGTCATCAGGTACATGAGGCAGCCTACAAGCTCTGGGTACGGGCCACTCGGCTCTACGGACTCGTCCGAAGGTGGAGCTGAGAGCGAGTGGCTGGTAGCCAGAGGTGTGGCCTGTGGTGAGGAGAACTGGAAGCCGAAGCGCTGAAGGACATGCTGCACCATGTGTGACTGAGTCAGGGTAATGGTGCGGCGTGCTCTGTCCCGGGTGATCTGCAAGCCAAGGTAGCTACGCAGCTCACCCAGGTCAGTGCAGGTGTGTCTCTTCTGCAGCTCCGACTTCACACGAGCGAGTGCCTCAGTGTCAGCAGTAGCAAAAACCAAGTCGTCGACGTACACGAGAATGTAGAACGACGGCAGCGACGTGTCTGTGCGCAGGAACAGCGACGGGTCAGCAGTAGACGGCGCGAACCCAAGAGCCGCAAGTGTAGTCCTCAGTGTGTCGTGCCACTCACGTGGCGCCTGGCGGAGACCGTAGACTGGCCGGCGGAGGCTCCACTGGGTACCAGGAGGAAACGACCCAGTAAAGCCAGGTGGGCGGCGCAGCCAGATCTCCTCGTGCAGGCTGCCCTGCAAGAACGCTGTGCTGAAGTCAAGAGAGTGAAGCTCGTAGTCACGCTGAGCAGCAACGTGCAGTAGAACCCGAAGAGTGGTCATCTTCGGGGTGGGGGAGAAGGTCTGGAAGAAGTCAACCCCCTGACGCTGACTGAAGCCTCTAGCAACGTAACGAGCCTTGAAGACAGGCGGAGAACCTGGCGGCCGCTTCACCCTGAAAATCCACATGCCATCGACGATGTTCGCCCCAGGAGGAGGAACCTCGTCGACGTAGGTGCCTGTGGACTTCCAGGATGCCATCTCTGCGTCCATGGCTGTCTGCCACTGAGAGGAGTAGGGACCCGAGATCGCCTCTGCGTAAGAGCGCGGAGTCGGGATGTCTAGTGCATCCGGGTCTCCCTCAGGGGCAAGCAACCAGGCCACGAGATGAGGTACAGCAGCCGCAAGACACTCGAAGTCCTCCTGCCTGTCCTCAAGGACGTCCGTGCCAAGAGCACACTCACCCCCGACGGACGGAGGACAGACAGACTCAGACCCAGCAACAAGACTGGCAGCGTAGTCTAGACGACAGGCAGCAGCAAAGTCGACAAGCTCAGCGACCAGGGCAGACGCAGCAGCAGACTCAAACGACGGGTCAGTGACAACAGTGGCGAGAAGACGCGTAACAGTAGGGTGGGCAGCACGAACACTGTCAGACTCAGGGTCGTCAGGAAGAGAAGACGCAGGAGGAGACGGTAGGGGGACACGCTGTGGACCAGTGGAAGGACGAAGGGCCATAATATGCGTGCCAGGAACAGGAGGAGGACGCGGACGCGCGACACGACGGCCAGTGGGACCAGTGCGCGCAGTGCGAGCAGCGCGAGCAGCGCGAACAGGCGAGGCAGGACGAGACGCAGGCTCACGACGCTCCGTAAGCGAGTCCGGCTGTGCAGTATAAGGCACAGGAGCAGGGAGGGGGGAGCCAGGCTGAAGGGGAAGGCCAGTGGAAGACGGGAGGGAAAGAACCTGGCGAAGCACCGTGTCAGGCGGCGGCAAAGCCGACGGTGACGGAGGAGCGAAGAACAGGCGCGACGGCGGAGCTCCGCCAGCACCTCCAGCACCCGGAGCACCAGAAGCACCTGGACCAGCACCCTCCGCCGCAGCACCCCCCGAGTCGGCGACGTCAGCACCAGAGGCCCCAGCAGCGTCAGACCTCCCCTCGCCAGCACCTCCAGAACCAGCAGGACCACGGCGTCCAGAACCGTCAGCTCCAGCGTCGTCAGCTCCAGCAGCTCCAGTACCGCCAGGAAGAGCACCCCCAGACGCAGCAACCCCAGGCTCCGTAGGCTCAGCAGCAGCACCCCCAGGCCCAGTACCCTCAGGCGCAGCACCCCCAGGCTCAGCACCCCCAGACTCCGTACACGCAGGCTCAGCACCCCCAGGCGCCGAACTCCCAGGCACAGTACCCTCAGCTCCAGCACCCGCAGTCCCAGCACTCCCAGGCCCAGCACCCGCAGGCTCAGCACCCCCAGGCTCAGCACTCCCAGCAGCACCACCTGCAGCAGCACCTGAGTCACCTGTGACCTCGACAGGCTCAGCGACGGGAGGAGGGTCTACCTGAGAGACACCTGAAGGAGCAGGACCCTGAGGGGGAAGGGGGTCTACCGGAGGGGGACCAGGAGCAAGGAAAAGCGGCGGGGGAGGGAGGGGGGCAGTGCGGTAGGGGAAGAGACGGTAAAAAGGGACCGACTCGTCAAAGGTGACGTCCTGAGAGGCGAAGACCCGGCGCGAGGTGGGGTGGTAAAACTGCCAGCCCGGCGCGTCAGGGACAAAGCCAAGGAAGACACAGGGAAGTGTGCGGGAGGAGAGCTTGTCCGCGGACGTATCGCGGACAAGGGCACGAGCACCCCACACCCGGAAGCGCGACGCATCGCCAACCTCCCCCGTCCAACACAGTGTGGGCGAGGTCTCCGGCAAGGAGACACGGGGTCAGAGGTTGAGCTGATGCGCGGCGTACCGGACAGCAAACGGCCACAGAAAATGGGGAGCCGCCGCGTGGACCAAGGAGGTACGAGCGACCTCCATGACCAGGCCAATGCGGCGCTCAGCAACCCCATTCTGCTGTGGGGAGTCCGGAAGCGTGAAGGTCTGCTCGATGCCCTCCGCCTGACAGAAGGTCCTCAAGAGATCGGAGGAAAACTCACCACCTCTGTCAGAGTGCAGACGCAGGACAGGAAGATCCGTCCGGAAACGGCGGCGGAGCTGGAGACGAACTGTGCGGATCCAAGGGATCAGAACAGCAGGGACCTCACCCTTGGTGCGCAAGGGGAAGACCGTGGTGTAACGCGAGTAGTCGTCGACAACCAGCAAAAAGTACCGCTCACCGCCCTGGCCACGAACGCGGGCTGGGCCCCACACGTCCAGGTGGAGGGTCTGCAGAGGAGCCTCTGTCGGGGGGAACGAGGAGGAGTGAGGAGCGGCGCGCTGCCGCCCCTCGACGCAAGGAAGGCAAGGCGGCGCAGGCGAGGCAGGGAGGGGAGGGAGGGACCTGGGAAGACCAGACACAAGGCGGCGACGGTGCATGCCACGGAGGCGTGGCAAGGAGGGGTGACCCAGGCGGTGGTGCCAGAGAAGAGTCTGGTGCGACAGGGAACGACACTCACAGGCGTGGGCCACCAGACCTGACGCGGACACCTGACCGACAGCAGCGACCTGAGGAGACGCAGTGGTCAGTGTGTAGAGACTCGACCCCGGCCGACGGGTAAACGTAGCCAGGTGACGGCCGGTCCTGGAGCACGTGCAGATCGCCACACGCTGTCCTCCAGGGGTAAAGGTGTCAACCCAATGATCCTGAAGGACTGCGTTGCTCACCAGGTTCGTCGAGAACGAGGGGAGGTGGAAACCCGACAACGAGCCAGACGGAACCGCCGGACAAGGGAGCACAGTGGTGGACTGGGCAAGGACTGGGCCCCCAGAGGGGTCAGCCAAGGAGACTGGGACCGGTGCAGGAAGCGGTGTGAGCTCAGTACTGTCACGAAAGAAACAGCGGGAAGCACCTGAGTCAAGGGTGAAGGTGTGACAGGCCTCAGCCGGTGCGGTACCTGAGAGAGCAGTCTCTGTGGGTGCTGTACCTGAGAGAGCAGACTCGCAAACAGTCGGGACAGCACTGGAGGGAGCAAGTACAGGGGGCACCATACCAGAGAGAGCAGACTCACTAGTACCCAGGGCAGCGGGCTCTATACCTGGGTCAGGCGGCACACACAAGTAACAGTCTCCCTCGGCACTAACAGTCAATGCATACATGGCAGCAATAATAGCATCATAGTCAAGAGCAAAGATATCAACACCAGCCCTCATGAGCTCAGCCCAGCGGGGGCGCTCAACATCCTCGCCCATCTCCTCACGCCAAGCGTCGTCAAGGCGGGAGAAGCAGCGGTACGGGGTGTGGAACCTCCCACACGTCTGTCCCTTGCGGTCACCTGTGCGAATGACATAGGAACAGCGGCCACTGCCCCCCGACGTCCCACGCTGAGCAAGCCACTCACGAAGTTGCTGGGTCGTCTGGGGACGCTGCTGCTGCTGGGAGCTCTGGCCCGAGCCAGTGCCTCCACTCCGACCTCCGCCGCCACCACTACCACCGCTCCGACCGCCACCGCCACCACCTCCACCACCGCCACCGCCACCACCGCCACCACCGCCACCACCGCCGCCGCCACTACTGCCACTGCTTCCTCCGCCGCCCCCGCCTCCACCGCCGACCCCACTCCCACCAGCGCTCCCGCCACCGCTCCCTCCAGCACCGCCTCCCCCCCCACCTCCCCCACCTCCTCCCCCCCCAGCGCCACCCCCGCCACCCTTGCCCCCCTTGCCCTTGCCGGTGCGGCGCCTCCCACCAGGAGCAGAAGCAGCGCCAGCAGACTCAGCACCAAGGAAGTCAACAGCAGCAGCAGTAGCGTAGGAGGGAGCGAGGGGAGAGGGAGAACACCCCTCAAAGATGGGGGTGCGAGGAGCGCCACGAGCAGCACCGACAGCTACAATGCTCTTTTCGGCCGCTAGCAGCTGCTCCTCTAGGAGGGCGACTGTGAGCTCAGTGGGACAGCGAGCAAGGAAGTGGTCTCGAACTGAGCTGAGGGTGTCAGGGAGACGGGTGACTATGAAGTGGAGTGTCCAGTACAGTGGAGGGGGGTTCTTAGCGCAGAACTCGGTGGGAAGGGCGGCACGCAGGCGAGCATCACTAGTGCGAAGGTGGGTGATAAGATCGGCGACTGTAGCAAAGGTGGACAGCTCAGGGAACAGGTACGGCAGCATGAGGCGGCTAAGCTCGGCTGTGGCAGGCGAGGAGTAGCGAGCAACGACAGCATCGTACAGGGCCTTAGCGGATTTGCAGTCGCCAAAATGCTCGAGCTCAGCTAGCGGCAGGTGACTGCGAATGGCTAGGCGAGCAGCTGCGTCACGAGTCTGCCAGTGGGAACGAACACTAAGCTCAGCTGTGGCAGGAGGGGCAGGTGCAGCACCAGACGCGTAATCATAGAGCGACACATGCTCCTTGCTATCGCTCAGAAGGAACAGCTGCAGGTCATCCAGCCAAGTGGCGAACTTCACAGGGCGGCCCTCAGCATCGAACGACAGCACGCGGATGGAAGCCATAGCGACAGCGCGACTGAGCAAAGGAAGCTGCCGCAGCGCTGCAGGTAGGTAGCTCGGCGGGAAGCGCGGCGGGCGGGCGACGCGGCGAGCGGGCAGTGCGGGGGGCGGGCTACGAAGCGGGCAGCGCGGTGGGCAGGCGGCGCTGCAGGCGGGAAGTGCGGCGGGCGGGCTGCGAAGCGGGCAGCGGGGCGGGCGGGCGACGCGGCGAGCGGGCAGCGCGGCGGGCGGGCGACGCTGCAAGCGGGCAGCGAGGCGGGCGGGCGACGCTGCGAGCGGGCAGCGCGGCGGGCGGGCGACGCTGCAAGCGGGCAGCGAGGCGGGCGGGCGACGCTGCAAGCGGGCAGCGAGGCGGGCGGGCGACGCTGCAAGCGGGCAGCGAGGCGGGCGGGCGACGCTGCGAGCGGGCAGCGCGGCGGGCGGGCGACGCTGCGAAGCGGGCAGCGGGCGGGCGGGCGACGCTGCGAGCGGGCGGCTCGGCGGGCGGGCTGCGAAGCGGGCAGCGGGCGGGCGGGCGACGCTGCAAGCGGGCAGCGGGCGAGCGACGCTGCGAGCGGGCAATGCGGCGGGCGACGCTGCGAAGCGGGCAGCGGGCGGGCGGGCGACGCTGCGAGCGGGCGGCTCGGCGGGCGGGCGACGCTGCGAGGGGCGCGCGAGGGCGCTAACGAGAGGCGCACGAGGGCGCTAACAAGGGCGCGCGAGGGCGCTAGCGAGGGCGCGCGAGGGCGCTAACGAGAGGCGCACGAGGGCGCTAACGAGGGTGCGCGAGGGCGCTAACGAGGGCGCACGAGGGCGCTAACGAGGGCGCACGAGGGCGCTACGAGGCTAGGGCACGGGGTAGCGTGGTAACCGCATGCGAGCGGTGGTGGGCCCTTAAAAAAAAAAACGGTCGGTAGGTCCTAGGGACCTCCTGCTCTGAATACCATGTTAAGAGAACTAGGCAAGAATGGTGCATTGAATGAAACAGTTGGGTACAAGTAGCAAACCCTAGTTGGGGTTGTACCCCATATTGGCTACCCCACTACAGCCTACCAACATATAACACATTACAATTTAACATTTGTCTGTAGGTGAGATGTTGGAGGCTGAGTAGGAGTAGTGCCGGGAGAGCCGTTAGAGGAGCTTCTCTCTTTCTGTGTTGCCATGCCTTCTGATGTTGTAGGAGTTGAAACGGAGTGGAGTTTTACCTTGTGAGCTCTCATACCATGTTCGGTCGAGAAAAGCCTTTAGGATCTTTTCAAGGCTAAACTCTAGGTCGGAAAACTATAATTGCAGAGGCGTACCGTTTAATGACAAGTGTTGAACCACCTTGCGCTAGTGTGTGAGGGCAAAATAGATTGATTATAGAAAAGTTATACAATTTTTTTCTAAAATTAAGCTTTTTCTAAAATTACAAGGAATATGAAAGGATGCAATAACTGTTTTATTGTTGCTGTTGCGGTTCGATACAGTGACGACTCGGGCAACTGCTCAATAGCGAGTCAGTTGTTTGTCCTTCCTGTCGTGCTGTTGAGTCAAAGGTCGCTTGACCTTTGACCTTCGCGTAACCTCCAGCAGTTACGTTTTGTCAACCTCCTCCGTTGACCCGCCGATGCTTGGTAGAAAACAGAAAGGAACGAATACCGGTATATCAAACGGAGAAAAGGGGTAGTAGTGGATTTGGATAAGGAATATTATGTCACACCTCAGCAATGCGTACAAGATGTTGGAAACAAGTAACTTGAAAGCTTCTGATGTGTCGAAACATTGAACCATAAACAAAGCGAACCACTCAGTGAAATTACTAAGCAAGAACCAATATGTGTATTCTACACTAAAAAACGATACATAAGGGAAGGGAATAAAGCGAGCATGAAATACGTCGACCACGAATAAAGCAGCAATTTTGCCTTGCCTTCCCGTCTCTGACTGAAGAGCGCCAAATTGCCTCCACCTCCTCACATACCTCTCCCTACTCCTTGCTCCCTCGCCTCCTCTCCTCCCTTGTGTGCCTCCCTAACTCCTCTTCGTCGCCTGTCTGGGACTGCGCGTGCACCCGTGGCGACCATGTCAGCAGAACCCGATCGCTCCTTCCCCTTCGCGCACTCTTCCCACCTCTCCTCCGTCTCTTCCGTCGCCGCCGCCGCCGCTGCCGCAGCCGCGGCGGCCACGGCTAGCGTGGACCGCGCGTTTCCCTCCCGACGCGCGGCGCCCGCCGCCGCAGGTCCCGCTGGCGCAAATACCAGCTCCGCCCCTCCCCGCGAGCCCAGCAGCCGCGCCCACTGGCGTGACCCCGCGGAGCCGCTTGCGCCGAGAGAGCGGCAAGGGCGGGGGCACGAGCCTAGGCATGAGTACTGGCACGATTACAGGCATGAGAATAGGCATGCGAGTAGGCATGAGTATCGGCATGATTACGGGCACGCGAGCGGGCGTGCAGACGGGCATGACTCATGGCGGGCGCAGCGGGACTGGGGCGCGCGAGCAGGCGGAGGCTTTACAGCGGGGGAAGAACCCTCCGCGCGCCGGTGGGATGCGCGGGAAGGCGCGGATTGGCGCAACAGTGAGGCGCGGACGGACCCACGAGCGCGAGGCGGCGGTTGGGAGGGCGACAGCGGGAGGTGGCGGGGAGGGAGCGAGAGCAGCGCGAGTGTGGAGGGCGCGGGGGGACCGCATGCGGGCGCCATGATTCTCCCGCGGGGCAGCAGCAGCACTGTTAGCACGAGCACGGGCAGCGCAGTGACGAGCAGCATGCGTGGTGGCGGTGGTGGGGGGGCCAGCAGCGCGCACCTGAGCCACCTGGACGCCGCGCTCGTGTCCCTCATCGGCCCTGCAGCTGCTGCGGCGTTTGCTGCTGATGTGCACGCCATGGGCTGGCCTGCTACCATGCGCGCCCCTGGGCCCGCTGCTGTGCATGGTGGCGCTGGGGCTGGTGGAGGGGAGGGAGTGGAGGGTGACGCTAGCTCGTCCGTTGCTGCTGCTTCTGCTGCTGCTGCCGCCCAGCTTCCCTCCAACACCACTGAACCTACCACCAACAGTGGCAGCAACAGTAACAGCAGCGCTGCTGGAAACAGCAGCGTTAGCAACAGAGGCAGCAGCAGCAGCGGCAGGGGCGGCGGTCAGAGGGCGAGCAGTCGCAGGCCGTCAGCTCAGATCCGCATCGACCGCATTCCACCAGACACTTCCGCGGAGACCGTGGCAGCGTTCGTGCGTGACACACTGCACGTGACCGTGGACCGCGTGAAGATCAAAGGGTACACGCGCATCCGCGCCCTGCCTGTCGCCAGAGCCACAGCAGCAGGCGCAGGGGTTCCCGGAGGGGCAGCAGGCGCAGCAGGGGCAGCAGCAGGCGCAGGGGAGGGAGCGGTGGTGGGGGGGACGCGGTACCGCGAGGAGTGGGTGTCAGCAGGGTACGGGTACGCGGATTTCCTCACAGCAGAGGTGGCGGAGTTTGTGATGGCGAGGGAGGAGGCGCTGGTGCTCAAGGGACAGCAGCTGGGCCTGCAGCGCACCATGGAGCAGAGGAGAGCACCCGAGGGGCTGCTATTCCACTCCACCGTGCACCTTGGGTTTGTGCACCAGCCGGGTCAGCTCGCGCTGACGTGGCGCTCCAAGCCCGAGAGCTGCCGGGTGGAGTTTGACTTTCTGGAGAGGCGCGTGCGGGTCGTGGTGCAGGAGAGGGCGGGGGGGCGCGGGAGGGGTGGTGCGGGGTGGGGAAGGCGGGCGGCAGGAGGAGAGGCGGGTGCAAGGGACGATGCAGGTGCCTCAGCTACCTCGTTCCCTGCTGCTGCTGGTGCCTCCCTCTCGTCCATCCCGCTGGCGTTCCAGCGCGTGGAGTACAAACTAGAGTGGCGTATGCGGGATGTGCGCATGTGGGGCAGCAAGGACAGCACCACGCGCGACATCGACGGGCCCGGGCTCACCTCCTCGCTGCTGCTGCTGCTCTTCGTCCCCCCCGCTGTGTTCTCCCGTGCGTGCGACGACGACGTGTGGCAGCTTGAGCCAGACAGCTGGTTCCCTGATGATGGTGATCCCTGGACCAGAACCACCGATGAGCACTTCCTGCCTGCTGGGGGAAGGGCGGGCGCTGCTGCAAGCGCAGCAGCAGGTGCGTGTGTGGGCGTGGGGGATGATGGCGGAGGAGGGGTTGCTGGTGCAGGGTGGGGAGGCGGCGGGGATGGTAGTGGTGGAAGCGGTGGTGGGGGGAGTGGGTGGAAGGGGCGGGTGTGGAGTGGGGGGATGCTGGGGGCGGCGTCAGTGATGCAGGTGTCGGTACCGTTGAGGCGGGGCAGCCAAGTGCGGCGCATAGCAACGCACATGCGCACCGCATCGCTGCACCTCCGCGCGCGCTACCTGGGCGACCCACAGCGCGTCGCCATCACCGCGCGATATGCCGCTGCCCCACCCATCCACCTCGCCCCCTTCATATCCCTCGACCCCTCCTGTTTCCCCATTACCGCCGCCACCACCGCAACCGACACCACCAACACCAGCAGCAGCAGCAGCAAGTCTGCGGTGCCTGTTGTGCTGGCCTTCCCAGTGCTGTACCTGCTCACAGCGCTGGTTCAGCAGGGCACCATCCCTCCTACTGCCGTGACCGCCCATCTGTACCGCACGCTGGCTTACGAGCCCGTGCGCGCTGCGGTGGCGGTGCTGATCGAGTTCTTCCGCTTCTCCCGCCCCGAGTTCCACCCCGCTCGGAAGTTCCGCCAGATTGCCAGGGCCATGCGGCACCACGGCAAGCTGCAGGCACGGGAGGGTGTCGGCAAGGGGCGAGAGAAGGGGCCAGAGGGGACAGGGGAGCAGCGGAGTGAGAAGGGAGCGGAGCAGAAGGGCCCAGCTGCTGGAGAGCCGGAGAAGCCACCGCAGCAGCCACAGCAGCAGCCACAGCAAGAACAGCAAGCAACGGAGGAGAAGGCAGGGGCAGCGAGCGAGAGCGAGAGCAGCAGCGCGTGGCCGTGGAAGCTACCAGCGAACCACGTGCTGGTGTTCCGCGTGCTCATAACCCCGCTGGGCGCGCAGTGCTGCATGCCGGGTGTGGAGCTCACCAACCGCGTGCTCACGCACTACCGCCCCCATGCGCACCGCTTCCTGCGCGTCACCTTCACCGACGAGGGCCTGGAGAACCTGCCGTCTTTTGCTCTCATGGACGCCGCTGGTAGGCGCGAGGGCGGGGCTGGGCACACGGATGTGTACCGGCGCATTCTCAGCCTCGTGGAAGAGGTGAGGTGCACGTACTGTCCTGAGTGCCAGTTGGGAGGAGAGAGGGGTTGGTGCGGCCACAGTGATGTGGTTCATGTGCACATGGTTGCAGGGTTCATGGTGCGTGCTGCACGGGGAGAAGCGTGGGGCTGCTGATGGGTCCATGCATGTGTGCTGTGCTCCTTACCACCCTTCTACATGTGTGCTTCCCTACCTTTTCAACCCTGTCACTTCACCTTGCCCTCACGCCAGCCAAGTACTCTCTTCCTTCCTATCCTTCAGTTTTCGTTCACCATTACTGTCCATCACTTCTTACCTGCGTTACCTTCCCTCCATTTCTCTCTTCGTCCTCCCCTGTCTCCACGCCCTACTTGTGCCCCTGGCGTGGCCTCGGCACCAGGGATTCAGCCTGTGTGGGCGGCACTACTGCTTCCTGGCATCATCGGCATCGCAGCTGAGGGAGAAGTCAGCATGGTTCCTGGCAGAGGATGCCAAGCTCGGCCTCACTGTTGCCTCCGTGCAGGTGCGTGCTCTGTTGGGTGCGCTACACTGCACTGCACACAAAGGAGGGGAGATGCACGGAGGTGGCCTTGAGGACTGTGTTGCTGTGGGACTGGGTATCCTCCTGGCCAGGGCTGAGTATCCTCTGGTTGTTTTGTATGGGAGGTTAGGAGCGAGGAACAGTAGTGCAGCGTGCTTGTCAATCCTGCCTTGGGTGTCTTCTGGCTGCTGTTTGCGGTGCTGCGGTGCTCGCTTCATCATCACCGTGCCTTCTCCTGCTCTCCCTCCCTTGCCACCACCACAACAAACACACCACCAGGCGTGGATGGGCACGTTCTCAGCCATCCGCAACGTGGCCACGTGTGACTGTTGAGGCGCCTTAGAAGTTTGTATACACTGCCGCGGTGCTCGCTGCATGACCGTGCCTTTCCCTCCCTCCCTTGCCTTTGCCACCACCACGACACCGCACCACCAGGCGTGGATGGGCACGTTCTCAGCCATCCGCAACGTGGCCAAGTGTGCGGCGCGCATGGGGCAGTGCTTCTCCTCGCGCTTCACTTCTCTCCCCCTCCCGTGCACCCACGTGCGCAAGCTGCCCGACATCACACGCGGCAGCTTCTGCTTCACGGACGGTGTGGGTGCCGTGTCTCCAGAGGTGGGCATGGCCCTGGCAGATGCTATTGCTCCCTACCTTGACAGACCCGTGGGTGACGGGTGGAGCGAGGGTGAGTGTGGGGTGTGTGATGGAGAGGGTCATGGGGGTGGTGGTGAGAGTGGCGCAGGCGGTGGGGAGAGGGGTTCTGGTGTTGGTGATTCTGGGGGTGGTGCTGGGGATGGTGTGAGTGGGAATGAGACGGAGAGTGGGGATGGGAATGAGAAGGAGAGTGGGATTGGGAATGAGAAGGAGAGTGGGATTGGGAATGAGAAGGAGAGTGGGATTGGGAATGAGGAGAGTGGCATTGGGAATGAGAAGGAGGGTGGGAGTGGGAATGAGAAGGAGGGTGGGAGTGGGAATGAGGAGGGTAGGAGTGGGAAGGAGGAGACTGGGAGTGGGAACAAGAAGGAGAGTGGGAAGGGGAATGAGATGGAGAGTAAGAGTGGGAGTGGGAACGAGAAGGAGAGTGGGAAGGGGAATGAGAAGGAGAGTAAGAGTGGGAGTGGGAACGAGAAGGAGAGTGGGAAGGGGAATGAGAAGGAGAGTAAGAGTGGGACTGGGGCTGGCAGCAGTGGGACAAAAGGGAAGAAGGGGCGTGTGGTGGAGCGGGGGAGGGCATTGCTGCGCGCACCATCAGCGTTCCAAATCCGGTACGCGGGGGTGAAGGGGGTGATCACAGTGTGGCCGCGCTGGGTCATGCAGCAAGTGGAGCACGAGGCAGGGCTGCACAGGCAGGCAGGCGGCAACTGCACCAATAGTAGCAGCGGCAGCTGGGGTGCGAGTGCCGTGGGTGATGCGGGCATGAGTGGCGTGCAGAAGGGACAGGTGGTGAACCTCATGTTCCGGGAGGGGGATTACGCCACTGACTCCTGGATGCATGCAGCGGAGGGCGTGGGTGCTACTGGCTGTGGTGATGCACATGGGGATGTTGTTGTAGGCAATGATGCCCGCCCAGGCCTGGCAGCAGAGCGTGAAGGCAGTGCAGCAGGGGCATCATCAGCAGCAGCAGTGACGCACATGTGGATCCGGCCCAGTATGGACAAGTTTGAGTCGCAGCATGCGGATGTGGAGGTGGTGAACTGGACGCGGCCCCTGCCGTGCTTCCTCAACCGGCAGATCATCACACTGCTGGCCACCATGGGCGTGCACCACCACGTCTTCCTGCACATGCAGGTCCGTGCACCACCACGTCT
The DNA here is from genome assembly GCA_947470075.1 of Closterium sp. Yama58-4. NCBI lineage: Eukaryota > Viridiplantae > Streptophyta > Zygnematophyceae > Desmidiales > Closteriaceae > Closterium > Closterium sp. Yama58-4. Next base: position 292,481 of record CANIUD010000812.1, on the reverse strand, counting down.
TCCTGCACATGCAGGTCCGTGCACCACCACGTCTTCCTGCACATGCAGGTCCGTGCACCACCACGTCTTCCTGCACATGCAGGTCCGTGCACCACCACGTCTTCCTGCACATGCAGGTCCGTGCACCACCACGTCTTCCTGCACATGCAGGTCCGTGCACCACCACGTCTTCCTGCACATGCAGGTCCGTGCACCACCACGTCTTCCTGCACATGCAGGTCCGTGCACCACCACGTCTTCCTGCACATGCAGGTCCGTGCACCACCACGTCTTCCTGCACATGCAGGTCCGTGCACCACCACGTCTTCCTGCACATGCAGGTCCGTGCACCACCACGTCTTCCTGCACATGCAGGTCCGTGCACCACCACGTCTTCCTGCACATGCAGGTCCGTGCACCACCACGTCTTCCTGCACATGCAGGTCCGTGCACCACCACGTCTTCCTGCACATGCAGGTCCGTGCACCACCACGTCTTCCTGCACATGCAGGTCCGTGCACCACCACGTCTTCCTGCACATGCAGGTCCGTGCACCACCACGTCTTCCTGCACATGCAGGTCCGTGCACCACCACGTCTTCCTGCACATGCAGGTCCGTGCACCACCACGTCTTCCTGCACATGCAGGTCCGTGCACCACCACGTCTTCCTGCACATGCAGGTCCGTGCACCACCACGTCTTCCTGCACATGCAGGTCCGCGCACCACCACGTCTTCCTGCACATGCAGGTCCGCGCACCACCACGTCTTCCTGCACATGCAGGTCCGCGCACCACCACGTCTTCCTGCACATGCAGGTCCGCGCACCACCACGTCTTCCTGCACATGCAGGTCCGCGCACCACCACGTCTTCCTGCACATGCAGGTCCGTGCACCACCACGTCTTCCTGCACATGCAGGTCCGTGCACCACCACGTCTTCCTGCACATGCAGGTCCGTGCACCACCACGTCTTCCTGCACATGCAGGTCCGTGCACCACCACGTCTTCCTGCACATGCAGGTCCGTGCACCACCACGTCTTCCTGCACATGCAGGTCCGTGCACCACCACGTCTTCCTGCACATGCAGGTCCGTGCACCACCACGTCTTCCTGCACATGCAGGTCCGTGCACCACCACGTCTTCCTGCACATGCAGGTCCGTGCACCACCACGTCTTCCTGCACATGCAGGTCCGTGCACCACCACGTCTTCCTGCACATGCAGGTCCGTGCACCACCACGTCTTCCTGCACATGCAGGTCCGTGCACCACCACGTCTTCCTGCACATGCAGGTCCGTGCACCACCACGTCTTCCTGCACATGCAGGTCCGTGCACCACCACGTCTTCCTGCACATGCAGGTCCGTGCACCACCACGTCTTCCTGCACATGCAGGTCCGTGCACCACCACGTCTTCCTGCACATGCAGGTCCGTGCACCACCACGTCTTCCTGCACATGCAGGTCCGTGCACCACCACGTCTTCCTGCACATGCAGGTCCGTGCACCACCACGTCTTCCTGCACATGCAGGTCCGTGCACCACCACGTCTTCCTGCACATGCAGGTCCGTGCACCACCACGTCTTCCTGCACATGCAGGTCCGTGCACCACCACGTCTTCCTGCACATGCAGGTCCGTGCACCACCACGTCTTCCTGCACATGCAGGTCCGTGCACCACCACGTCTTCCTGCACATGCAGGTCCGTGCACCACCACGTCTTCCTGCACATGCAGGTCCGTGCACCACCACGTCTTCCTGCACATGCAGGTCCGTGCACCACCACGTCTTCCTGCACATGCAGGTCCGTGCACCACCACGTCTTCCTGCACATGCAGGTCCGTGCACCACCACGTCTTCCTGCACATGCAGGTCCGTGCACCACCACGTCTTCCTGCACATGCAGGTCCGTGCACCACCACGTCTTCCTGCACATGCAGGTCCGTGCACCACCACGTCTTCCTGCACATGCAGGTCCGTGCACCACCACGTCTTCCTGCACATGCAGGTCCGTGCACCACCACGTCTTCCTGCACATGCAGGTCCGTGCACCACCACGTCTTCCTGCACATGCAGGTCCGTGCACCACCACGTCTTCCTGCACATGCAGGTCCGTGCACCACCACGTCTTCCTGCACATGCAGGTCCGTGCACCACCACGTCTTCCTGCACATGCAGGTCCGTGCACCACCACGTCTTCCTGCACATGCAGGTCCGTGCACCACCACGTCTTCCTGCACATGCAGGTCCGTGCACCACCACGTCTTCCTGCACATGCAGGTCCGTGCACCACCACGTCTTCCTGCACATGCAGGTCCGTGCACCACCACGTCTTCCTGCACATGCAGGTCCGTGCACCACCACGTCTTCCTGCACATGCAGGTCCGTGCACCACCACGTCTTCCTGCACATGCAGGTCCGTGCACCACCACGTCTTCCTGCACATGCAGGTCCGTGCACCACCACGTCTTCCTGCACATGCAGGTCCGTGCACCACCACGTCTTCCTGCACATGCAGGTCCGTGCACCACCACGTCTTCCTGCACATGCAGGTCCGTGCACCACCACGTCTTCCTGCACATGCAGGTCCGTGCACCACCACGTCTTCCTGCACATGCAGGTCCGTGCACCACCACGTCTTCCTGCACATGCAGGTCCGTGCACCACCACGTCTTCCTGCACATGCAGGTCCGTGCACCACCACGTCTTCCTGCACATGCAGGTCCGTGCACCACCACGTCTTCCTGCACATGCAGGTCCGTGCACCACCACGTCTTCCTGCACATGCAGGTCCGTGCACCACCACGTCTTCCTGCACATGCAGGTCCGTGCACCACCACGTCTTCCTGCACATGCAGGTCCGTGCACCACCACGTCTTCCTGCACATGCAGGTCCGTGCACCACCACGTCTTCCTGCACATGCAGGTCCGTGCACCACCACGTCTTCCTGCACATGCAGGTCCGTGCACCACCACGTCTTCCTGCACATGCAGGTCCGTGCACCACCACGTCTTCCTGCACATGCAGGTCCGTGCACCACCACGTCTTCCTGCACATGCAGGTCCGTGCACCACCACGTCTTCCTGCACATGCAGGTCCGTGCACCACCACGTCTTCCTGCACATGCAGGTCCGTGCACCACCACGTCTTCCTGCACATGCAGGTCCGTGCACCACCACGTCTTCCTGCACATGCAGGTCCGTGCACCACCACGTCTTCCTGCACATGCAGGTCCGTGCACCACCACGTCTTCCTGCACATGCAGGTCCGTGCACCACCACGTCTTCCTGCACATGCAGGTCCGTGCACCACCACGTCTTCCTGCACATGCAGGTCCGTGCACCACCACGTCTTCCTGCACATGCAGGTCCGTGCACCACCACGTCTTCCTGCACATGCAGGTCCGTGCACCACCACGTCTTCCTGCACATGCAGGTCCGTGCACCACCACGTCTTCCTGCACATGCAGGTCCGTGCACCACCACGTCTTCCTGCACATGCAGGTCCGTGCACCACCACGTCTTCCTGCACATGCAGGTCCGTGCACCACCACGTCTTCCTGCACATGCAGGTCCGTGCACCACCACGTCTTCCTGCACATGCAGGTCCGTGCACCACCACGTCTTCCTGCACATGCAGGTCCGTGCACCACCACGTCTTCCTGCACATGCAGGTCCGTGCACCACCACGTCTTCCTGCACATGCAGGTCCGTGCACCACCACGTCTTCCTGCACATGCAGGTCCGTGCACCACCACGTCTTCCTGCACATGCAGGTCCGTGCACCACCACGTCTTCCTGCACATGCAGGTCCGTGCACCACCACGTCTTCCTGCACATGCAGGTCCGTGCACCACCACGTCTTCCTGCACATGCAGGTCCGTGCACCACCACGTCTTCCTGCACATGCAGGTCCGTGCACCACCACGTCTTCCTGCACATGCAGGTCCGTGCACCACCACGTCTTCCTGCACATGCAGGTCCGTGCACCACCACGTCTTCCTGCACATGCAGGTCCGTGCACCACCACGTCTTCCTGCACATGCAGGTCCGTGCACCACCACGTCTTCCTGCACATGCAGGTCCGTGCACCACCACGTCTTCCTGCACATGCAGGTCCGTGCACCACCACGTCTTCCTGCACATGCAGGTCCGTGCACCACCACGTCTTCCTGCACATGCAGGTCCGTGCACCACCACGTCTTCCTGCACATGCAGGTCCGTGCACCACCACGTCTTCCTGCACATGCAGGTCCGTGCACCACCACGTCTTCCTGCACATGCAGGTCCGTGCACCACCACGTCTTCCTGCACATGCAGGTCCGTGCACCACCACGTCTTCCTGCACATGCAGGTCCGTGCACCACCACGTCTTCCTGCACATGCAGGTCCGTGCACCACCACGTCTTCCTGCACATGCAGGTCCGTGCACCACCACGTCTTCCTGCACATGCAGGTCCGTGCACCACCACGTCTTCCTGCACATGCAGGTCCGTGCACCACCACGTCTTCCTGCACATGCAGGTCCGTGCACCACCACGTCTTCCTGCACATGCAGGTCCGTGCACCACCACGTCTTCCTGCACATGCAGGTCCGTGCACCACCACGTCTTCCTGCACATGCAGGTCCGTGCACCACCACGTCTTCCTGCACATGCAGGTCCGTGCACCACCACGTCTTCCTGCACATGCAGGTCCGTGCACCACCACGTCTTCCTGCACATGCAGGTCCGTGCACCACCACGTCTTCCTGCACATGCAGGTCCGTGCACCACCACGTCTTCCTGCACATGCAGGTCCGTGCACGTCCTGCTCCCTGCTCTGTGCACCCATTCCGCTGCTGCTTATTGTGTGTGCACTAGTGTGTGCACTTATTGTTTGTGCACTAGTGTGTGCACTTATTGTTTGTGCACTAGTGTGTGCACTTATTGTGTGTGCACTAGTGTGTGCACTTATTGTGTGTGCGCTAGTGTGTGCACTTATTGTGTGTGCGCTAGTGTGTGCACTTATTGTGTGTGCGCTAGTGTGTGCACTTATTGTGTGTGCGCTAGTGTGTGCACTTATTGTGTGTGCGCTAGTGTGTGCACTTATTGTGTGTGCGCTAGTGTGTGCACTTATTGTGTGTGCGCTAGTGTGTGCACTTATTGTGTGTGCGCTAGTGTGTGCACTTATTGTGTGTGCGCTAGTGTGTGCACTTATTGTGTGTGCGCTAGTGTGCTCACTACTGTGTGCACACAAGCCCTAGTGTGTGCATTATTGCTGAACCCTCCTGTAAACCCCTCTTCCATTCCTGTTTCCCCACATGGCTCATTGCATTGCATACCCCATGCATCCCCATTTCATGCCTGTAACCATACCCCAAGCAGCAGCATGCACCCAAAGCAATGCCACCTGGGCTGCGTCCGTGTGCTCTCTCACCAGCAATGCACGGCTTCACCCTGCCATAAACTCTATCCCACCTCACTTCAATCCTCCACTCCGTGTCCCCCCCCCCCTCGCATGCATCCCCCACGCGCACTGCTCCCGCCATGCCTTGAATCCGCCATGAACACATGTGCTCTGCGCCCTGCCAGGACGCCATGCTACAGCAGTTGGACCGCGCTCTCAGTGAGAGGGAGGCTGCACTGCAGCTGCTGGAGGAGTCATGTGCCGACGACCTTTACAACGTGGCCATGACTATGCTCTCCGCCGGTTTCCACCCCCACCGCGAGCCACACCTCAAGCGCATGATGCGCGCCGTAAGGTAACGCTCGCGGTGCTGTGCGGTTGTTGAGGGTGTTTGCGTGCTTTTTTTTTTCCAATGTGCATGTGCAGCACGCTGCTCTTCCATCGCATCCTTCTGCAGCTTATGGCTCTCTCCCTCATCTGACCTACTACCGACTGAAAGCCGCTGTTATCCAATGTGTCCACACAATGCCACTCTTTTTTTCTTATGCAGTTTAGTTCTTGTTTCTCCTGCCTCTCGCCCCTTCTTTCTGCAACTGCTCCTTTCACACTTGCGTGTGCAGGTCGCTGCAGCTGCAGGGGCTGATATCGAAGGCACGCATATTTGTGAAGGACGGGCGGTGGCTCATGGGAGTGGTGGACGAGACAGGGCTGCTGGAGGTGAGGTGCGCGGGGTGAGGTGGTTCAGATGCCTGGTGAGTGCAGAGAGCGTGTGAAGGTCCATGCTGTGAGCGAGTGGCAGGTCGCAATTGCACTTATTTGACCTAAGCGCTGCTTTTCTTCACTTTTCCTTCAACGGTCTTAGTTCAACCTTTTAGGAATCTCTTGTCCCTTTTTTATCCATGCATTGCTCGTCCATTCTGTTGTCTGTTTTCCTCGTGGCATGAGCTGCAAGTAGGTAAGATATCATTGACAATGACTGAGTGTGCAAGAGATGAAAGTACCAAGAACTCCATTCTATGACTTATGCGAGCTCTTTGTCCTCCTCTACTTCACAAGCTTCGTCCAAGGCATCCCACCATGCTGCTTCAAACTTGACTCTTCCCATCCATGCTTCTCCCTGTGTGCAGTACGGCCAATGCTTCATCCAAGTATGCGACACCACAGCGCCCATATCCCCCTCCAACCCCACCTCCTCCTCCTCCACCTCCTCCTCCGCCGAAGCCCCGATCCTCTCCCCCACGGTGCACAGCACGGGGCGTGGTCTGGGCGCGCCGCAAGTAATCACCGGCCCCATCATATTCGGCAAGAACCCCTGCCTGCACCCGGGCGACCTGCGCGTGCTCACAGCCGTGGACGTGCCGTGCCTGCACCACCTGGTGGACTGCCTCGTGCTGCCCAGGAGGGGTCCGCGCCCGCACGCCAATGAGGCGTCGGGGAGCGACATGGACGGGGACGTGTACTTTGTCACGTGGGACGCAAGGCTGATGCCGCCCAAGGGGCGGAGTGAAGAGCCCATGGATTACCAGCCCGTGAAGAAGGAGGGCAAGGCCGCTGTCACCATGAAGGTGGGTGGGGCTCTGCTGCTTCCTACTTCGTCGCGCTCTTTCGTCCTGTGCATAGATCTGTCCAGTTGCAATATCTGCTGCGTAAGGTGCCTCCCGTTCCTGTTTCAACTGCTATTGCGTCCCAAAACCAAGACCAACATCCAACCTTCTCGCCCTTCCCCTTCCCTCCACGCCCATGCCCATCACACCACGGCAGGACGTGCACCTGTTCTTCGTGGACCACATGCTGAACGAGGTCCGAGACTCTTGTGTTCATTTTCATTAAAGGCCCCCCCCCTCCCCCTTCCCCCCCCCCCTTGTTGTGCCCCAACGCTTCACCAGGACGTGCACCGGTTCTTTGTGGACCACATGTTGAACGACAGCGTGGGCATCATCTGCAACGCGCACGTCGTGCACGCGGACCGCTCCCCGCAGCAGGCCTCCGACCCGGCGTGCCTGCGCCTGGCGCGCGAGGCCGCCATCGCCTTCGACTTCCCCAAGACGGGCGTCGCGGGGCAGATGCCGCGCGACCTGCGCGTGCAGGAATACCCTGATTTCATGGAGAAGGGCGCGAGTAAGGAGACGTACGAGTCGGATAAGGTGCTGGGGAGATTGTACCGTGAGGTGAAGGATACGGCTGTGGTTCATGCGGATGATGATCTGCCGAGAGTGGTGCCGGCTGTGGCGGAGGAGGAGGGGGCGGGCGGGGAGGAGATGGCGCAGGAGCGGAGGGAGCGGGAGGAGGAGGCGGCGCGGGTGGTGAGGGAGGGGAGGGAGGGGAGGGAGGGGAGGGAGGGGAGGGAGGGCGTGGGGGAGGGCACGGGGTGGGAGGGCGAGGTGGCGGTGCTGGAGGATGGGCGCACGTGGCTGCGGTGGCCGGGCGTGGAGGAGGTGGGGCGTGCGTACAGGGAGGACCTAAGGGTGGAGGGGTATGAGCAGCATGTGCAGGAGGCGAGGGCGCTCAAGTGGGCATATGACCGCTCCATGCTGCACATCCTGCACCAGGTGGGTACCAGGTGGGCGCCAGGTGGGCGCCAGGTGGGCGCCAGGTGGGCTCCCGGTGGGCATCAGGTGGGCGCCAGGTATGCATTGGGTAGTCACCGGGTAGCCGTCTCTATAGCCCGTCTTCTGGTGAATCTTGCAGTACAGCATGTGCTTATCCATGTGTGTGTGCATGTGTGCTCCCCCCCACGGCGCGAGCAGTTTGGCATCATGACGGAGGCGGAGGTGGCATCGGGCAGCATGCTGCAGGCAGCGCACCGCAGCGGGCGCAAGGACGATGCAGTGCGCGAGCACGTGCGCAACATGTACGTCAACCTGCGCCGCCACTACCACCGCCTGCTCGTGTGCGGGGCAGAGCGAGAAGACGACGATGACGATGACGACGATGACGACGGCAGTGATACCTCTTCCCCTGCTGCTCGCACGAAGCAGCAGCAGCAGCGGCGGCAGCAGCAGAAGGATCCGCGGCTGCGGGTGACGTCCAAGGTGAACGTGGTGCAGGGCATCAAGGCCATGCTGCCGGACACTGCTCCCACCGCCCACAAGCCCGGCGTTGAGGTGAGTGCTGGGATGGGGACAGTGCCTGCCCCGTGCAGCAATGCTCCATGGAGCCTTTGCTTTGGCATGCCTTGTCTCTACCCACATCACGAGTTCCACATGCTTGGCACTGTGAAAGAATCACTGTTCTGCTTTTAGACCATGCATGCTGGTTACAGTTGTGTTGTGGCTGGTGTGTGTGCTGTTGTGTGCAACAGGGAGCGCAAGAGCCAACGCGGCTGGACCATGCAACGGTGCGGGCGCGTGCCTTTGCGTGGTACCACGTGTGCTACCATCCCTCCGAGCTGCAGCGCGTGCAGCAGGAGGCACGCGGCTTCGGGCTGAGCGTGGCGCCGGTGTTTCTGAGCTTTGCATGGATCGGCGTGGACATCCTGTGCCAGCACCTGATTGCTGATTGAGGGGTTGGGCGGCGCGGCGGGCCCACTCTCATTCACACTGTACATGGTTTGGTTTGGAGTGAGATATGCAGGCAGAAAGGGAGTCATTGTTGCGCTATGCTCTGTTTAAGCTGAAACATGACCACATGTTGCTTCAAACACTGTATCCAGTAGAGAAGCACACCATAGTCCTCCAGATAAAGCATCCTACCATAGTATGCGGCTCACTGGCATTTTATCCGACGAAGCATTTTCTGGTTGGATCTTCAAACGGTATAATATAATACCGTATTTCACATTCTGAACTTCAAGAGTGCACTGGCTGCCGTACCAGATCAGCTCAATATTACTGCTCGGTATTGTGGTTTTCTTAAGTTACGGTTTGCGTATGCATAAAAAAGAAGACACGAAAAAAATGGCAGGGCAAGGCAAGCAAGAGACACACACACACACACACACACACGCACGCACGCACGCACGCACGCACGCACGCACGCACGCACGCATGCACGCACGCACGCACGCACGCACGCACACACACACACACACACACATCCCCCCCGGTAAGATGAGATATCACACTACAAGTCCCAAAACAGTCCCCTGCCACCAGCTTCACTGCCCTGCCACCAGCTTCACTGCCCTGCCACCAGCTTCACTGCCCTGCCACCAGCTTCACTGCCCTGCCACCAGCTTCACTGCCCTGCCACCAGCTTCACTGCCCTGCCACCTGCTTCACTGCCCTGCCACCAGCTTCACTGCCCTGCCACCTGCTTCACTGCCCTGCCACCAGCTTCACTGCCCTGCCACCTGCTTCACTGCCCTGCCACTAGCTTCGAAGACGCAGTCACATCCACCCACCTCAGTCAGCTGCTAGCGCGGCCAAGGCGGCCAGCCGAGTCACTCAGTCAGCTGAAGCTCATCAAACAGTGGCACCAGATTTGCAGGAGGGTCTCGGATGGAGGTGCCTTGGAGTACCAGCTGGTGCAGCTGCGTGAGAAACTCCGGAAGGTGCTGCAAGGCCTTGCAGTCAATCAGCTCCAGTTTGCTCAGCCGAACCAGCGAGGTCATGCCTTCAGGCAGTGACCTCAGTTGAGGTGCGCGGATCTTTAGTGACGTCAGTGAGGTGAGCTGCAGTATGCTTCCCCGCAGCTCCTCCCGAGTCCAAGAACTAAGCTCTAGCTGCCGCAGCTCCGGCAACGCTGCTGCCAGGTTTTCCGGGAGGCTCCGGATTTTCTTTGCATTTATCCGCAAGCTGCGCAGACGAGGGAGAGAAACCAAAGCCAGGGGAATCGGGAGCTTCTGGCTGCAACCTTCCAAACACAAATCTAGCTGCTCCAGCTGCTGCAAACACGACCACCTGCTGCTCCCTGCAGGCCCGCATGTTGCCCCAACCCCGTGCAGCTTCAGCACCCTCAGCTGCGACAGCTGTGAGATATCCACTACAACGGAAGAGCCTTTCTTGAAGGGCCCCAAGCAGAGGGTTTCAAGAGAGGTTGGCAGACCAGCAGGGGGTGTACTCAGCTGCTCACAATGAGTCAGCTCCAGTGTCTTAAGCCCCACAAGCGAATCCAGCCTCGAGGGTAGTTCTAAGAGTCGGTAGAATTGGCCGATCACCAAGGTTTGGAGCCCAGTGAGCTGGAAGAGCGACATGGGCAACGTGTAGACTAAACTGGCATAGATCTTCAGCTCCCGAAGGTTGCTCATCTCCCCCACAGCTTCCGGCACCTGGAATTTCTCCCCGCGGCCAAGCATTTGAAGGCTCGTCAAGGAAACCAGCTCCGTGAATGAAGCAGTAGAGGGCTGTCTGTAGCAGAAATAAGAGAGGGCCTTGAGGTTTGCAAGGGCCCCTAGTTCGTCTGGTAAGGGACAGTCACATTCGTCGATGCAGAGAGCCTTGAGAGCTGTGAGGCGGCAGAAACCTTCTGGCAGCTGGCGAAGCAGGGTGCATCCAGATAAAAAGAGTGCCTCAAGTGACGTGAGATGGCAGAAGGAAGGAGAGAGCTCCGAGAGAGAATATAGCTCCAGCACCAGCAGTTTGAGGGCAGGTAAGTGACCGAAGTTGCTGGGTAAGGAACTGAGACCGCATTTATAGAGTATGAGCGTTTCCAGCCGGCCTAGGGAAGCGAAGCTTTCAGGCAGGCTAAAAAGAAAAGGGCATTCGCGAATGGTGAGCTTGCGAAGGCCCGGAAGCGAGTCTCCAATGTGGTCTGGAAGGTCCGTGAGCCCACCGCAGCTGGTGATGAGCAGCTCCTTTAGCCCGGTGAATGGAGATGCTGATGGGGAGATGATGGCGTTGAAAGGAGGAGAATTGATCGCAAAAGTGAGCGACTTGAGGCAAGACGGCAGCGCTATCCTTGCAGCAAGGGCCGCCGAGGGCTGAAGGCTCTGGTATGGGGCGAGGGTGGTTAGATGGGCGAGCCGTGGGAGGCGGAGGAGGGTGGCCAGGTGCAGTAGAGTCCAGGGAAAGGCGACATAGATGGTGGTAAGAGCAGTGAGGCTTGCAAACTCGGGATTCTCCAAGGCTGATGCGTCGTCTAGAACAAGGGTGCGGAGACGCCTCATTTGAAAGAAGGAACCCGGCAACTCTCTTGCGTGGTGGGGGGAAACGAGGGAAAGTTGCTCTAGCAGAGGGAGATTGAGGAAGAAGCGGTTCAGGCCGTCCGTAGATATCGGATGGTTCTCCTTCCTGCGATAAGGCTCATAATCCTCAACCCAGCTGTCGCGCGGCAAATCAAAGCTCCTTCCCACGTGGAGAGTGGTGAGCTTCGGGCAGGACGACGCGAGGTGAGCGAGGAACGCGTCGGTGAGCGTCTCAGCGCTGTTGTCGCTGAGATGCCGGTGGGTGAGGTTGGGGAAGCACGCGACGGCGAGTGAGAGGTCTTCGAGAGACACCACGAGCCTTTCTTTCACGAGCAGCGTGGTCACATGAAGCTTCACTAGGCGACGCCAGCGACGGCAAACTGACGCGATGAGGAGATTGTGGGCAACCTCTGCGGCGGGAGGCGGGGTTGGTATCGGCGTCTTGAAAACCCGAGCCTTATAAGATCTATGGTCTTCATCATAATCGAGACTCGAGTAGATAAAAGGGGACCAAGAGCTACCGATATGGGATTCGCATGACTCTGGTTGCGTGACGGGGCGGCTAAGGATCGAAAGGAGAAGGTGGTCTGGTAGACTGTTGATGTTGGTGAGTGGATCCATTTTGGAGATTTGAGATCAGGACTCGCAGATGCACTAACGCACGGCAACTTGAGATCGTGGCGTAAAGAAATAATGGGAGACGGCGAGGATAGTAGGTACTAACGTGCACCCACATTTCTGGGGTAAGCGTAGCGTGCTCTTTCCATGTGCGATCTACTAACAAGGAGTGCAAATGCGAGCAGATGGGGGGAACTTACGTCATGGGGGGGGATACGAACGGGGGGCGTGTTTGTTGTGCAGCCGAAAATGAGACTGGAAATGGAATGGTGAGTACCAGGCCTGACGATTTTCGGGCATATGCCCTTAATGCCCTGACATTAAGGGCTAGTTTCGCTCCAGCTCCAATGCGTCAAATTTTTAAATTCGCAATCCACCCGTGCCACTAAGTGCTTCGTTCGACCCTTCCCCGGATGCGTTAAGGGACGAAACCAGGCCTTCCCCTTTATCTAAGTTTTGGTTTCCGACCGTAGGACCCCCCACCCCCCCAGGGTGCCTGAGACACCCCCCCACCCCCCTCTTTCTCCTAGTCTGCACGAGAGCGCGCGGAGGGGATTTTTCCCTTAGCGTTTTCTAGCCAATCTCGTGTGTGTAGTGTGTCTCAGTCAACCTTGGAGCACCCGAACAATCCCTTAGCGTACAATACGAGCTGGCCGCAGTTTACAGCAGTGACGCATAGGATTAGGTTTGCTGAATTTGGCTATTGGACACAGAAAAATCCAACACACTTAACCAAAGCACGTCAAAGGAACTGAAGCACTCTGGCGTAGCAGCTCCCTCACTTAACCAAATACAGTGTGTGCAAACTTCGCACATGCCCGGATTTCAAGTTTTCACTTTGGGGTGCGCCCGTGCCCGTTAAGGGCGCCAAAACGCTCACCTACACCCAACCAAGGGTCAGATGGGGAGGAGCTGGGGAGCGCAAGTACGAGCCCCAGAAACTTCGACAGGCCTGGTGAGTACGGGAAGGCAGCTTCGAGATTGATTTCGGGAGCTGTATTTTGTGGTGTGGAGGTACGCAAGCCACGTCAGCAGCATCTTCGTTTCTGGATGGACATCCCTCCCTTTCCCCGGTTCGTGTTTTGCCCGCGCCAAACGGTTCCGCCAACCTCGGCGACTTAGGGCTCGTCCGTAGTTTTGACATGTCAAAATCGCTGGTGTCAATTTGCTATTTTGACACTTACCAACATTGTTGGCAGCGTGTCATTTTTTCGCTTATGTGTTAGCCAGTAAAATTCGTCGGACAATTTTGGCTCTGACACAGTCAATACCTACGAGCCAGCCAAAATCGTCGCAGCGTCGAATTTGACGACCCCTATTGCCCAATCACAACGCACCGTCCCCTATCCGAAGCCATGAAGAAAATGCTGGGTTGAGCGTGCACGAATCATTCTGGAACGCAAGCTGTTCCCAACAAATAATATTGCGTCGCTAATTTTCGTAGGTGCGTCTCGGATTGACACCGATGCCACAGTAATTGACACGCAAAAAAAAGCGCGCTTTGGGTTGACACGCATAAACTTGACATGTCATAACTACGGACGCGATCTTACGGGTATCATCCGCGCCAGCGGTGCGGAGCCTCGTGTCGTCGTGGCTCTCCGCTGATGTTCCCCTCCCGCCTCAAGGGACAGCCCAAGCAAGACTCGTTTGGCTGTGCGAAGCCTGGGTTGGGTCTGGTTTGGAGACAGTAGGGCGGTTACTCAACTGCGGGATGCCTTCATTGCGAGATTGCACTTCTGAACAACGCCTGGGCAGTGAGCACTTTTCGAGCTTCCGGTTCAGCAGGAACTAGTCCCTGCGGGTTACCTGAAGGACGTTCGCACGGCTGCGACGAGATTCTCATCGTCATCGATGGGCGTCTGTAGAACCGCATCAGTTACTCCCCGCCTAGTACAGTAGCAGCGGCAAGGAAGCCGCCGGACTCGAGAAGCGTGCGATGTTGAGTCGAGTACCTCGAGGCGCTCCTTCCGCCGCGGACCGATGCGACACGTTGCATAAGCACCTGCACCCCAACGTGTCACCAATGCGACACGTTGCTTGCGCACAGTTTTTCGCAGGCAGCAGCAGAGTCGCTCTCGAATTCCACTTCACTCTCACACGCCTCACTCTCCCTCCTTCCGCGAATGCCGACCGCTTTTTTTCCTCACGCGCCTCGATGGTGCCTTGAGTAAGCGCCGCCGCCGCCGCCGCCGCTGCCGCTGCTGCTGCTGCCGCTGCTGCTGCTGCTGCTGCCGCTGCTGCTGCCGCTGCTGCTGCCGCTGCTGCTGCGGGGGTCACGATCCACCTTTGCTGCGGTTGAGATGGGATAATTCCGGTGAACGGGGATCAGCAGTTGCACCCATGGGGTTCCCGCCTGTATTATTTCGCTCACCGACCAACTGTCATCGGTCGCAGGCCTTCTCTTGACGCTAGCTGTGCCTGAGGCGAATCTCCATTCACGTCGGACAGATGATGAATATGCTGCCGTTTGCCTGCATTCCCAGGCTGTACATAGCTTGCCGCGTTGTGGCGTTCTTTAGAGACGGTGAGTCGGAGGGTTGCAAGCACGCGGTAACGCTCACGGTACGCTGCAGTTTTCTTTTCCGTGTTTCGCTATTCCTCGCATGGCGTCAAATCAGCAAGCCGGGTTGTTGCCAGTGCTTTGATGCGTGCAATTTAACATCGTCATTACGAATGGGCTTTATGCTACACGATGTCATGATGAAACCGAAGGTCGCAAGATCATGACATGGGACAGATCCAACAGATTCAGAAAGATAAGGTTTTCGTATAATGCCACGTGGCACAGCTTGTTGCCGCGCACATCCACGCCGCACGGTCTTCTTCTTCACAGCGACTACTCACGCACCTAATGACTTCTTGCCCTTGTCTTTCGAGAATTCTCTTTTGAGGCGCCTTTGAGAATTCTCAAAAGCACAATCTTTTTGTTCTCAGCGATGCACCTGATGGCTTCCTGCTCTTCCTCATTCCCCACCTCCTCTCCCTCATCCTGCCTCTGCCCCCTTCCCCACCCCCTCTTCCCCTACCATCTTCTTTTGTTTCCCCCCTCATCGTCTCCTCAATTCCCGCTTCTCCTCTCGCACCTCCCCACGGGTCAAGATAGTTGAGGCCAGTAGCACACATGAGAAAGTACGATCCTCATGTGGCGCCACTCCTAACTGTGCATGGCTGCTCGGCCAACACATGCCACTTCAGCACTCCTACCGCTTCCCCTCCCCCTCCCCACTCCCGCCCCTCCCCGCTCCCTCCTCCCCCACGTTCCCCCCCGCCACCTCTGTTTCCCCTCATCTTCTCCTCGATTCCCGCTTCTCTGCTCCCACCTCCCCACGGCTCAAGATAGATGAGGCCAGCAGCACGCACGGGGAAGTGCGAGCGATCCAGATTGCCAGCCGATAGCTTCGCTTTGCACGGCCGCTCCTCTCACAAGTGCCACTTCAGCCTGCCTACTGCTCGTGTGGCTTCGAAGGGACGTGCATGGGCGGGTATGTTTGTGTGAGAGAGGAAGACGTTGAGGAACCCTGTGGGTTGGGGGTGTGTGTGAAAATCACGCGAGGGAGCTCTGGATGGGGGCTGAGGGTGGTTGAAGCGGGGTGAAGTGGGGGTGAAGGGGGATGCTGCTGGGATGGGTGGGGTGGGCGGAGGCCATAGAGTATGCGTGTGGTGTTAGCGATGGATGCAAGGGAAGGGCCCATGAGCCAGGGCGGTTGACAAGCTGGATAGTGCTAAGGTGAGAGTCGGTGTGCGCGGGAGATGCGTGTAGGAATGTGTGTTGAGTCACTGGTAGGCGGTGTTGGGGCCAGTAGCCAGTGGAACAGCTGGATGCCAGAGAGAGAGTTAGAGGAGACTTTGTGAGTAGTCGCTGGGAGTGATGGGCGGGCCAGGTGGGTTGAGAAGGTGGTTGCAGTGCAGCCTAGGCGAGATTTGATTCCCCCATCTCCCCTCCAGCTACCCCCCCGACCCTTCTCAATTGCATAAGCAACTGCCTCATTAACTATTTCTTACATCCCTCTCATAAGCCAGTGCCCCATTTCCTCCTCCCCCTCCACAGTTCCCGCTCCCCTCAGGTCTGCACCACACCACCTACTTCTCCCACACCCACCTCTGCCCCACTGCACGGATACGGCTCCCCTCCCTCGGAGTAGGAGAGGCACACAGAAACGAGCACGAACACGGTTTGCTAAGTACAAACGTAGCAACGCGCGGTTGATGTGGAGGAACAAAGTACAAAGGCGCATACCAGGGGCCTGATGATGCCTAGGAGGACGGAGTGGCGGGTCAGTGGCGGGTCAGTGGCGGGTCAGTGGCGGGTCAGTAGGTGGTTCAGCTGTGTTTGGGGCTGACCCGCCAGAGGCTAAATGCCTTCGTGTTTCCTTCATGCCCTACTTATGCTTCGCAGCTGAATGCCCTGTGCCTGAATGCCCTGTTCCTTAGTGCCCTGTGGCAGTACTATTTATACAAAGTGGCAAGGTGGGATTAAGTACTCATTTCTTCCCTTCCCCTTTCATCACTCACCGCTCTCTCTCATTCACCCCACCAGTCTCGCCCACTCGCCTTTCCCAGTCGCACCCCTTTCTTCATTCCCATCCCTTCTCCATCCCCTCCTCTATTGACTATTACCCTTCCCCATGCGTGCATGGTGCAGCCACCAGCATCATCACTTTGTTCCAACCCGCCTATCCTGCACCCACGTCACTGCCCTCTCTCTCCCTTTCCCGCTGGGCCGCTGGCCACCCTTTCCCCCAATCACCCACCAGGGTGCATCGTCCAGCCAGTAGTAGCATACATTCCCTGCCGTCTCTCCACTAAAACGAATGTGAACGATTGTTTCCTTGTACGCTGATTTCAGTTGTGCCTTGTATCAAACCTTTACCAAATCTGGTCTGTGCTCTCTAATTTGTTGCCTCTCACGCCAACATCCCATCACCCCTCTATCCCAGCATCTCATCGCCCCTTTATCCCATCTGTCCCCTACGGCCTGCAGCTCTCGCACTTTCCAGCCCTTGCCCATTCTCGCTCCTCCCCCCCCCTCTCTGCATTCCCCCACCCCCTCCCGCCAACTCGTTATTTTCCAGATTGTTCACTGTTCAGCATGGCAGTGCATGGTGACAGGAGTGGCAGTGCATGGTGACATGCGTGGCAGTGCAGGGTGACATGCGTGGCAGCAAGCTGCTTTGTAGTCATGATTGTGGTTTTGCAACCAGCTGCATTTTCATCTTCACTTCTTCATCTTATCAGCCCCTGCCTGCCCTACCACCAGCACCACCGCCACTATCCATCACCATCACAAACAATCTCAGTCTCACTAATTGAATGCCCCTGCTCAACCATCACCGTCTCTCTGTGGTTGGCAGGCACATGGTGGCTGTTAACTAACTGGGCTATGTAGGTAAGGAGAATGATGATGTGACTAGGGAAAGGATGGGAGTTTCAAGAAGAGTGTCAAGAGGTTTCAGTGCCCCCTAAGATGTACCTCACTCAGGCCCTCAGCTTGGTTCAGGGGGCTCTGGTTATCAGACGAATTTCGTCTGATGGTCTGATTTTCAGACACAATTTTTTTGTGTTCATATGATTTTTTAGATCAGTGATTTATGTTCAAACAGGGTCTCAGATTCGTTTTAGGGTACCCTGAGCACTAGGGGCCCCTGTAGGTGTAACACTGATCTTCAGTGTTGTTGCGTAGAAACATTGTTTTTTAAGAATTTGAAAAAAAAAAAAAACAAGAGGCGACAACGTCGTCCTAGGGTTGTGAAGCTTTCTGCATAACTGCATTACTTAATAATGTGAAACTTGGGTGTACTTTTTGCTATATGTAGTGGTAAAAAAAAATGTTTACTGTTATTTTCAAGCGTCGAACTGGAGACCTTTCAGTTCCCCGTTCGAGTTTGAACAACTAAGATAAATCGGCTGACCATAGAGCAAAACGAAAAATTTGATTCAAAAACAGCGCGACGAAATGTCTAGTGCGCTAGGGTTTGTATTCTCTGTTTCGTTGCCTCCCTTCCTCGCGCACGCTGGTGGACCCTGGTTCCTGGCATTCGCCCCCTAATCACACTTGAGCTACCAGTGCAAGGTGAGACTAGCTATCAATTAGACAATTTAGACGATTATATGCTCGACTTCCTTCTTCATAATGTCATATCCTCCTACTCGTTTATTTTCAGGTTAGACTGAGCTTAGATTCTAGGCCCTTTTTAAAGACGTCAACTTCTCCTTGTTTTCTCCAGGTCGTTCACAAGCTTTCATCCCGTTTTATTCCCTATCTTGCGCTCTTACAGTACCTTACCATGAATCGCGTTCGCTATATTGTTTTCCTCTTCCGTTCGTTTTGCATTCTTCATTTGTTTTTTCTGTTCGCTTTGCTTTAGGGTTTGATCATCCCTTTATTCTCCCTCCCTTCCTCTCGCTAGTAGAGCTTACAATGCCCCGCTGATTACGCTCCACCTACCACACCAAGATGAGATCAATGCTAAGTTATCAACTAGAGCTATGTTAGATGAGTAAGATCTAGGCTAACATTTCTTATTCTCGTTTTCTAGTTGTTTTCAAGTGATGCAAGTTGTACAGATTTTAGCCTTTTCTTATTTTTCAGGTTCATAAGCCTTCACTCGTTCTCTCACGTGTTCTCCATCTCGTCTCTCATCTCTCTCTCTCTCTCTATCTCTCTCTCTCTCTCTCTCTCTCTCTCTCTCTCTCTCTCTCTCTCTCTCTCTCTCTCTCTCTCTCTCTCTCTCTCTCTCTCTCTCTCTCTCTCTCTCTCTCTCTCTCTCTCTCTCTCTCTCTCTCTCTCTCTCTCTCTCTCTCTCTCTCTCTCTCTCTCTCTCTCTCTCTCTCTCTCTCTCTCTCTCTCTCTCTCTCTGCCCTTGTATTGTTTGATTCGTTTCTTCGTTATTCCTTTTTTGTCATCATTTCATCACACCTCATACCCTTTTCTGTTTTTTTGTTTGTACCGACTATTCCTCTCCGTTCCTCCTTTCCACTTCCTAAACCCGTTTCGCAGGAGCCTTGCTGGTCAAGGAAGGCGATTTCAATCTGAAAATGTGTATTGGTCGTTTATAGGATTTATCATATTGTCATTTTAACGTTGATTTGCATGTTATTTATTATCTCGTGCTTGTGGCTGGGTTTGGTGTTCGTGGCTTTGAGTGTGTAATGTGTTTGCTTGTGTGCGATATGTTTGCTTGTGTGTGTGCATTTATCTCATCTATCATTGCAATATCAATGCATGTCTGTCAATTGTAAAAAAAATGTTAACTTCTATCATTTCTCATTGGTTCATTGGCGCACTCAGTGACTCGTGTGTTTGCCACTTCGAACTGGATTTGATAGAGTTAACCTTTTTTTTAGAGTTAACAGATTGTATTGTTTCATGTGCTAGTTGATTATTCAAAAACTTTGCTATTGACTTCCCCCCCATGCTAGGCAGGGGATGCGGTAGCCTAGTTTTTGGGTCGTTAACTATCACGCATTTGTATGATATAATGGTATGCTGCATTTCAGCATTTCACGTCCATACAAAAGCATTTTCATCAATATATCGGTATTATGCATCTTTACATTCATTAAAGCATGCGTGGTGTGTAATTCATTACCAACATCTTTAAAATATATTACATACAAATATCACAACAACATTAAACAGTAAAATATATAAAACAAGTAGTATAGCATATGTTCACAAAACTGCTAGAACTATAGTTTAAAAAATTATACACAGTGGAAAGGGTATTACTTTAGATTATGAATTTTATTTTCATATTTTATAAAAAATCATAAATATGAAAATAAAATTTGTCCAAATCGATCGTGAAGGGTTGCTTCGCAACCCAAACAAGAGGCGACAAAGTCGTCCTAGGGTTGCGAAGCGATTTGCGTAAAGAGCTTACATCGGACAACTCCTAATACTAAGTATGGATTCTGGTTTCCATTATTACCTAGTATCATGCACAACATTTATACAGAGTATGAAATTGAGCAATTTCCGTTGAGGTTTGCAAAACCGGGGATTGGAAGGTTCGAACCTCTACCATTCCCTTCCGAAACCGAACTCTTACCACTAAGCTACTACTAATGTTAGACAGAAAATAATTAGTAATCTAATTTTGCGACGAAATGCTCCCTCAACTAGGGTTTGCTCGTTCTCTTTTTTCCTCCCGCAGTTTGTCACGCTCATCTGGGTTCTTCACAGACGCCAGCTTCTCAACCTCCACCCACCTACCACAAGGTGAGAGGTACCTAAATTATGAACTAGAACTAAGTTTAGCTAGAATAACATTTCGTAGTCTCTTAGTTTAACCGTTCAAAGGATTGCAAGGAACTTAGGCTCTAAGTTCTTTGTAAGGACTTCATGTTTTCATTGTATTAGGTCCTGTTCCACGTTTCCTCCTTACTTCCTTTCGTTGGTTGCATTCTTACTTACTCGTACTTGCATGTTTTCGTTCACCTTTTTCTTTTCTTCGCCTTAGAACCTTCCTATCCTCTGATCTGACGTAGTACCATTGCTTAAGGCCTAATTTCTCAAATGGTCCGTTCATTATCTGTAACTATCTGATTGCTTTTCTTTCCCTTCGCGTTTATCCCCTCCCCCCCACCCTCTCCCTCCAGTCAAACATTATATATGTTGTGTTTGTGTAGGCTGTATTGGATTAGCCTATACGGGGTCACCATATTAGGGTTTCATATTTGTACTCACATTGCTTTCTAGTTCAGTCATTCCAGTCTGTTGATTCTGACATGGTTTCAGAGCAGGTCCTTCGCTAGGACCTAAGTTCTTTTCGGGCCCACCACTACCTACCTACCTACCTACCCTCGGAGAGCTGCGTTAGCGCCTCCCCCCCCCCAGCGCCCTCGTGCGCCCTCATGTACGGCCCCTTAGTGGCCCCGTCGACCTACCCTAGAGGCCCCGCGGCCCCGTCGACCTTCCCTAGCGGCCCCGCGGCCCCGTGCGCACCCCGTATAGCGTCCCCCGCGGCCCCGTCGACCTACCCCGTTTAGCGGCCCCGCGGCCCCGTCGACCTTCCCTAGAGGCCCCGCGGCCCCGTGCGCACCCCGTGTAGCGGCCCCCTGCGGCCCCGTCGACCTACCCCAGAGGCCCCGCGGCCCCGTCGACCTACCCTAGCGGCCCCGCGGCCCCGTGCGCACCCCGTGTAGCGACCCCCGCGGCCCCGTCGACCTACCCCGTTTAGCGGCCCCGCGGCCCCGTCGACCTACCCTAGCGGCCCCGCGGCCCCGTGCGCACCCCGTGTAGCGGCCCCCGCGGCCCCGTCGACCTACCCTAGCGGCCCCGCGGCCCCGTGCGCACCCCGTGTAGCGGCCCCCGCGGCCCCGTCGACCCCCCCTAGAGGCCCCGCGGCACCGCACGCGCCCCGCTTCCCGGCCCCGCGGCCCCGTCGACCCTCCCCTAGAGGCCCCGCGGCCCCGCGCGCACCCCGTTTAGCGGCCCCGTGGCCCCGTCGCCCGCCACCTCACGGCCCCGCGACCCTGCTGCGCCCCGCTTAGCGGCCCCTCGTCCCCGCTTACAGCTCCGCGTGCCTACCTGAACCGAGCCGCGCCGCCCGTACTGAGCAGCCCCGTCGATACTGCTGCTCCTCATATTTCCTCTACGACTGCTACTACTGCTGCCACTATGGCCAGTCCTCCTGTACTTGCTTTCGATGCTGAGGGCCGCCCAGTGAAGTTTGACACCTGGCTAGATGACCTGCACCTTTTCCTACAGCTCACTGCCAAGGAGGATATCTCACTGTATGACCACGCCCTCGGCCATGCTCCTGCCCCTGCTACTGATGCTGACAGCACTACCCGCTCACAGTGGCAGACTCGTGACGCCCACGCTCGCTTTGCCATCCGCAACTCCCTGCCGTTAGATGAGCGCGAGCACTTTGGCCAGTGCAAGACTGCTAAGGACCTCTACACCGCTGTAGTTGCCCGTTACTCCTCACCCGCTTCTGCTACGCTAGGCCGCCTCACTCTCCCCTACCTGTTCCCCGACCTAGCCTCCTTTCACACTGTCGCAGACCTCATCACCCACCTTAAGACTAGTGAGGCCCGCTTTCGCGCTGCTATGCCTGCCGAGTTTCTCACTAGCAACCCCCCCCCCGCTCTGGATCACTCTCTACCACATCGTCACTCGCCTCCCTGACTCTCTGCGCGCAGTCAGGGACCACTTCCTCTCTCGCTCCCCCACCGAGCTCACCGTAGACCTCCTCGAGAAGGAACTGCTTGCAGCTGAGGCGAGCATCGTCGCTGTAGGCACCTCTCGTGGCGACCCCCGCACCCCGTTCTTTGAGGGGTGCTCCCCTTCCCCCCTCCTCCCCTCTGTCGCCTCTGCTGCTGCTGTCGACCTCCTTGGTGCTGAGAAGGTCGGGACCGCGTCTGCTTCGAGCGGGCGCCGCAGGGGCAAAGGGGGCAGGGGCGGGGGTGGCGGCGGAGGAGGTGGGGGTGGAGGCGGTGGGAGTGGAGGCGCGGCTGAGGAGGCTAGTGGCGGCAGTGGGGGAGGCGACAGCAGCGGCGGGAGTGGTGGCAGGGGCGGAGGCGGCAGCGGAGGCGGAGGTGGTCGTGGTGGAGGCAGGGGTGGAGGTGGCCGTGGCCGGGGTGGCGGCGGTGGGGGTGGTGGTCGTGGAGGCACTGGCGGAGGGCAGAGTCAGCAGCCCGCCCCGACGCTTCAGGCCGCCCGTGAGTGGTATGCGCAGCGTGGCTTTACCTGCACGTACGTCATTCGCACAGGTGACCGCAGCGGCCAGCAGTGTGGGAGGCCACACCCCACGCAGCGCTGCTTCGCGCGCCTTACCGACGCGTGGCGCACCCAGTTTCCTACTGCCACTGAGCTGCCGCGCTGGGCTGACCTGGAAAAGAGGGGTGTTGATATTTGGGCTTTAGACTTTGATGCTATTCTCACTGCCATGTATGCGATGTCTATTAGTGGAGAGGGTGCTCAGTACTTGCGTGTTCCGCCCGACCCGGGCATTCAGGCCAGTCCGGCTGCCGCTCTAGGTGCTAGTGCGTCCGCTCCCACAGGTCCTGGTGAGGCTGCTGCCCTAGGTGCTAGTGCGTCTGTGCCCCCTGGTACTGAGTCGACTGCAGCACTGCACACCTTTACACTGGACTCAGGTGCTTCTCGCTCTTTCTTTCGTGACCGCACTGTCCTCAAGCCCCTCGCTCGGCCGGTTGCTGTCTCCCTTGCTGACCCCTCTGGGGGTCCGGTCATTGCCACCTCCTCCACTGTCCTTCCTTGTCCTGCGGTCCCGTCCGGCACGCTGTCAGGTCTCTACCTCCCCTCGTTCTCTACGAACTTGGTGGCGGGTTGTGCGCTCCAGGACTCGGGTGTTCACCAGTTCACCCCTGCCTACGAGCGCGTGACACACTGCACGTGTGCTCGGACGGGTCGCCACCTGGCTACTTTCACTCGAGAGCCGGGGTCGGACCTGTACACACTGACCACTGCGTCCCCTCCGGTAGCTGCGTCTGCGTCTGCGTCAGGTCAGCTGTCCGCCCCCTGCTCGTGTCGCTCTCTGGCGCATGAGACTGTCCTCTGGCACCACCGCCTTGGTCACCCGTCTGTGCAGCGCCTTCGGGCCATGCACAAACGGGACCTTGTTGCTGGTCTTCCCAGGGTGCTCCCTCCCCTTCCCGACTCGCCTGCTCCTCTCTGTGTTCCCTGTGTCGAGGGGCGGCAGCGCGCCGCTCCTCATTCCTCCTCCTTTCCCCCGACGACTGCTCCCCTGCAGACGCTCCACTTGGACGTGTGGGGCCCAGCCCGCGTCCGTGGACAGGGTCAGGAGCGGTACTTCCTGCTCGTTGTTGACGACTTCTCGCGCTACACCACGGTCTTCCCCTTGCGAGCCAAGGGTGACGTACCTGATGTCTTGATCCCTTGGATCCGCAGATCTCGTCTCCAGCTCACCAGGCGTTTCCGCTCCGACTTTCCTGTCCTGCGTCTGCACTCTGACAGAGGTGGGGAGTTTTCCTCTGGCCTCCTGGAGGCCTTCTGTCAGCAGGAGGGCATTGAGCAGTCGTTCACGCTTCCGGACTCTCCACAGCAGAATGGGGTTGCTGAGCGCCGCATTGGTCTAGTCATGGAGGTCGCTCGTGTCGTAATAGTAGGTATACTGAGGAGCCATAGCTAGGGTTGACCTAGCTAGGCAAGAGAGAATGAAGGCAAAAGAGGACTGAACTAGCAAGAATGGGGATACAAATAGCAAACCCTAGAAGGGTTGTACTCGCTACAGAGCACCCCACTACAGGCTAGAGCATAATATTCTGACACACCCCCATAGCCAAAGTGGGGTGTAATCAGCAGAGCAAGCAAAGCAGTACAAGCTCAGGGTGGATCACGATGTCACCACACATTCTGAGCACAAGTTCAAGAAGCAACAGTTTATAAGTTATGAGCAAAGCTAGAGGCGGTCACAGAGGACAAATGAGGAGGAGGAGGGCTGGCGAGAGGAGAAAGGAGTGGAGGCGACGACTGAAGCTGCAGACACACGGGCATCAGACGGCTCTGGCGCAACGCTAGTGGCTACCGGAAGCAGAGCCCCGGACTACAGGGGTAATAGTCGCTGCGGAGGGTGCAGCGGACCCACGGGCGACAGGTGCAGCCGGCTCTCTGAGCTACCGGAGGTCCGCGGAACCCCGGAATACAGGTGCTGCGGACGACACGACGGCAGTCTCCGCTCAACCTCCCCCAACAGTCCCACACCCCTCGACACACACCCCTTGCTTCACCCCTAGCTCCACTCCCACGGTACCCCCCCTTAAACCCCAAACCCTAGACTCCCACACACCACCCCCCTCAGCGGCAGCTGCAGTAGAGGGAGACTAGGGAGGAGGAGGAGTAGGTAGAGTAACGCACAACCGACACCCCCACAGCCGCCACCCCCACAGCCGCCACCCCCACACTCTCCACCCCCAAACCCTAAAACGGGCGAAAGGGAGAAGGAGCGCGGGGGACGGCGAGGGGGAAGGCGCGCGACCCCCAGGGCGCCACCTCTGGGCAGCGGGGGCCGCGCGCGGCTCCCCAGGGCGCCTCGACGGGGCAGCGGGGGGCCGCGCGCGGCTCCCTAAGGCGTCGCGACGAGGCAGCGGGGGCCGCGCGCAGCTCCCCACGGCGTCGCGACGAGGTAGCGGGGGGCCGCGCGCGGCTCCCCAAGGTGTCGCGACGAGACGTCGGGGGCGACGCGCGGGGCTGCGGGGCGACGCGGGGGGTCGACGGCGACGGGGGGAGGGCGCTTCGACGGTGGGAAACCGCCGCGCGCCTCGGGGCGCACGGCGTGCAGAAAACCGCCGCGCGCCCCGAGCGCACGGCGGGATGAAAACCGCCGCGCGCCCCGAGCGCACGGCAGGAAGAAGTCGTCGCGCGCCCGAGGCGCCCGGCAGGAAGTACAGCAGCGGAAGCATTAGGTGGTGGGCCCACCCACAGGATCGACCCAGGAGGGTCGACCTGCTCTGATAGCATGTCGAGAGAATTAGGTATACTGAGGAGCCATAGCTAGGGTTGACCTAGCTAGGCAAGAGAGAATGAAGGCAAAAGAGGACTGAACTAGCAAGAATGGGGATACAAATAGCAAACCCTAGAAGGGTTGTACTCGCTACAGAGCACCCCACTACAGGCTAGAGCATAATATTCTGACAGCTCGTACCTCCTTGAGTCATGCGGCTGCCCCCCATTTCCTGTGGCCGTTTGCGGTCCGATACGCTGCGTATCAGCTCAACCTCTGGCCCCGTGTCTCCTTGCCCGAGACTTCTCCGACACTGCGTTGGACGGGAGAGGCTGGCGATGCGTCGCGTTTTCGGGTCTGGGGATCCCGAGCTTTTGTCCGCGACACGTCCGCGGACAAGCTCTCCCGTCGCGCTGTCCCCTGTGTCTTCCTTGGCTTTGTCCCGGACGCCCCTGGTTGGCAGTTCTACCACCCCACCTCGCGTCGTGTCCTAGCCTCTCAGGACGTCACTTTTGACGAGTCCGTCCCCTACTACCGCCTCTTCCCCTACCGCACTGCCCCGCTCCCCCCTCCGCCTCTCTTCCTCGCTCCAGGTGCTGAGGTACCAGACCCCCTCCCCCCTCAGGGTGCCGCTCCCTCAGGTGTGTCCCAGGTAGACCCGGGTGAGCCTGTCGAGGTAGCTGTTGACTCTCGTCCTGCGTCTGGGGGTGCTGAGCCTGGGGGTGCTGAGTCTGGGGGTGCGGAGCCTGGAGGTGCGGAGCCTGGCGGTGCGGAGCCTGGAGGTGCTGAGCCTGGGGGTGCGGAGTCTGGGGGTGCTGAGTCTGGGGGTGCTGAGACTGAGCGTGCTACACCTGGAGGAGCCCTCTCCTCCCAGCAGCTGCAGGAGAGGTACCTCGAGTACTGCCGCCTCCGGAGAGGTACTACTGGAGCTCGTCCCGGTACTTCCCCTCCTACCCAGGAGCTCCCCCCCATTCAGCAGATCCGAGAGTGGTACACACGCCGCTGCAGTCTTCGGAGTGGTCCTCCGGGTGCTGCGGACCTTGGGGGTGGCGCTGCTACTGGTGCTGAGGACCCGGGCGTTGGGGCTGCTGCTGGTGCTGAGGACCCGGGCGTTGGAGCTGCTGCTGGTACTGCGGACCCGAGCGGTGGCGCTGCTGCTGGTGCTGAGGACCCGGACGTTGGAGCTACTGCTGGAGC
Source organism: Closterium sp. Yama58-4 (assembly GCA_947470075.1). Lineage (NCBI taxonomy): Eukaryota > Viridiplantae > Streptophyta > Zygnematophyceae > Desmidiales > Closteriaceae > Closterium > Closterium sp. Yama58-4. The sequence continues at coordinate 265,803 of CANIUD010000812.1, read as the reverse complement.
TGAGGACCCGGACGGTGGAGCTGCTGCTGGTGCTGAGGACCCGGGCGCTGGAGCTGCTGCTGGTGCTGAGGACCCGGGCGGTGGAGCTGCTGCTGGTGCTGAGGACTCGGACGTTGGAGCTACTGCTGGAGCTGAGGACCCGAGCGGTGGTGCTGCTGCTGGTGCTGAGGACCCGGGCGGTGGAGCTGCTGCTGGTGTTGAGGACCCGGACGTTGGAGCTGCTGCTGGTGCTGAGGACCCTGCCGCTGGTGTCTCTGCTGGTTCTGGAGACGCTACGCGGCCGCGACCGTACTTCGTACCACTTCTTCAGCAGGTTCTTGGTCAGGCTCCTCCTCCCTGTCCTCCTCCCTCAGTAGAGTGTCCTCCGCGTGTCCAGTCGCCGTCACAGTTACCGCCTGCCTCGCCTCTCCCTGCTCCCTCTCCTTACACTGGTCCCACGGGAGGTCTTACAGAGCGTCGTGAGCCTGAGTCTCGTCCTGCGTCGCCTGTTCGTACTGCTCGCACTGGTCGTCGTGTCCCATGTCGTCGCAAGATTCGAACCCACGACCATTCAGATACTCATCCAAATTCATTCGGCTAGGCTATCTACCCTGCTAATTCTCGAGCGCTACAATTCCCAGTAAATTGTTTTTGTGACAAATTTTGAACTCCTAGGGTTTCATCTCTTCCTTTTTCTCGCTGTTTCGTTCTAGCTCCCTTCCTCCCTCAAGCAGAGGCTATGTTGTTGCTTAGTTTCTCTCTGGAACACACAGGTATGTCCGTTTATTTCCTAGATTGCATGTTAGTTAGCTCTAGGAAGTATATAGTCGACTCCACATAGTTAAATCGGTTTCGTTTTCCAGTCGCGGTCGTTTTTTTCTGGTCGTTTTTTCTTGTCCCCTCCACGTTCCGCGTTCTTGATAAGCGGCCTGTTTTCTTTATTTATTTCTCCACCGTTCGTACTTTTCGTTAGTCTTCACGCGTATTATATTCCTTCTTATAGTCTGCCTTCTTACCCCGATTCCTTTGGCTGTCTATTTCCTTATCTACTTTTCTCCTCTTTTGTGCTTCCGATTGCGACTTTGGTGCTTCTTACCGTGGACGTATAGTGCAACAACATCGTCATTCAGAGATGTAAAGCCGCCCGTGGTGCGTTCTTTGCGCTTCTCTCCCTCATTGCTAGTGTTTGGTTTACCTCAATCTTTTCCTTTCTTTACTGCTTCATCAATATTATCGTGTCAATCTTTGTTTCATTACGCTCCTAGATCTATCTTCCGTTTTTTCTTAAAAAAAAAAGGTAAAGAATGGATGAATAAAAGAGAGAAATAGAGATAGGGAAAGGGAGCGAGAGCATGGCATAGTTGATTGTTAAAAAAGAAAGTAGCTGCTTTCTATTTCCTTGTCTCTTCCGTCCCTTCCTCAATCCCTCCCTCTTTTAGTCCATCACTCCTTCCCTCCATTCTTTACTAATCTTCGTTTTGTTTGCTTCATGGATTCTTCAGTTGGTATGTATTTGTAATATTGGTTCTCATCTCCTCGTTTTGTCGGATATTGATGCTCTTTCAAAAATTTTTGTGTCATGATTCTCTATAGTTGCTTCATAAGCTCTCTAAATGTTTTAAGTGCTTTTTATTCCGTTTCTCATCATTCTGCTTCCTTGTATGTATATTTCCTGCAAACCAATCCCTCTCTTTCGTTCTCTCTCTCTCGTTCTCTCACTCTCGTTCTCCCTCTCTCGTTCCCTCTCTCGTTCCCTTTCTCTCTTTCTCTCTCTCTTGTTCTCTCTCTCGTTCGTACTCTCTCTCGTTCGTTCTCTCTCTCGTTCGTTCTCTCTCTCTCTCGTTCTCACTCTCTCGTTTCCTCTCTCGTTCTCTCACTCTAGTTCTCTCCCTCTCGTTTTCTCTCTCAGGTTCATTTTCTCTCTCGTTCGTTCTCTTCCGTTCGTTCTCTCGCGTTCGTCCTCTCTCTCATCCTCTCTCTCTCTCTCGTCCTCTTTCTCTCTCTCGCTCTCGCTCTCCGTATTTCGTTATATTCTCTTCTTTCGTTTACTGTATCGTTCCTGAACCCGTTTTGCAGGAGCCTTGCTGGTCAGAAGTGCGAGTTCAATCTGGAAAATGCGCATTTGTCACTGATAGGATTTATCATATTGTCAGTTTAACGTTGATTTGCATGTTATTTATTATCGCGTGTTTTTTGCTGGTTTTGCTGGTGTTCGTGCTTCTGTGAATGTGTTTGCTTGTGTGTGTGTTTTTTTTTCATTTATCATTGCAATATCAATGCATGTCTGTCAATTTTAAAAAAGGGGTTCATTTCTATCATTTCTCATTGGTTCATTGGCGCACTCAGTGACTCGTGTGTTTGCCACTTCGAACTGGATTTGATAGAGTGAACCTCTTTTTTAGAGTTAACAGATTGTATTGTTTCATGTGCTAGTTGATTATTCAAAGACTTTGCTATTGACTTCCCCCCCATGCTAGGCAGGGGATGCGGTAGCCTAGTTTTTGGGTCGTTAACTATCACGCATTTGTATGATATACAAGTATGTTGCATTTTAGCATTTCGCATGCATACAAAAGCATTTGCATCCATATATCAATATTATGCATTTATATATCTTGTCTCATTGCATTCATTTAAGCATGCTTGGTGTGTATTTCATTACTTATATTCATAACATTTATTGCAGTTGTCCTATCAAACAGGAAGAAATATATAATGCAAACACCACCTCTGCACGTACAAAAAAAGAAAAATGAGGTTAATATATGCACAAAGAGAAGGGTGGTACTTTAGCTTACAAATTTTATTTTCATGATATATTTTTTAAAAAGTCATGAAAATAAAATTTGTCAAAATCGATCGTAAAGGGTTGCTTCGCAACCCAAAAAAAAAAAACACACACACACAAGAGGCGACGAAATCGTCTTAGGGTTGCGAAGCGTTTTGCAAAAATAACTTTTTTTTTTTTTTAAATTTACGGTACCATGTACAAATATCAGTATGCATGATTACTCTACCATGTGCAATTTCTTATACTCTGTCTGGAACATATTGTATGATGTAGTTGAGGTTTGCAAAACGAGTTAACTGGATTCGATCCTAAGACTGTCAGAATGAACGGACAGGAATGGATGAACTACCGTAATCCCCCGTATATAAGACCCTAGGGTCTTATGATAATCACCCCTAAATAGGCTGGGGGGTATAATTACATGGTGTATTTTTTAGAAGACCCGGGTCTGTTCATATTGACATTTATAATAATATAGCTTTGGAGCTCAAAGTACTGTTTTGGAAGTTCTTCGTTTTTAGCTCCTGCCAATTATTCTCGAATTGGTCTCCACACGGGCCGAACCCACGTCATCACGAATCCAGGGCGATATGATAGGGAGGAGGTGCAGATTTAGGTTGCGGGACAAAATTAGTATGGTAATGTGGGTGTGCATGTGTGTTCATGGGTGCGATTTTTGTTAATCAACACTGAATTTGACCATTTTCAATTGCAACTTTGTAAAATCCGCACTTGTCTAGGATGTGGGGGGGGGGGGTCTTATAATGTTAGGGGCCATTTAGGGGGGTATAATTCAGATGTACACGAATAGAGTACCCGGTGCCGTATTATAGACCCGGGGGTCCACAACTGGGGGGGGTCCTATATACGGGGGATTACGGTATAAGTGAAAACAATACAAGTACCCTAACCCTAGAATTGTGTCACCCTATAGGCTAACCCACTATAGCCTACACAAATACAACATGTATAATGTTTGACACACCCCCATAGGCAAAGTGGGGGAGATCTAGGGGTCACAAGACCGGTCAAGGCAAAGCAGGACACAACAAGCTCAGGGTGGATCTCAAGGATTCCACACAAATTCCGAGCACAAGCAAGTGGTCACAAGACCAGTTCACATGCAGGTTTATAATAGAGCAAGACGTACAATGATCACAACCTAGCCAGGGTAAACATGCAGGTATATATATAGAGATCACAGTACAAACAGAGTCAAGAAGTAAGCAAGTGAGGTCCAGTAGGCACAAGGCCTAGCAGAGTGCAAAAGCGCTGATGGTCACAAGGCTGAAGCGCCTTGGTGAACACATCAGCAGTGTTGGCCTCAGTGGCCACGTAACACAGACAAAGCTGACCGCGCTGCTGCAGCTCTCGAGCAAGAAAGTACCGCAGGGCGATGTGCTTCGTTCTGTGCTCCAGTCTGTGCTCCTCACACAAGGCAATGGCAGCCTTGTTGTCGACGTACAGCACTGGAGGAGAACGAGGCCTCTCTCCCAAGTCGGTCAGCAGGTAAGTCAGCCAGCGTAGCTCCTGGGCCGCCATGGCTGTGGCGTAGATCTCAGCCTCACAACTGGAGCTGAGAACAGAAGAAGAGCGTGTGGAACGCCAAGAAACTGAGCCAGAGCCAAGGCTGAAGGTGTAACCCTGAGACGACCGCTGAGTAGCCTGGTCGTCCGCCCAAGAAGCGTCTGAGTGTCCAGTAAGTACAACTCGGTCTCGCCCTCCAAGCACTAGTCCCATGCCCGACGTACTGCACAAGTAGCGCAACACCCTCTTAGCGGCATCCATGTGCTCCTTCCTGTGATGGCCAGGAGCGACATAGCGTGCAAGGATGCTAAGAGGGTATGCAAGGTCAGGTCGAGTGCAGGTCATCAGGTACATGAGGCAGCCCACAAGCTCTGGATACGGGCCACTCGGCTCTACGGACTCATCCGAAGGCAGAGCTGAGAGCGAGTGACCGGTAGGCAGAGGAGTGGACTAAGGCGAGGAGTACGTGAAGCGGAAGCGCTGAAGGATCTGCTGCACCATGTGTGACTGAGTCAAGGTGATGGTGCGCCGTGCTCTGTCCCGGGTGATCCGCAAGCCAAGATAGCTTGTCAGTTCACCCAGGTCTGTGCACGTGTGTCTCCTCTGCAGCTCCGACTTCACGTGGGCGAGTGCCGCGGTGTCAGCAGTGGCAAAGACCAAGTCGTCGATGTACACGAGGATGTAGAACGGCGGCAGCGAGGTGTCTGTGCGTAGAAACAGTGATGGGTCAGCAGTAGAGGGAGCGAACCCAAGAGCCGCAAGTGTCGTCCTCAGTGTATCGTGCCACTCACACGGTGCCTGGCGGAGACCGTAGACCGGCCGCTGGAGCCTCCACTGGGTACCAGGAGGAACCGACCCAGTGAAGCCAAGAGGGCGGCGCAGCCAGATCTCCTCGTGCAGGCTGCCCTGTAAGAAAGCAGTGCTGAAGTCAAATGAGTGAAGCTCGTAGTTGCGCTGAGCGGCTATGTGCAGCAGCACCCGAAGAGTGGTCATCTTCGGGGTGGGGGAGAAGGTCTGAAAGAAGTCTACTCCCTCTCGCTGTCTGAAGCCTCGAGCAACGTAGCGCGCCTTGAAGACAGGAGGAGAACCCGGCGGCCACTTCACCCTGAAAATCCACATGCCACTGACGATGTTCGCCCCAGGAGGGGGAACCTCGTCGACGTAGGTGCCTGTGGACTTCCAGGAAGCCATCTCTGCGTCCATGGCTGTCTGCCACTGAGAGGAGTAGGGACCCGCCATCGCCTCAGCGTAAGAGCGTGGGGTCGGGATGTCTGGTGCATCCGGGTCTCCCTCAGGGGCAACTAGCATGGACACGAGATGAGGCAAAGCAGCAGCAAAGCACTGGAACTCCTCCTGTCTGTCCTCAAGGACGTCCGTGCCAAGAGCACACTCACCCCCGACGGACGGAGGACAGACAGACTCAGACTCAGACTCAGCAACAAGGCTAGCGGCGTAGTCTAGACGACACCGGGCAGCAAAGTCTATCAACTCAGCGACCAGAGCAGACGCAGCAGAGGACTCAAAGGTAGGGTCAGTGACAACAGTGGCGAGGAGACGTGTGACAGTGGGACTGGCAGCACGACGGGAGTCAGACTCCGGGTCAGGAAGAGTAGGCAGAGAGGACGCAGGAGGAGATGGCAGCGGGACATGCTGAGGAGCAGTGGAGGGACGCAGAGTCATGTAGTGAGTGCCAGGGACAGGAGGAGGACGCTCACGTGGGACACGACGACCAGTGCGAGCAGTACGAACAGGCGACGCAGGACGAGACGCAGGCTCACGACGCTCTGCAAGACCTCCTGTGGGACCAGTGTAAGGAGAGGGACCAGGGAGAGGCGAGGCAGACGGCAACTGTGACTGCGACTGGACAGGCGGAGGACACTCTACGGAGGGAGGAGGACAAGGAGGAGGAGCCTGACCAAGAACCTGCTGAAGGAGCGGTACGAAGTACGGTCGCGGCCGGGCAGCGTTGCCAGAACCAGAAGCGACACCAGCGCCAGGGTCCTCAGTACCAGCAGCAGCTCCACCACCCGGGTCCTCAGCACCAGCAGCAGCTCCACCACTCGAGTCCTCAGCACCAGCAGTAGCTCCACCGCTCGGGTCCTCAGCACCAGCAGTAGCTCCAACGCCCGGGTCCTCAGCACCAACAGCAGCTCCACCGCTCGAGTCCTCAGCACCAGCAGCAGCTCCACCGCTCGGGTCCTCAGCGCCAGCAGCAGCTCCACCGCTCGGGTCCTCAGCACCAGCAGCAGCTCCAACGCTCGGGTCCTCAGCACCAGTAGTAGCTCCAACGTCCGGGTCCTCAGCACCAGTAGCAGCGCCACCCCCAGGGTCCGCAGCACCAGGAGCACCACTCCGAAGACTGCAGCGCCGCGTGTACCACTCTCGAATCTGCTGAAGGGAGGGGAGCTCCTGGGTAGGAGGGGAAGTACTGGTACGAGCTCCAGTAGCACCTCTCCGGAGGCGGCAGTACTGTAGGTACCTCTCCTGCAGCTGCTGGGAGGAGAGGGCTCCGCCAGGAGTAGCAGTCTCAGGCGCAGCACCTCCAGACGCAGCACCCCCAGACTCAACACCTCCAGACTCCGCATGTCCAGGCTCCGCACCTCCAAGCTCAGCACCCCCAGGCTCCGCACCCCCAGACTCAGCACTCCCAGGCTCAGCACCCCCAGACGCAGCACCCCCAGGCTCAGCACCCCCAGGCTCAGCACCCCCAGGCTCAGTACCCCTAGCAGGACGAGAGTCAACAGCTACCTCGACAGGCTCACCCGGGTCTACCTGGGACACACCTGAGGGAGCGGCACCCTGAGGGGGGAGGGGGTCTGGTACCTCAGCACCTGGAGCGAGGAAGAGAGGCGGGGGGGGGAGTGGGGCAGTGCGGTAGGGGAAGAGGCGGTAGTAGGGGACGGACTCGTCAAAAGTGACGTCCTGAGAGGCCAGGACACGACGCGAGGTGGCGTGGTAGAACTGCCAACCAGGGGCGTCCGGGACAAAGCCAAGGAAGACACAGGGGACAGCGCGACGGGAGAGCTTGTCCGCGGACGTGTCGCGAACAAAAGCTCGGGATCCCCAGACCCGAAAACGCGACGCATCGCCGGCCTCTCCCGTCCAACGCAGTGTCGGAGAAGTCTCCGGGAGGGAGACTCGGGGCCAGAGGTTGAGCTGATGCGCAACGTATCGGACTGCAAACGGCCACAGAAAGTGGGGGGCAGCCGCATGAACCAAGGAGGTACGAGCGACCTCCATGACCAAGCCAATGCGGCGCTCAGCAACCCCATTCTGCTGTGGAGAGGCCGGAAGCGTAAACGACTGCTCAATGCCCTCCTGCTGACAGAAGGCCTCCAAGAGGCCGGAGGAAAACTCCCCACCTCTGTCAGAGTGCAGACGCAGGACAGGAAAGTCGGAGTGGAACCGCTTGCTGAGCTGGAGACGATATCTGCGAATCCAAGGGATCAAGACATCAGGGACCTCACCCTTGGCGCGCAAGGGGAAGACCGTGGTGTAGCGCGAGAAGTCGTCAACAACAATCAGGAAGTACCTCTCCTGACCCTGTCCACGGACGCGGGCTGGGCCCCACACGTCCAAGTGGAGCGTCTGCAAGGGAGCAGTCGTCGGGGGAAAGGAGGAGGAGTGAGGAGGAGCCGGCGAGGGTGGGAGGGGAGGGAGAACCCTGGGAAGACCAGCAACAAGGTCCCGTTTGTGCATGGCACGAAGGCGCTGCACAGACGGGTGACCAAGGCGGTGGTGCCAAAGGACAGTCTCATGTGCCAGAGAGCGACACGAGCAGGGGGCGGACAGCTGACCTGACGCTGACGCAGACGCAGCTACCTGAGGGGACTCAGTGGTCAGTGTGTACAGATCCGACCCCGGCTCTCGAGTGAAGGTAGCCAGGTGGCGACCCGTCCGAGCACACGTGCAGTGTGTCACGCGCTCGTAGGCAGGGGTGAACTGGTGAACACCCCCGTCCTGGAGCGCACGACCTGCCACCAAGTTCGTAGAGAACGAAGGGAGGTAGAGACCTGACAGTGTGCCTGACGGGACCGCAGAACAAGGAAGGACAGTGGAGGAGGTCGCAATGACCGGACCCCCAGAGGGGTCAGCGAGGGAGACAGCAACTGGCCGAGCGAGTGGCTCAAGGACAGTGCGGTCACGAAAGAAACAGCGAGAAGCACCTGAGTCCAGTGTGAAGGTGTGCAGTGCTGCAGTCGACTCAGTACCAGGGGGCACGGACTCACGAGCACCTAGAGCAGCAGCCTCACCAGGACCTGGGGCAGCAGACTCACTAGCACCTAGAGCGGCAGCCGGACTGGTCAAAATTCCCGGGTCGGGCGGAACACGCAAGTACTGGGCACCCTCTCCACTAGTAAACATCGCATACATGGCAGTGAGAATAGCATCAAAGTCTAGAGCCCAGATATCAACTCCCTTCCTCTCTAGCTCAAGCCAGCGGGGCAGCTCAGCGCCGTCAGGGAACTGGGCGCGCCAAGCGTCGTCAAGGCGCGAGAAACAGCGGTGCGTGGGGTGTGGCCTCCCACACGTCTGACCAGTGCGGTCACCAGTGCGGATGACGTACGTGCAGCTAACGGAGCCCGTGCTGAGAGTACCACTCACGGGCCTCCTGGAGCGACGGCGTGCGCTGCTGGCTCAGACCACCGCCACCGCCTCCACTGTTAACGGGAATGGAGTGTTGGCCCCGCCCTCGCTTGGGCAACGCCGACGACTTGGTCGGATGTACGGGTGAAGCAGCCGACCGTTCGCAGTGAAGGAGCTGCTCGACGGGCTTCGTCGAGCTGCAGGATGTCACTGTGGGGCATCCCGTCGAACTACTGCTCGACGGGGAGGCCTCGGGAGCTTCCCGTCGAACTGCAACTCGACCGGGAGGACTGGGGGGCGTCCCGTCGACCTGCAGCTCGACCGGGAGGTCCGCAAAAGGGCGTCCCGTCGACCTGCAGCTCGACCGGGAGGTCGACGGAGCAGTTCTGGTCGACGGAAGGGGTCCGTCGACCAGGGGGTAGCTCGACAGGAGCTGTGGTCGACCAGAAGGGCCTGGTGGTCGACCGGAGGCACCTGGTGGTCGACCGGGAGCATCTGGTGGTGTCCAGGTCGACCGGGTAACCTGCTCGACGAGTTCGGCGGAGGCACGCGAACGTCGTCGAGATCGCGATGACGAAGGCGACTTCGGAATGGTATCCCGAAGTCGATGTGGCTCGTCAGGCGCAGACAACAGCCGACGGATGCCCAACGAAGCAAGTCGGGCCAATCGTCTGCGCGCACCTGTGAGCATGCGCATTGCTGTCTTCTACGGGGTAATGCTGGACAGCCGCTTTGTTGCAGCGTTGGCACGCCGTCGACCTGCAGCGTTGGCAGGTCGCTCTTCTGCAGTGCTGGCGCGGCTCCTCTACGCAACGCTGGCAGTCGACCAGGCTGGCTGCAGGGTTGCTAGGTGCCTGATGTAGTCATTCTGTCATTGCTTGTTGATTCATTCTGTAATTCCAACTTTGCTAGTGGAAACTCTTGCCAATTTCTCCCGTGAATGTGCAAGCACTAAGGAACCAAGCAAAGCTGCGATCACTCCTAGTAGTTCGTGCCAACCCCGTAGTCTAGCTCACTACCGTTGTAGAGTGAATCTCCGCATGGTGCGGTGAGCGTGGAACGAACACGCAGATTACCTTCAGATAGGAGCCGACTTTTGCACCTACTAAGTCGTTCGTAGGCCGGCAGCAGCGTTAGTCGTCATGGTCGACCCCGTTGTAGAAGCGGGTGTAGCGGACACCTTGGAGACACGCTTGGCTGATGGGAGGAGACGCCACGCGGATGGCGAGTACGGGACGATTCCCCTGACGATCGTCGAGTTGGGCATCCGGGCGCAGTGGGCGACGGAACACCCTTCCCGTCCTGCATCTCCTCGACCGGCACGAAACGAAGGTGGCGTCGACGTCGAGGTCGACGGAGGTGCTCGAGTCAGCGGCAACGAAGGCACGAGGCAGAGAGGGGCGATCAGGGTCGACGGTGGCGTCGATGGAATTCAGGCACGAGTGCATCGATCGACGGTGGCTGCAGGCAGTTCGCATGTCGATGTGGACGGTCGCCGTCGCTCTCCTCTACGAAGTGGTGGAGGCTTCTCGGCGACGACGCATGTGACAGCGGGCGGGATTGCACCGGCGTATGGCTACTTCAAGTTCTCGCCGGACCGGATCACCGTCGCCCCGCTGCAAGGTCGACGGGACCTCATCACCTGGAGGGAGTCGATCGAACCTCAGCTGCAGGTCGCCGGGTTGAAAGGCTTCGCCGACGGCACAGTGCTGATTCCGCCCGAGGAGGATGTCGAGCTGCGCAGGGAATTTCATGCGGCCCACCTGCTCACCTTCATGGTCATCTCGAGGTGCTGCTCGCCGGTGGTGCAGCTAGTGCTCAGGAGTTGTCGAGAGCAGCTAGATGCTGGTCACCAGGCATGGCGCTTCATCTTGTCGACGTACCAGATGAGGGACGACCTGTACATCGGCCAGCTGGAGGAGAAGATGACTCACATTCGGATGGGCGAGCAGGAGTCGGCGATGGACTACTGCAACCGTGCTCGACGGATCCTGGCGGAGATGAGGATGGCAGGCGCCGAGTACTCGACGGCGTCTTACATCTCTCACGTCGTCAAGGGCCTGCCGCGTGGATACAACCTCATGAAGAGGATGATGATGGTGCCCGGCACGCGTGAGTCCCTCGACGAGGACTCCATCACCAGCTACATCCTCCAAGACGAGGCGATGCAGGAGGCCGAACAGCCCACGGAGCTCCTTCCGCAGGCAAACTACGCTGCACCGACGAAGCTGAATCAGCAGCAAGGGCAGCGCGGGAAGTCGGGCGGAGGTGGTAGCGGAGGTGGGCGGTCGACGAAGGACGTCGACGAGAAGAAGTCTACGCGGGGCAAGGGTCGTGGAGGTGGTGGTCGACGGCGGGAGTGCTGGATCTGTGGCGATCCCGACCATCTCTCCTTCGAATGCCCCGACCGCGATGACAGCGACGAGGACGACAGCAAGGGAGGCCGCGGTCGATCGGCCAGCCGTCGCCCACGTCGAGATGAGAAGCCGCGCAAGGAGAAGAAGGCGTCGAAGAAGGCGTCGTCGACGAAGGAAGTCGACAGCTCCAGCGGCAAGGACCGAGGCGACGGGGAGGCGTCGTGCTCGATGGTCGGCGTGGTGGAGCCGACAGTCTCGCTGGCGCCGGAGGCTGGCGAGGACTTTCAGGCGGTGGCGGCAGCTGTGCAAGCTGACCCGATGGCGGTGCTGCTCGACAGCGGGTGCTCCCACCACCTGATGGGGACGAAGGCGGCCTTCGTCGACATGGCGCCGAGCGGCGATGTGAAGCAAGTGCGCGGCTTCAATGGGGCGTTGCAGCCTGTCGAGGGTCGCGGAACCGTCGCTCTACAAGGGGAGGCCGGAAAGCGGGTCCTCATCCCCGACGTGCTCTACGTTCCGGGGGTACATGCGAATCTGCTGTCATCTGGCCAACTGAAGGAGAGTGGAGTGAAGTTCCGGGGCGACGGCGACGACTTGCTGCTCGTCGCCGCAACCGGGGAGGTGCTCGGTCGAGCACGCTACACCGGACGAATCCTCTGCACCGACCTTCGCCCTTGCTCGACGCCGTTGCCGTCGACCGAGGTGGTGGCTCTGCGGACAATCGTCTCGGCAACGAAGGCGACCCCTGACAGGATGCACGCGCGGCTTGCCCATGTCAGCGTCGACACGATCAAGAGCTCGGCGAAGCATGAAGTTGCTACTGGGCTCGACATCACGCCGTCGACCGGAGCAGACCCGCCGTGTGTTTCGTGCGTCGGAGGAAAGCTGGCACGGCACACCTTCCCCGACAAGGGCTCGGACGCCGAGGAGGCACTGGCTGTCGTGCACATTGACTTGTGCGGGCCATTTCGGGTGGCTGCCAAGGATGGCAGCTTGTACTTCCTTCTGCTGAAGGATCGCTACACTCGCTTCGTGTGGACAATGCCGGTCGCTAAGAAGAGCGACGTGCTGCGGGAGTTCCAGAAGTGGCTGGTGCTGGTGGAACGGCAGACGAAGAAGTCGGTGCTGTCGCTCCGCTCTGACCGGGGAGGGGAGTTCCTCGGACGGGACTTCACCACCTTCGTCGACGGGAAGGGCATCGTCCACGATCTGACGTGCCCCTACACTCCGCAGCAGAACGGCATGGCTGAGCGGGAGATGCGCACGGTCGTCGAGTCCGTGCGGACGATGCTGCTGCACATGGGTGTGCCGCACCACTGGTGGCACCTCGCTCTTCGACAGGCCGTCTGGGTGCGCAACTGCTTGGAGCGGTCGACGACGCCGCCGGGGACGACTCCGTACCAGCTGCTAACCGGGACGAAGCCCGACCTCACGCTGGCGCGGGTGTGGGGCTGCATGGTGCAGTTCATGGTTCCCGAGCAGCAGCGCGGTGGGAAGTTGGCACCGAAGGCTCGCTGGGGGCTTCATTTGGGCGTGTCGCCGGCGAGCAAGGGCTGGGAGGTGCTCGACCTCACCGACAACAAGGTGGTCACGTCCGTCGAAGTGATCTTCTACGAGACGCTGTCGCTGGAGGTGTGGAAGACGAAGTATGGGCCGGCGTCGGGGCGGACGCAGGCGCACTCGCCGACGGACACCTCGACGGCGCTGGACCCCCTGCTCGCCGACGTTGACGAGCCTGCCGACGACGATGTTGTGGAGGTTCCTCTGCCTTCCCCTCTTCTTGCTCCTCCCTCCCCCGTCGCAGATCGGTCTGCCTCGACACCTGTGTCGGCCACCGGCGATGAGGGGAGCCGTGAGGCGTCGCCTGTAGCGCCAGCCAGTGGCATCGCCGGCGGTCGACAAGGCGCCAAGCTCGTCGACCAGAATCGGAAGCCGTCGACGACAGGGGAGCAGCAGACAGGGGAGCCGGTCGAACAGGAGGCAGCATCGAGGGGGCCGTCGACAGGGGAGCAGCAGCCGGGGCGGTCGACAGGGGAGCAGCAGCCGGGGCGGTCGACAGGGGAGCTGTCGAAGTCAGCAGCAGACGAGCAGCCGGTCGAAGAGTCGAAGCAGCTGGTCGACGACGAGGCCGTCGACGAGGATGAAGAGCTGTCAGCGGGAGAGGAGTCCGCAGACAGTGACGTGGTGGAGGTTCCGGTCGAGAAGCCTGCGCCGGAGCTGCGACGGTCTGGTCGAGCTCGACGACCGCCGGAGCGGCTGAGCCTCCATGCATGCCTGCCACCAGCTGCCTTCACCACGGTGTACGACGAGGTCGACGACGACCTGTTGTACGACGACGCCGAGGAGGATGAAGACCTGCCGGAGCTCGACCCCGACGTGCATGCCGACCCCGAACACCGCTGGGACATCGCCACAATGACGGTGAAGGAGGCTCTGGCGAGCTGGAAGGGCGACGCGGTGAAGGCCGCCATGGAGGAAGAGATCCGCAGCCTCATCAGCATGGGCACTTGGGAGCTGGTCGAACGCCCACGCGGAGTGAACATCATGAAGAACCGGTGGGTGCTGACGACCAAGTACCGCATCGACGACACCGTCGAGCGCGAGAAAGCGAGGCTGGTCGTGAAGGGCTTCACACAGGTGTACGGCGCCGACTACGACGAGACGTACTCGCCGGTGAGCAGCTACGTCACGCTGAGGATTTTCCTCAGCATCGTCGCCGTCCTCGACCTCAACCTGATGCAGCTCGACATGAAGAACGCTTTCCTGCAGAGCAAGCTCGACAGGGTGCTCTACATGTACCAGCCGGACTACTTCGACGATGGGACCGGCCGGGTGTGTAAGCTGCTGAAGAGCCTCTACGGGCTGAAGCAGTCGCCGCTGCTGTGGTACAGAGCTCTCGACGGAGTGCTGCTGGGGGCTGGCTGGAAGAAGAGCCAGGTCGACGAGGCGCTCTACTTCAAGACCGGCGACGACGGAGTGACCTGCTGGGTGCTGGTCTACGTCGACGACCTGCTCGCCACCAGCAGCAGCACCGCGATGCTGAAGGAGCTAAAGGAGCTGCTGCAGTCCGCCTTTGAGCTGCGCGAGATCTCGCCGGTGCAGAAGTACCTCGGGCTGGAAATCGTGCGCGACAGGCCGGCGCGGAAGCTGTGGCTGCACCAGCAGGGCTACGCCGACAAGCTGCGTAGGCGCTTCATCGACGAGGAGCAGGGCGGTCGAGTCCCGAAGACGCCGGTCTCGGTCGACGCCTACGCCGAGCTGACATTCGACGACGAGGAAGCGCAGGAGCGCGAGGAGGAGGAATACCGGCAGAAGGTCGGCTCGCTGTAGTTCGCGGCGACGACGACGAGGCCGGACATCGCGTTCGCCTGCAGCAAGCTGGGGAGCGGCCTCACGGTGAGGAGCGACCAGCATTGGCGCGAGGTCGACCGCTGCCTCGCCTACCTCGCCGACACCCGCGACACCGCCTTGGAGTTCGGCGGTGGACCAGAGTCGCTGGAGCTGATCGGCTACGTGGATGCCGATGACGCGGGCGACAAGCAGAACCGGACGAGCACGGGCGGCTACGTGTTCGTCTACGGAGGGGCCGCTGTCTCCTGGTCGAGCTCGCGCATCAAGTGCGCGACGCTCTCCTCGACCGAGTCGGAGTACGTCGCGGCCACGGATGCTGGCAAGGAGGGACGCCGACTTCGTTTCCTCCTTGCGGAATTCAAGCTGCTCGACGCTGGGAAGCTGACCACCCTCCGCGTCGACAACAAGTCGGCAATCACGGTCGCTGAGGGCTTGGGGCTGACGGGCAACCTCAAGCACATGGAGCGACGCTACGCCTGGCTGCAGCACATGGTGAGGCGCGGGAAGTTTGTGCTGAAGTACATCCCGACCACCGAGCAGCCTGCCGATTTCATGACGAAGGCGCTGCATTTTCCGGCCTTCAACCGGTGCTCTGTCGCCATCGGCCAAGTTCGACTGGCCGACGTCGGCGACAGCGACGACGAAATGCAGCAGTAGGTGCCGTGCCCTTTTGCACGGCTGGTGCGGTGACGGCGTGCTGTGTGTGGGGTGCACGCCGAGGACGAGTTTTCTCCGTGGAGTACTGCCGTGTGGGCTGGGGGCCCAAGCGTGAGCGCGGCAGGGGAGTGTTAACGGGAATGGAGTGTTGGCCCCGCCCTCGCTTGGGCAACGCCGACGACTTGGTCGGATGTACGGGTGAAGCAGCCGACCGTTCGCAGTGAAGGAGCTGCTCGACGGGCTTCGTCGAGCTGCAGGATGTCACTGTGGGGCATCCCGTCGAACTACTGCTCGACGGGGAGGCCTCGGGAGCTTCCCGTCGAACTGCAACTCGACCGGGAGGACTGGGGGGCGTCCCGTCGACCTGCAGCTCGACCGGGAGGTCCGCGAAGCGTCCCGTCGACCTGCAGCTCGACCGGGAGGTCGACGGAGCAGTTCTGGTCGACGGAAGGGGTCCGTCGACCAGGGGGTAGCTCGACGGGAGCTGTGGTCGACCAGAAGGGCCTGGTGGTCGACCGGAGGCACCTGGTGGTCGACCGGGAGCATCTGGTGGTGTCCAGGTCGACCGGGTAACCTGCTCGACGAGTTCGGCGGAGGCACGCGAACGTCGTCGAGATCGCGATGACGAAGGCGACTTCGGAATGGTATCCCGAAGTCGATGTGGCTCGTCAGGCGCAGACAACAGCCGACGGATGCCCAACGAGGCAAGTCGGGCCAATCGTCTGCGCGCACCTGTGAGCATGCGCATTGCTGTCTTCTACGGGGTAATGCTGGACAGCCGCTTTGTTGCAGCGTTGGCACGCCGTCGACCTGCAGCGTTGGCAGGTCGCTCTTCTGCAGTGCTGGCGCGGCTCCTCTACGCAACGCTGGCAGTCGACCAGGTTGGCTGCAGGGTTTCTCCCGTGAATGTGCAAGCACTAAGGAACCAAGCAAAGCTGCGATCACTCCTAGTAGTTCGTGCCAACCCCGTAGTCTAGCTCACTACCGTTGTAGAGTGAATCTCCGCATCCACGACCACCACCGCCGCCGCCACCGCCTCGACCATTTCCTCCCCTGCCGCTGCCACGACCACCTCCGCCCCCGCTGCCGCCCCCGCCCCTGCCACCGCCTCCGCCGCTGCCGTCACTACCCCCACTGCCGCCACTAGCCTCTCCAGCCCCTCCTCCACTCCCACCGCCTCCACCCCCGCCTCCCCCGCCGCCACCTCCACCCTTGCCCCCTTTGCTCTTGCGGCGCCCGCTCGAAGCAGACGCGGTCCCGACCTTCTCAGCACCAAGGAGGTCGACAGCAGCAGCAGAGGCAACAGAGGGGAGAAGGGGGGAAGGGGAACACCCCTCAAAGAAGGGGGTGCGGGGCTCGCCACGAGAGGCACCTACGGCGACGATGCTCGCCTCAGCTGCAAGTAGGTCCTTCTCGAGGAGGGCAATGGTGAGCTCAGTAGGGGAGCGAGCTAGAAAGGAATCCCTGACTGCGCGCAGAGAGTCAGGGAGGCGGGTGACAATGTGGTAGAGAGTGAGCCAGAGCGGGGGGGGGTTGCTAGCAAGGAACTCGGCAGGCATAGCAGCGCGAAAGCGGGCCTCACTAGTCTTGAGGTGGGTGATGAGGTCAGCAACAGTGTGAAAGGAGGCCAGGTCGGGGAACAGGTAGGGCAGTGAGAGGCGGCCTAGTGCGGCAGAAGCAGGTGAGGAGTAACGAGCAACTACGGCTGTGTACAGTTCCTTAGCAGTCTTGCACTGGCCGAAGTGCTCGCGCTCATCTAGCGGTAGGGAGTTGCGAATAGCGAAGCGAGCGTGCGCGTCACGGGTCTGCCACTGGGAGCGCAGAGTGCTGTCAGCAGTAGTAGGAGGGGCAGTAGCATGGCCTAGGGCGTGGTCGTACAGTGAGATATCCTCCTTGGCAGTGAGTTGTAGTAAAAGGTGCAGGTCATCTAGCCAGGTGTCAAACTTCACTGGGCGGCCCTCAGCATCGAAAGCGAGTACGGTAGGACTAGCCATAGTGACAGTAGCAGTAGTAGTTGCAACAGTAGTGGTAGGAGTAGTAAGGGTCAACGGGGCCGGGAAGTTGGGAAGTTGTGCGCTGTGAAGCATGGCCTAGGGCGTGGTCGTACAGTGAGATATCCTCCTTGGCAGTGAGTTGTAGTAAAAGGTGCAGGTCATCTAGCCAGGTGTCAAACTTCACTGGGCGGCCCTCAGCATCGAAAGCGAGTACGGTAGGACTAGCCATAGTGACAGTAGCAGTAGTAGTAGCATGGCATAGGACGCAGTAGTAAGGGTCAACGCTGGGAAGGGTAGCGCAGGGTCAACGGGGCCGGCGGGGCCTCTATGCGGAGGGCGGGCGGGGTCGATAGGTCCGGCGGGGCGTCTAAGCGGGACGCAGTCGGGATCGACCGGCCGGCGGGGCCGCTAGGAGAGGCGCGGGCGGGGTTGACGGTCGGCAACGGCGCACGGGCGGCAGCAGTGGCGAGCGCGGCAGCAGGAGCTGCAGCGGCGCACGGTCGCACGGCAGCGGAAGCCGCGCACGGGCGGCAGCGGCAGCAGCGTGCGGGCGCACAGCAGAGGGAGCGGCGCGCGGGCAGCGGCAGCGGCATTGGCGCACGGGCGTACGGGCGGCAGTTGGTGACGGGCGGCAGCAGCAGCGGGCGCGACAGCAGGAGCTGCAGCAGCGCACGGCCGCGCGGCAGCGGCAGCGGCGCACAGGCGGCAGCGGCAGCGGCAGCAGCGCGCGGGCGCACAGCAGGTGACGGGCGGCAGCAACAGCGGGCGCGTCAGCGAGCGCGACAGCGAGCGCGGCAGCGAGCGCGGCAGCGGCGCACAGGCGTGCGGGCAGCGGCGCACAGGCGCGCGGGCAGCGCCCGAGGCCGCACAAGGCCGCGACGGGCCGCGCGCGAAGAATCGGCCGCGCGCGGGCGGCTAGCGGGTCGCGCGCGCAAAAAATCGGCCGCGCGTCAAGCACCGGTTTCACATCGTCCTTGATCTTGTCAAGCACCGGCTTCACATCGTCTCCCGGCTTCATGGAGAGGGCCGCCAGCTCCTTCTCTATCACAATCACCATCGGCAGCGTGTTGGGTTGTACCACGTCGCGTAGCAGCTTCCATGCCTTTGGTCCGGAGTCGTCCAGCTCCACCAAGTCCTTGATGTGCTGGAACATGTCGTTGTTGACCGATTGAAGGATAAGGTCGTATAGCACCGCGCTCCGCTCAATCCACCGATCGCGGGCATCTCCTTCCTCCGGCATCTTCTCTTCTCCCATAGCCAATTTCAGCAGCTTGTAGCGCTTGAACGCGCTCCTCATCCGCCCGCTCCATTCCTCATAATTGGAGCCGTCCAAAGCCTCGATCTTGGACGGTGGCGGTTCACTCTTCTTCTCAGCTGCTTCTCCACTCATCTCCTCTGCTCCCAATCAGAGGTTTCAGCTCCCCCTTTGCTGTCCACACCGAAGTCCCACACAATTTTCACAAGTGTCGGCGCCAACGAAATTTCAGCAGAGTTTCCCCTTAGCGGAAGTCACTCCCAACCTCCAGAACTCCACTTAGGCACGCCCACAGGCCATGGTGGGTCTAGGAGGGTCTTCACACTTCAGTAGACTCCCCACAAAGTCCTTAATCAGCTCTGATACCACTTGTTAGAGATTAAGGACGGAGTCTATGAAGATTAGGTGCCCAAATAACTCAAAATCGTTGGCTTAGAATTCTGGACAGAAACCACGATTTCACAAGAAACGCCGGCGACTAAAAACTAACCGTTAGAATTCCATCAAACTCGAGTATGTTGTAGCCTGTAACCAGGGCTATCTTTCTCAATTTGAATCGTATCAAATGGTGGAGTAAATCTCGAGTTATGATTTTCGGCGCACTAGGGGGTATGCTGCCACAAGAACTTAACTCAATCACAAATTGTTCTCACAAGTTCACAAGTTGCACACACAAGAGTTAGAGTAGTACTAAACCAGGTGGGAGGGAAGAAGAGTACGAGAGGGAAGGTCCCAAGGGAGTCCCCAACCAAGGAAACCCCATGCCACACAATTTCCCTCTCCATAGGCAACCCCACTTTCACTTTTGTCGTTATCCCAACCCATGCCATCCACCTCAACCCACTTGGCCACACTTGCCAACCTGGTTTGGCTTCACCCAACCACATGGCAGCATTCTACAGTGATGGGTTCGAATTTCCCAACCCCAAAAGTCTGTACCCCATAATGAGTCAACCCCACAACTTCCCAAAGTCGCCGCAACCGGAGTACAGAAAGCATACGAACTCCAACGTTCGTAACTTTCTTGATATTGCTCCGATCGCGACGATTCTTGGCTCGTCGGAAAGCTCTTGAGCAGAGAAATCACTTCAGATATCTGCCCAAGCCAAATGCCATTCACACACACTCAGGAAAGCCAAACCGCGCAAAACACAGATTCTTGCACACGCTCACACCACGCATGCAACACGCGAACACATGATGGGAGGCAGACAGACGTGAATGCATATGGTTGCATCACACAACATTTCTTGTCCAGGTGAAGGCTGCGGGTGCGGCATGAAGCTGATGGACCCGCGTTCGTACGGAGCAAAGGTAGGCTGCTGCTGTTGATTTCCGCGTGCGTACGATGAGCCATCGAGGCTTATAGGAGTAACTTCGTTGTTGTTGTTGTTGCTGTTGTGTGACTGCGCAGGTGCCGATTGCTGGTGTTGCTCGTAGAAGGACATGAAGGAGAAGAACTTCTCCATCATGCTCTAGTCGAAGCTAGCAGATTGACTCGCGGGAGTCTCAGTAGACGTTGCCCTAGGTTTCACTGCCGTGCCCTCCTCTGTCTGTAGGCCAGAGGCAGGAGGTGGAGTAGGAGTAGTGCCCTGGGAGCCGTTAGAGGAGCTCCTTTCCTTTTGTGTTGCCATGTCTTGTGACGACTTAGTAGTAGTTGAGTTCCCCTTGTGAGCTCTCATACCATGTTGGGCTGAGAAAAGCCCTTAGGATCTTTTGCAAGGGTAAACTCTGGGTAGGAACAATGTAATAGCGGAAGCGTTTAATGAAGAGGTTGAACCACCTTGCGCTAGTATGTGAGGGCAAAGTAGATTGATTAAAGCAAAGAGATACAAGATTATATAAGAGTACAAGGAATATGAAGAGATACAGTTATAACTACTTTACTGTTGCTGTTGCGGTTCGATACAGTGATGACTCGAGCAATTGCTCTGTAGCGAGTCAGTTATGTGTCCTTGCTGTCGCGCTGTACTTGTCAGGTCAATGGTCGGCTGACCTTTGACTTTCGCGTAACCTCCAACAGTTACTTTCAACCTCCGAGGGGTTGACTCGCCAGTGCTTCGTTATGCTTTGCTTCGCTTGTGCCTTAGTGTTTCGACACGACAGAGGCGCTTAAGATTCATTGTTTCCAACACTCCCCTTCGCTTCTGGAGTGTCGCTGCTGGTGACGTGGCTCTGTCCAGTCAGCAGCATGCAGTACTCGAACTTCTGCTTTCCGAGTTTCTTGGTCAAGTAGTCAGCTGCCATCTCGGATGTGGGGCAGCCTCCCCTTGTCGATTTCGTCCTTCACGAAGAAGTAACGCAGGGCGATGTGTTTCGTCCTGTTTGCGAAGCCGTTCTTGTTGGCGATGCGAATTGCCGACTGGTTGTCGCAGAACAGGGTGAAGCTGGGTAACTGAGCTAGCTTCGCTTCTTCCAGCAGTTCGCGGAGGTAAAGTCCTTCTTTGGTGCCTGAACAGAGTGCGATATATTCCGCTTCAGCTGATGAGAGAGCGAATAATTCCTGCTTGCTTGACTGCTCGGAGATAGGACCGATAGGCTCGAAGCGGTAGATGTAGCCAGCGTGATCTGCGCCGACGTAGCCGATTAGCTTAGGCGTTGTAGTTGCGTTCTTGTGGTAGGTTAAGCTGATTGTTGGAGTGCTGACGAGGTAGTGAAGAGCGCGGTCGAGCTCCGCCAGATGTTCCGCTTCAGGCTTCTTGAGGTAGGTGGCGAGCTGGCTTGCCGAATACGATAGGTCCGGGCGGCAGGTAACAGCTGCGAAGAGGAGGCATCCTAGCTTCCTCTGGTAGTCGCATATACCGGCGGGTTTGAGTAGAGCGGGTTCTCCCTTGTTGCTTCCTGTCGCATAGCGGTACGGCGTGGAGATGGCGGTCGGTGTGAGAGCGAAGCGTTTGGCGATGGTGTCGGCGTATTTTGCGGCGCTGAGGTAGATTGCGTCTTTCTCTTCACGGATATTGAGACCGAGGTACTGTGTGACGGTAGATGAGACCGTGAGCGTGAGGTCTTGCTGCAGCTCCCCTTCGAACCAGGTAGTGACGCTGTCGGTTGAGCCGATGTAGAGGAGATCGTCTACATAGATGATTAGCAGGATGTAATCCGTGCCTTTCGTGAGCCGGTACATTCCTTGATTGTGCGGTAGTTGCTTGAAGCCGATGCGAATGAGGCGAGCGTGCAAGTATTGTTGCCATAGTCGCAGAGCTTGCTTAATGCCGTAGAGCGACTTGAGTAACTAATAGACGTGGTTAGGCTCTCCGTTGGAGCCGTGTGGTGGCTCCACGAAAATTTCCGCGTCAACAGGTCCGTAGAAAAAGGCGTTTGCGACGTCGATTTGTCGCAACTTCTTCTTCTTCATGGCGGCGATCGCGAGCAAGATTCGTAGTGAGGTATGTCGGCTAACCGGAGCGAACATTTCCATGAAGTCGCGTCCGTGCTCTTGGTCGAAGCCGCTGTATGACCCAGCGCTCCTTGAATTTATCAATGGTCCCGTCTGCTTTCGTCTTCACACGGAAGACCCATTTTCTGGTGAGAATCGTCTTGTTCCGCGCTACGACGATGGGAACAACTTTCCACGTGTTGCGCTCCTCTAATGACTTCAGTTAGCTCTTTGTCCATGGCTTCACGCCATTTTTCCCTGTGCTCCCCCCCCAGAGCCTGTTGAACTGTCGCAGGCTCCTTAGGAATGGCTGCGCCGTGGACTGCGGTGACGAGTCCAAGTATCTGGAGTCCACTCTGTGTGTAGCGGGGGAGTGTGGTATCCTCGGGATAAACTGCTTCGTCTCCCGCTTCTGGATCGGGTGCGAAATTGGGTCCTACGCATTTTGCTTCGTTGGTGTTGACTTCAGCAGGTGTAACGTAACCGTTGTCGGCGAAGTGGTAGTAGACGTCGGCGTTGACACTTTCGCGAGGATTTTCGTCGTCGTCCATCGGGACGTCAACTGAGCAGTAGGGGAGAGGTCCGGCTTCTTCCGAGGCTCCGTCCACATTCTGCTCGTCCCAGTCAGCTTCGTCGGCTGCCGAGGCGAAGGCTCGGTCTCCACGAAAGCCGTCGCTGCGGTCGGGGTTTCCTTCTTGCAAGTTGGCGAGGTAGTATCGGAGGGTGAGGTTCTCGTAGAAAATCACGTCACGTGCCGCCACTGTTTCCTTTGTCTCGATGTCGAAAATTTTCCATGCGTTGTAATGCTTTTCGATGCCCAGGTGTAGTCCCCACTGTGCGCGTTGGGAGAATCGGCCGGCTCGTGCAGATGGGGGTCGGTACTGTACCATGCAGCCGAAAACTCTCAACATTTTTGTGCTGCCCAATTTTCCTGTCCACAGCAGGTGCGGTGATGCGTTGTTCGGGAGTGATGATGACGAAAGCAAGTTGTGCAGCATGACGGCGTGGTCCATTGCTTCGGGCCACTGGTGGTTAGTCAGATGCATGCCACGTAGCAGTTTGGTGTTCTGGAGGGTCCTGTTCATCCTTTCTGCTACGCCTTGTTGTTGATGGGCGTAGGGAAGGGAGATGAGTCGCTTGATTCCCCTCTCCGCCAAGTATTCTCCTCCCCCGTTTGACTGCAAGCTTTTGAGTTTCACGCCCGATTCTCTTTTTGCTACAGGGAGCCAGGCGACGAACGCTTCGAACGCCATGTCCTTGCTTGGGAGATTCAGGTGCCAAACGTAACGTGCCACGGCGTTGATGAACGTGATGGTATAGTTGTATGCGTTCTGTCCAGGCTCGCGGTTGTACAGGATGTCGCTGTACACCTTCTCGAGTGGTGCGTATGCAGGTGCGCTTGGATTGTGATGCGAGACGAACGGCTAATGCGGTAAGCCAGCTTCGGGACAAGTGAAGCACGTTCCACGGGCTCGCTGAAGTTCTCTGCCGTCGGTCAGTAGAAGTGAGTCTTTGTCGAGCACTCCTGCTCTTATCGTGTTGTTTAACACCGTGTTGCTTGGATGTCCCATCCTTGCGTGCCAGGTACTTTTGCTGGCGCGGTGTTCGGGTGAGCGTCGGTACATGTCGGAGTTGGAGTAAAAGCTGGCGGTCACGTTGGCGCTTCGGTGGACTTCTCGCGGTGCCGATTTGAGTTTCTGTGCAAGTGTCGGTGGCGTGTCGTCGATGAAGGGTGGTGCCGTTGAAGGACCAGCGACTGGTATTGACGTCTCACCTGCTGCTGTTGTTGTCTCTGCTGCTGTCGTTGTTGTCTCTGCTGCTGCCGATGTTGTCTCTGCTGCTGCCGATGTTGTCTCTGCTGCTGTCGATGTTGTCTCTGCTGCTGTCGATGTTGTCTCTGCTGCTGTCGATGTTGTCTCTGCTGCTGCCGAATGTTGTATTGTCGCTAACGCTCTTGTTCTTTCCGCCTCAGGGATGGTGTGTGAATACCAGAAGCCGCCGGGGCTGAAGTCTGGATCAAGATCTGGAGGGTGGGTCCAGGAAGTGAAGGTGACGATCCCGTCGCTGTCTGCAGTGCCAAGATCTGGGACGAAATCAAGAACGAAGATGTTATTTTTCAGGATTGCCTTTCCGATGTAGAGGCCGCCCTTCCCGTGGTACAGCTTGAACTCTTGGGTGGTGCTGTCTGCTTCAAGATGAATGCCCTTCGCCATCAACTGACTGACGCTCAGTAAGTTGTAGCCGAGACCTTCTGCGATTAGGACCTTGGACATCTGCAGAATAACATTTGTCTCTCGTGACTGAAGTTGTACCACGCCTTGTCGTCGTGTGCGCAGGTTTTGATTGTTGGCGACGGTGATGACTACTTCGCGTTGAAGTTGATACTCTCGCTGCACGAAGCGTCCTGAAGAACACATGTGCTGTCCGCAGCAACTGTCCAAGAACCACGTGTCCTTCCCGGATGGCTCGCTTTGAGCAATAGCTGCGTATGTCGGGTTCGGGTGAAGTGACTCGCGTTGAGGTGTGGCGTTGTCGAGCTGTTCTTCCGGTGAGTAATGCGGTGGTGACTCGGTGATGCAGGAGTCGCTCAGTCTTGCCATGCAGCTGACGATGTTCCTTGTTCCTTGTGCAGGTTGTCCCGTTGGTGTCATTGAGGCTTGTATTTGGGTCATGGGATTTGCTTGCGTCGAAGCGAATTGGCTGCTTGAAGGGCGAAGCTGTCACTGCGGTGGTGTTGACTGTTGTCGATTCGGGCAGTGCGTGCGCGGGTGTCCTGACGTCTTGCAGATGTGGCAGAACGGAGGTACGGGCTTCGGTTGTTGTTGTCGGTTGTTGTTGTTGTTGTAGCGTCGCTGAGTGTGGAATGCAAATTCCGATGCTGATGTCTTCCTCTTGTGTCTTTCTTCTTGCAGGTCCATATCTTGCTGCTCGGCGTGGATTTCGGCGCAGAGCGCTGCTTCAGAGATTCTTCCGTGGGCTCGGAGAATGGCCTTTGTGGCGCGCCATTGAGGACCGAGGCCGCCGATGATGACTGTCACGAAGGCGTCTTCAGATATCGACCCTCCGCATCGAAGGAGCTTGTCGCGCAGCTTGCGACATCGACTGATATACGCCATTCCCTTTTCTCCTGGCTTCATTTCGACTGTTGTTAGTTGCGCCATTAACTGACTCTGATTTACGCTGTCTGTTGCTTGATACAGGCTCTTCAAGTGGTTGTATGCGAGCTCGGCGGAGTTGCCGTATCCCCGGTAAGACCGTATATTCTGCTGCTGAGTCGGTGTGATGTTCCTCAGTAGGATTGTGTACGCCATCATTGACTGATAGGTGTACTGCTGCTTCTCGTACTGTGTGCCGTTTGTTGGGTATGGCAGGGACCCGTCGAAGAAGCCAAGTATCTGCGCGCCTTCCATCATTAACTCGAATTCAAACGACCAGGTGAAGAAATCCTTTCCATCGAAAGGCCTTGATGTTTGTAGCTTCAAGACGTGCGCGAACTGCGACTGAACTTGTAATGCGTCCAGTGGCTTTTCTTGTCCAGGTGAAGGCTGCGGGTGCGGCATGAAGCTGATGGACCCGCGTTCGTACGGAGCAAAGGTAGGCTGCTGCTGTTGATTTCCGCGTGCGTACGATGAGCCATCGAGGCTTATAGGAGTAACTTTGTTGTTGTTGTTGTTGTTGTTGCTGTTGTGTGACTGCGCAGGTGCCGATTGCTGGTGTTGCTCGTAGAAGGACATGAAGGAGAAGAACTTCTCCATCATGCTCTGGTCGAAGCTAGCAGATTGACTCGCGGGAGTCTCAGTAGACGTTGCCCTAGGTTTCACTGCCGTGCCCTCCTCTGTCTGTAGGCCAGAGGCAGGAGGTGGAGTAGGAGTAGTGCCCTGGGAGCCGTTAGAGGAGCTCCTTTCCTTTTGTGTTGCCATGTCTTGTGACAACTTGATAGTAGTTGAGTTCCCCTTGATGTTGGGCTGAGAAAAGCCCTTAGGATCTTTTGCAAGGGTAAACTCTAGGTAGGAACAATGTAATAGCATAAGCGTTTAATGAAGAGGTTGAACCACCTTGCGCTAGTATGTGAGGGCAAAGTAGATTGATTAAAGCAAAGAGATACAAGATTATATATGAGTACAAGGAATATGAAGAGATACAGTTATAACTACTTTACTGTTGCTGTTGCGATTCGATACAGTGACGACTCGGGCAACTGCTCTGTAGCGAGTCAGTTGTGTGTCCTTGCTGTCGCGCTGTAGTTGTTAGGTCAAAGGTCGCTGACCTTTGACTTTCGCGTAACCTCCAACAGTTACTTTCAACCTCCGAGGGTTGACTCGCCAGTGCTTCGTTATGCTTTGCTTCGCTTGTGCCTTAGTGTTTCGACACGACAGAGGCGCTTAAGATTCATTGTTTCCAACAATGATGACGTGGGTTCGGCCCGTATGAAGGCCAATTCGAGTATTTTTGGGAGGAGCTAAAAACGGAGCAATTACAAATCACTTCTTTGAGCTCCAAATCTACATTCTTATAAGGGCGTGTAAAATCCCCGTGCATACCAACTCGTGTCAAACCATATAGGTTGTATTTGTGTAGGCTGTAGTGGGGTAGTCAATATGGGGTACATAACTTCTAGGGTTTCATATTTGTACCAAACTCTGATCTAGTTCAATTATTCCTGCCTGAAGTTTCTGACATGGTTTCAGAGTAGTAGTTCCATAGGGTTTTTTTTTTTTTTTTTTTTTTTCGGGCCCACCTACCGTTGTGGTTACTGAGCTGCCCCACGTGTTGCCTGCGCTGCGCCGCCCGCGCGCGCCTTGCCTTGCCTGCGCTGCGCTGCCCGCGCGCGCCTTGCCTTGCCTGCGCTGCGCTGCCCGCGCGCGCCTTGCCTTGCCTGCGCCGTGCCTTCCCTTGCCTGCGCTGCGCCGCCCGCGCGCACGCCCTGCCTTGCCCTGCGTTGCGCTGCCCCGTGCAAGCCGTGCCCTGCCCCGCGTTGCGCTGCCCCGCGCACGCTCTGCTCTGCCTGGCGTCACGCGCCCCCACTGCCCGTCGCGCCGTGCGCCCCTGCAGCCCGTCACGTCGCTCGTCTGCCCTGCCTCTGCCCGTCGCGTCGCCCGTACGGGCTGTCCCAGCCCGTTGGGTCGCCCGTCTGCCCTGCCTCTGCCCGTCGCGTCGCCCGTACGGGCTGTCCCAGCCCGTCGCGTCGCCCGTCCGCCCTGCCTGCCTGTCGCGTCGCCCGTACGGGCTGTCCCAGCCCGTCGCGTCGCCCGTACGGGCTGCCTGCCCGTTGCGTCGCCCGTACGAGCTGTCCCAGCCCGTCGCGTCATCCGTACGGGCTGCCTGCCCATCGCGTCGCCTGTACGGGTTGTCGCAGCCTGCCCGTCGCGTCGCCCGTACGGGCTGCCTGCCCGTCGCGTCGCCCGTCCGCCTTGCAGCCCGCGCGTCGCGCCTCTGCTGCCCCGCGCGTCGCGCCCTACAGTAGCCCGCGCGCCGCGCTCTGCAGCCCCGCGCGTCGCGCTCTGCTGCAGCCCGCGCGTCGTGCCCTGCTGCCCTGCATGACGCACGCCCTGCTGCTCGCGCCGCCCAGGCCGAGCCGAGCCGCCCTACCCGACCCGATCCGCCCTCCTGCTCGTGCTACTACTGCTGCTGGTGGAGGTGCTACTCGAAGTGCTGGAGGTGCTGCAGCCTAGCCTCACCGGACCGCTCTACTGCTGTTGCTGCTGCTCGTGCTGCTGTCTTCCCTCCGTACCGCCCTCCTCCTCGCACGCCTCCTTGCTTACCCGCTATGACTTCCCTTCGTAGTAGCGGTGGGAGTGGTGGCGGCGGCGGTGGCGGCAGTGGGAGTGGTGGCGGCGACCATAGTTGCAGTCGCGGTGGAGCTGTTCAGTGCGGAGTTTCTGGCGGTGGCGAGATCCAGCTGCAGCGGCGTCCGAGCGAGACCCTTCCACCCCAGCAGCTTCATGCGTGGTACGCTCAGCGTTGTGCGTCTCGGAAGGGTGGCGGCGGCCGTAGTAGCAGTCGTGGTGGAGCTGGTCAGTGCGGAGTCTCTAGCGGTGGCCAGATGCAGCTGCAGCGGTGCCCGCGCAGGACCCTTACGCCCCGGCAGCTGCATGAGTGGTACGCTCAGAGTTGGGGGTGTAGGACTACTGCTCGCTGCCCGTACGTCATTCGCACAGGTGATCGAGCTGGTCAGACCTGCGGGACAGTTAGTCATACAGAGTCCCGCTGCTTCTCCCGTCTGAGCGACGCTTGGCGAGCACGGTTTGGCGACGAGACTGAGCTACCCCTCTGGCTAGAGCTGCTTCGAGACGGAGTAGATATATTTGCTCTAGACTATGACACTATCCTCACTGTCGTATGCTTTGACTGGTACTTCTGAGGGTGACTGTTACCTGTGTGTGCCCCCTGACCCTGGTATAGCGGCTACTGCTCTAGGTGCTACTGAGTCTGCTCTCTCTGGTACTGCGCCTGCTGAGGCCTTGCACACCTTTACACTTGACTCTGGTGCTTCCCGCTGTTTCTTTCGCGACAGTACCACAGTCACTCCCCTCCCTGCACCTGTCCCTGTCTCACTGGCTGACCCCTCTAGGGGCCCAGTGCTTGCACGAGCCACGACTGTGCTTCCGTGCCCGGCGGTCCCGTCCGGTGAGCTGTCTGGTCTTCACATCCCCTCGTTCTCTACGAACTTGGTGAGCACCGCCGTCCTTCAGGATCACTGGGTTGACACCTTTACTCCTGGAGGACAGCGGGTGACGCACTGCACGTGCTCTCGGACCGGCCGCCACCTGGCCACGTTCACACGTGCGCCTGGGTCCAGTCTGTACACCCTCACTGCCGTGTCACGCTACATCCCTTTGTCTCCTCAGCTGTATGCGTCTGCTCAGGTAGCTACCCAGTGTGAGTGTCGCCGCCTGTCGCACGACACTCTCCTATGGCACCACCGCCTTGGTCACCCCTCCCTGCCCCACCTTCGTGGCATGCACTCTCGCTCCCTGGTCTCTGGCCTTCCTAGGTCTCTGCCTGCCCTCCCTCCCTCGCCTGCGCCGCCGTCGAAGGGCGGCAGCGCGCCGCTCCTCACTCCTCCTCGTTCCCTCCCACAGAGGCTCCGCTGCAGACTCTCCACCTGGACATGTGGGGCGCAGCCCGCATCCAGGGGCAGGGCCGCGAGCGGTACTTCCTGCTGGTCGTCAACGACTACACGCGTTACACCACGGTCTTCCCCTTGCAGCGCAAGGCGGATGTCCCTGCTGTTCTGATCCCTTGGATCCGCGCTGTTCGTCTCCAGCTCCGCGAGCGGTTCGAGCGGGACTTTTCTGTCTTGCGTCTGCATTCTGACAGAGATGGTGAGTTCACCTCCGACCTCTTGGCAGCCTTCTGTGCGGAGCACGGCATCCGCCAGTCGTTCACGCTTCCGGCCTCTCCGCAGCGGAATGGGGTTGCTGAGCGTCGCATTGGCTTAGTCATGGAGGTCGCTCGTACCTCCATGATCCATGCGGCGACTCCCCATTTTCTGTGGCCGTTTGCGGTCCAGTACGCCGCGCATCAGCTCAACCTCTGGCCCCGTGTCTCCTTGCCGAAGACCTCGCCCACACTGCTGTGGACGGGGGAGGTTGGCGATGCGTCGCGTTTCCAGGTCTGGGGTGCTCGTGCCTTTGTCCGCGATCTCACCGCGGACAAGCTCTCTGCCCGCGCCATTCCCTGCGTCTTCCTTGGTTGTCCTCCTGACGCGCATGGTTAGCAGTTTTACGACCCCACCTCACGCCATGTCTTTATGTCTCAGGACGTCACTTTTGACGAGTCCGTCCCCTTTTACCGTCTCTTTCCCTACCGCGCTGCCCCTCCTCCCCCCCCCCCCCCCCCCCCGCCGCTCTTTCTCGCTCCAGGTCCTTCCCAGGTAGACCCCCTCCCCGTGCCAGGTCCTGCTCCTTCAGGTGTTTCTCAGGTAGACCCTCCTGTGCCTGCGCCTGTTGAGGTCATTGGTCACTCAGGTCTTGCACTGGGGGTGGTCCTGCTCGGGGTGCTGTCTCTGGGGGTGCTGAGCCTGGGGGTACGGAGCCTGAGCGAGAGGAGCCTGGGGGTGCGGAGTCTGGGGGTGCTGTGCCTGAGCGTGAGGAGCCTGGAGGTGCTGAGCCTGGGGGTGCCGAGTCTGAGGGTGTTGAGCCTGCGCGTGAGGGATCTGAGGGTGCTGAGCCTGGAGGTACGGCGTGAGGAGCCTGCAGGTGCTGCGTCTAGGGGTGCTGAGCCTGCGCGTGAGGAGCCTGGGGGTGCTGAGTCTGGGGGTACGGCGCCTGAGGGTAGTGCGACTGTTGGTGTGTGGTCTCCTTGGAGTGGCCGCCTTCGTCCGCGTACGCCTCTCACCTCACATCAGTTGCACGAGTGGTACGGTCGCCGTGAGGGTCGCGCTGTAGGAGCTTGGGGCTCTACATCTGGAGGTACTTCTGCTGACGTCACTGGAGCTGGGAGTGGTGCTGGTTCTTTGCCTGCTGAAGGTGCTGAGCCTGGAGGTACTGAGCTTGTGCGTGAGGAGACTAGAGGTGCTGTGTTTGGGGGTACTGAGTCCGTGCGTGAGGAGCCTGGGGGTGCTGAGTCTGAGGGTGCGGCGCCTGAGGGTACTGCGCCTGCTGTTGCGCGGTCTCCTTGGAGTGGCCGCCTTCGTCCGCGGACACCTCTCACCTCAAAGCAGCTGCATGACTGGTACAGTTGCCGTCAGGGTCGCGCTGCTGGCGCTCGTGGAGGTACTTCTGCTGACTTTACTGGAGCTGGGAGTGGTGCTGGTACTTTGTCTACTGGAGGTGCTGGAGTCGCTGGTCCCGGAGGTGCTCGTCCTGGAGGTACTGGAGCTGCTGGGGCTGGAGGTGCTGCGTCTGGGGGTGTTGTTACTGGAGACACTGAGGCTGGAGACCCTAGGACTGGAGGTGCCGGTTCTGGGGGTGCTGCTGCTGGTGGAGCTGGCGCTGGAGGTTCTGGCGCTGCTGGGGGTACTGGGGCTGCTGGAGGTGCTGGAGCTGGAGGTGCTGGAGCTGCTGGTGCTGGTGGCACTGCACCGACGCGACTGTTCTTCGCTCCGCCGTCTTCGTCGTCTCAACCACCGCCTGGCTCTGTCCTTCGTCAGGTTCTTGACCTCCCATCTTCTACTAGCCTTCAGTTACTCCCTGGCTCACCAGTGCATGCTCCTTCTCCTTACACTGAGCAGACAGGGAGTCTTGCTGAGCGTTGTGAGCCTGCGTCGCGTCCTGTCTTGCCTGTCCGTTCTGGTCGTTCTGGTCGTCGTCTTCCTCGTCCACGTCAGCCGGCTGTCCCTGGCGCGCACCTCGTAGTCCGTCGTCCTTCCTCTGCTCCGCAGCCTGTTCCTCTGCCGTCTCCCCCTGCGTCCTCTCTACCTGACGTTCCGCACCTTGAGTCTGACCAGTTTCGTGCTGCCCACCCTACTGTCACGCGTCTGTTAGCCATTGTTGTCACTGACCCGTCGTTTGAGTCTGCTGCTGCGTCTGCCTTGGTCGCTGAGCTTGTTGACTTTGCTGCTGCCTGTCGTCTAGACTACGCTGCTAGTCTTGTTGCTGAGTCTGGGTCTGTCTGTCCTCCGTCCGTTGGGGGTGAGTGTGCTCTTAGCACGGACGTCCTTGAGGACAGGCATGAGGACCTTGAGTGTCTTGCGGCTGCTGCGCCTCATCTCGTGGCCATGCTGCTTGCCCTTGAGGGAGACCCGAATGCACCAGACATCCCGACCCCGCACTCTTACGCTGAGGCGATCGCGGGTGAGTACTCCTCTTAGTGGCAGACAGCCATGGACGCAGAGATGGCATCCTGGAAGTCCACTGGCACTTACGTCGATGAGGTTCCCCCTCCTAGGGCGAACATCGTCGATGGCATGTGGATTTTCAGGGTGAAGCAGCCGTCAGGTTCTCCGCCTGCCTTTAAGGCTCGTTACAGAGGTTCAGTCAGCGAGAGGGAGTTGACTTCTTCCATACCTTCTCCCCTACCCCGAAGATGACCACTCTTCGGGTGCTGCTGCACGTTGCCGCTCAGCGTGACTACGAGCTTCACTCTCTTGACTTCAGCACAGCCTTCTTACAGGGCAGCCTGCATGAGGAGATCTGGCTGCGCCGCCCACCTGGCTTCACTGGGTCGTTCCCTCCTGGTACCCAGTGGAGCCTCCGGCGGCCAGTCTACGGTCTCCGCCAGGCGCCTCATGAGTGGCACGACACACTGAGGACTACACTTACGGCTCTTGGGTTCGCTCCTTCGACTGCTGACCCGTCGCTGTTTCTGCGTACCGACACTTCGCTGCCGCCGTTCTACATCGTCGTGTACGTCGACGACTTGGTGTTTGCCACTGCTGACACTGAGGCTCTCGCCCTGGTGAAGTTGGAGCTGCAGAAGAGACACACGTGCACTGACCTGGGTGAGCTGCGCAGCTACCTTGGCTTGCAGATCATCCGGGACAGAGCACGCCGCACCATCACACTGACTCAGTCACACATGGTGCAGCAGGTCCTTCAGCGCTTTGGCTTCACCTGGTGCTCCGCACGGTCCACTCCGCTGGCTACAGGTCACTCGCTCTCAGCTCCATCTTCGGACGAGTCCGTAGAGCCGAGTGGTCCTTACGCCGAGCTAGTGGGCTGCCTCATGTACCTGATGACCTGCACTCGACCTGACCTTGCGTAACCTCTTCGTCTTTTGGCTCGCTACGTGGCTCCTGGTCGGCACCGAAAGGTGCACATGGATGCTGCGAAGAGGGTACTGCGCTACTTGTGCAGTACATCGGGCATGGGGCTAGTGCTTGGAGGACGGAGCGACGTTGTTCTCACTGGGCACTCTGACGCGTCTTGGGTTCACAACCAGGCTACGCAGCGGT
Organism: Closterium sp. Yama58-4; assembly: GCA_947470075.1. Classification (NCBI taxonomy): domain Eukaryota; kingdom Viridiplantae; phylum Streptophyta; class Zygnematophyceae; order Desmidiales; family Closteriaceae; genus Closterium; species Closterium sp. Yama58-4. The sequence goes on along the minus strand of CANIUD010000812.1, from coordinate 233,092 downwards.
CGTCATAGGGTTACACCTTCAGCCTTGGCTCTGGCTCTGTTTCTTGGCGCTCTACTCGCTCTTCTTCTGTTCTCAGCTCGAGTTGTGAGGCTGAGATCTACGCCACAGCCATGGCTGCATAGGAGTTACGCTGGCTCACCTACCTGCTAACCGACTTGGGAGAGAGGCCTCGTTCTCCTCCGGTTCTGTACGTCGACAACAAGGCCACCATTGCCTTGTGTGAGGAGCACAGACTGGAGCACAGAACAAAGCACATTGCTCTGTGTTACTTCCTTGCTCGAGAGTTGCAGCAGCGAGGTCAGCTTTGTCTTGCTCACGTGACCACTCGGGCCAACACTGCTGATATCTTCACCAAGGCACTTCCGTCTGGTGATCATCAGCGCTTTTGTACTTTGTTAGGCCTTGTGCCTACGTTTCCGCACCTGCTGTAGACTTGCCTGTACAGTGATCTATATATATATATACCTCCTTGCTCTTGCTAGATAGTGATCACTGTTTTGTTGTTGTTGCATATATACCTCTGCATGTGAACTGGCCTTGTGGCCCTTTGCTTGTGCTCAGAGTGTGTGGTGACGTTGTGATCCACCCTGGGCTTGCTTTGCTTCTCTTGACTGGTCTTGTTACCCCCCACTTTGCCTATGGGGGTGTGTCAAACTATATAGGTTGTATTTGTGTAGGTTGTAGTGGGGTAGCCAATATGGGGTACATAACTTTTAGGGTTTTGTATTTGTATCCAACTCTGATCTAATTTAATCATTCCCGCCTGTAGTTTCTCACAACTCGGCCATCAAATTTTTATGGCCGTAGCGAAAGTAACCATTTCGCAATCGGTTTGCGGACTTCGCCAATTTCGGCCATCAAACTTGTGACTTGATGGCAGAAAAACAAGTCGTCTCTTTTTCGACAAATGGTCGACTTGAAATCGGCCATGTTGTCGACAAAAGCTGGCTACAGTGGAAAACGACGTCGCAAACGCTGCTACAGTGAAATTGCGACGTCGTATAAACGTGCGCGCCTTCGTCGTACCAAGTCGAAAAAAAAAATCAAACCGTAATCTTCCGCCTCCGTTACAACGGCCAGCAAAACACGTCAGATTTGGAGGCCACACTGATTTGGCCGAAAGTTTGTCGACCTAGTTACAACCAATCTGTCGACCTTCGAGATAATTTTTACGACTTAATAGTCGACAAAATTCAGCCAAAAGGTGTGCACGAGGATCTTACATGCCCTAAATGTCAAAATGAAAAGACCCGGGTCTTATAAAAAATACACCATTTTATTATACCCCCCAGCCTTTTTAAGGGTGATTATCATTAGACCCTAGGGTCTTTTATACGGGGGATTACGGTATCATACACACATCACACTCCTCATCGTCGCTAGCATCGCTCAAAGTCACATGCATTAGGATCTCTGTCCCCCCAGAGCCAAAAGCCAGATATATGTCCTCATCGTCCCCTACATTCTCTTTCCCCTATGCACTTGGTGGCTTCTTTGCTGCTGCCACTGTTGTGAAGGGCTTGCGCTTCTTGTACGCCCTCCAGATTTTCACCACCTCCTCCCAGTCGGGCTCGTACGACAGCAATGCCATGCACATGAGGTCCGACAGCCGCGCATCCTTGATGGCACCCCTCACCCAGCTCTTGATCAGGTTTTGACGCGAGAACCCCTACTCGCACTCGACTGTGCTCAACGGTAGCATCGCGACAGCCACCCACTGCTTCACCAGGTTGGGGTACGCGCCCTCCAAGTCGGGAGACTTCAGCATGGCCGAGAGACTCGGGTAGAACTTCCTCTCGGACTTCGGAGCTCCAGCAAGAACTTTGCAGAACGAGCGGAGCTCCTTGAACGCCTTCTGATTGTTGACACTTGCAGTGCGGGGAGTGTGCATGCACAGGAGAATCAACAAAGTACGCGGTGCTCTGCACATGAGTGTGCCAAGAATCAGTTGCTACACAGCAAGCAAAAAGCACAGTCAACGAAGCACAGCATTAAGGCAGCATGAGCCTTGAACTATCTCGTCGGTCTCATGGGCCTTGAAGAGCGTTATGAGTGATTCGAGGTGCTCCACGCAGACTATGGTTCGCTCCTGCCGTCCGTGCAGCCACGAGTTAGGCATGAACAGCTTCACACCAATCAATTTGTCGAGGGAGCCAAGTTGCTCAGTCAGGTGATGCGCGAGGGACTCCGCCATTGCCGTGCACAGGTCCACGCATCAATAATGGGTCCCTGCAGTGGGGTATCCTTCAAAGGGGGAATCATGTAGGACATAACAGTGTCAAGTGGGGCGACCGTCGGAATCAACCCCCTCGACCTCCACGCTTCGCACCCCGTCCGGGCCATGTCGTGCAAGAAAGGGCGACAGTTTCTCGCTGTGTGTCACCACAATCCACATAACGCGAGTCGATGTGAGGTGTTGTGTGACGAACAAGGCTCAGAACTGGGTTTGAGGCACCCTTGCATGAAGTGTAATTTTCATAGCGCACTGTTAAAATCAGGGGAATATGTTAAGAATTACATGGAACACTTATTCACAAAGAGTACCTCCTACTCTTAGTCTTAGCCAAATAGTAGAGCACCTAGCAATGTCCGTCTAGGGTCCATAATATACTACTAGAAGCACCTAGTAGTTGAATTTGAAGGATGTCCCGATCTCGTAGAGGTCAGGGTTATACTGCTTAAGGATCACTATTTCAGCTAGAAGCACCTCCAAAAGCCGCTCCACGGCCTCCCCTCTTAGTAGGCAAAAAACGGCGTGTATTCCCTAATCCTCGAGGCTTGTCTTGCTGAACAATTGTTGTAGGTGCATGAGCGTTGATATCGCACGTGGCTGCGTCCAAGCAGATCAGCCAGCCCTCTCACCACCTTGTCTACCATGTTGAAATCCGGCACAGCATGGTACCTATACTGCAGGCGCGCATACCGACCAAACCGACCAGCGCATTATTTATGCTTGTAGAGATGCGGTTAGTACCATTTTCTTGCCAGTCTACTAGATTAGGCCTTCTACTTCAACAACACTAGCTTATAACCTTTCCGATCCACATAATTTGAGGGATTTCTGAGTTACAGTTCCGCGTTATATTTATAGAGAAGCGTGCATACTGACCGTACTGACCGAACTGACCGACGCTTTATTCTTTCAGTACAAGGACAGGGAATATCATATGTATTCCCATTTCCATTAAATTAAACCATTCTTCACCCCTCGACCATATTTTAACCTATCGGATCTACGTAATTTGGCGATATAGACATTCCAATCGTAACACGACCAGGGGGCTGCTACCTAACCATCCGCAAACACCAGACCAGACGCAGCTACCTAGGGAGGCTCAGTACTTAGTGTATACAGGCTCGACCCAGGCTGACGGGTGAACGTGGCCAGGTGGCGGCCCGTCCATGCTTACATGCAGATCGCCACACGCTGTCCTCCAGGGGTAAAGGTATCAACCCAAGCATCCTGAAGGACGGCGTTACTCACCAAGTTCGTAGAGAACGAGGGGAGGAGAAGGCATGTAAGTGAGCCAGACGGAATCGACGGACACGGAAGAATAGTGGTGGAACGTGCAAGGACTGGGCCCCCTGAGGGGTCAGCCAGAGAGACTGCAACAGGTGCAGGGAGTGGTGTGACTGCAGCGGGAGGCACTTGAGTCAAGGGTGAAGATGTGCAAGGTTCCAGCAGGAGCAGTGGTGTATGATTGATTGCATGTGTCAAACATTATATATGTTGTGCTTGTTAGGCTACAGTGGGTTAGCCTATATGGGGTACACAATTCTAGGGTTTGCTATTTGTACTGGTTTCTCTCTTAGTTCATCCCATTCCAGTCCGTTCATTCTGACAGCATGAACGATTGCATTGAGCAGAATGTGGGTACAAGTGCAAACCCTAAACTGGGTTGTACCCTACACGGGCTACCCCACTACAGCCTACACAGCACAAACATGATAACAGTTTGACATCACGTGCCCCACGCGCCCCTCGTGACGATAGATATATTTCTCGGTCGTGCAAGACAAGACGATCGCTGACGCGATCATGCGTTGTCCTGCACTTGGCGAAGTGATCATGTCGCTCCGTCATGTATCGAGAACTAAATAGTGTAGGCTACAGTGATAACGGTGATGAACTGTGGGTGACACGCAACGGGCCGGGACTGAGGTTGGGACTGAGGTCGGGGAGTGTCGAGGCGGAGGCCCGGAGCGCCGGTTACCAGCCGAACCGTGAGGTTGGGTTGCGATGGGTGAGGTGGCGGGAAACAGTCGAGGCGGGTGTTACGAGTGGTAACTGTGCCGAGTGTGGCGGTACAGTGATGTACGCGCTAAGCAATGATGCGGCGGAAGGAAGAAGAAATTTCCTTACAATCGTGTTGTCACTCAGCGCTTGATCTCAGAAAGTAGCTACAGCGGAATGAGTAGGATTGATTGGGTTGGGGTACATATGCCTAACCCTAACTGCTTGTACCCCATATAGCATGACCCACAACAGGGTATAACATTTGACACACCCCCATAGCCTAAGTGGGGAATGCCAAGCAACAAGAAACGCAACCTAAGGTCACAAGACCAGTCACAAACAAAAGACAAAGCAAGCTCACGGTGGATCACAACGTCACCACACAGTCTGAGCGCAAACAGCGGCCACAAGGCCAGTTCAAGAGTGTATATGCAGATATATACTGTACAAGCAAAGACAAGAGACAAGCAATAACTACTGCAGTCTACTAGACCCAGTCTCAACGAGGCCCAACTGCAGACAGAACCGGCGGTGGTCACAAGGCTGAAGCGCCTTGATGAAGATGTCTGCAGTGTTGGCCTCGGAGGCCACGAAGTCCAGACGAGCCTGCCCGCGTCTCTGCAACTCTCGAAGGAGGAAGTACCTGACGTCGATGTGCTTCACTCTGCTCTCCAGTCGAGGCTCACGACACAGGAGAATCATCGCCCTGTTGTCAGCAAACAGGGTCGGTGCAGAGCTCGGCCGCTCACCAAGGTCAGTGAGCAAAAAGGTCAACCAGCGTAGCTCCTGAGCAGCAAGGGCCCCAGCGTAGATCTCGGCCTCTGCGGTAGAAGTCGCAACCGAGGAGGACCGAGTAGACCTCCACGAAACAGCCCCAGAACCCAGGCTGAAACAGTTGTTGAAACTAACAGACAGGAATGAATGAACTAGTAGCATGCAGAAGTACAAGTAGTAAACCCTAAAGTGTTGTACCCCATATGAGCTACCCCACTACAGCCTACACAGACTATAGTGTATAAGTTTGACACACCCCCATAGGCAAAGTGGGGGAGAACAAGGGGTCACAAGACCAGTCAAGCAAAGCAAGCTCAGGGTGGATCACAATGTCACCACGCAGTCTGAGCACAAGTTCAAGGCCACAAGGCCAGTTAACATGCAAGATGACAAATATATATAACGCTAAACAAGCAAGGGCAGGTATATATATGTAACAGTACAAGCAAAGTCAAGAGGTAAGCAAGTGAGGTCCAGTAGGCACAAGGCCTAGTAAAGTGCAGAAGCGCTGATGGTCACGAGGCTGAAGCGCCTTGGTGAACACATCAGCAGTGTTGGCCTCAGTGGCCACGTAGCGAATACAAAGCTGACCGCGCTGCTGCAGCTCTCGAGCAAGGAAGTACCGCAGGGCGATGTGCTTCGTTCTGTGCTCCAGTCTGTGCTCCTCACACAAGGCAATGGCAGCCTTGTTGTCGACGTACAGCACTGGAGGAGAACGAGGCCGCTCTCCGAGGTCGGTCAGCAGGTAGGTCAGCCAACGTAGCTCCTGGGCAGCCATGGCTGTAGAGTAGATCTCAGCCTCACAACTGGAGCCGAGAACAGAAGAAGAGCGAGTAGAGCGCCAAGAAACCGAGCCAGAGCCAAGGCTGAAGGTGTAACCCTGAGACGACCGCTGAGTGGCCTGGTCGTCTGCCCAAGAAGCGTCTGAGTGCCCTGTGAGAACAACTCGGTCTCGCCCTCCAAGCACAAGCCCCATGCCCGACGTACTGCACAAGTAGCGCAACACCCTCTTAGCGGCATCCATGTGCTCCTTCCTGTGACGGCCAGGAGCGACATAGCGTGCAAGGATGCTAAGAGGGTATGCAAGGTCAGGTCGAGTGCAGGTCATCAGGTACATGAGGCAGCCCACAAGCTCTGGATACGGGCCACTCGACTCTACGGACTCATCCGAAGGCAGAGCTGAGAGCGAGTGACCTGTAGGCAGAGGAGTGGACTGGGGCGAGGAGTACGTGAAGCCGAAGCGCTGAAGGACCTGCTGCACCATGTGTGACTGAGTCAAGGTAATGGTGCGCCGTGCTCTGTCCCGGGTGATCCGCAAGCCAAGATAGCTTGTCAGTTCACCCAGGTCTGTGCACGTGTGTCTCCTCTGCAGCTCCGACTTCACGTAGGCGAGTCCTGCAGCGTCAGCAGTGGCAAAGACCAAGTCGTCGACGTACACGAGGATGTAGAACGGCGGCAGCGAAGTGTCGGTGCGCAGGAACAGCGACGGGTCAGCTGTAGAAGGCGCAAACCCAAGAGCCGCAAGTGTAGTCCTCAGTGTGTCGTGCCACTCACGCGGAGCCTGGCGGAGACCGTAGACCGGCCGCTGAAGCCTCCACTGGGTACCAGGAGGAAACGACCCAGTGAAGCCAGGTGGGCGGCGCAGCCAGATCTCCTCGTGCAGGCTGCCCTGCAAGAAGGCAGTGCTGAAGTCAAGTGAGTGAAGCTCGTAGTCGCGGTGAGCGGCTATGTGCAGCAGCACCCGAAGAGTAGTCATCTTCGGGGTGGGGGAGAAGGTCTGGAAGAAGTCAACTCCCTCTCGCTGACTGAAGCCTCGAGCCACGTAACGCGCCTTGAAGACAGGCGGAGAACCCGGCGGCCGCTTCACCCTGAAAATCCACATGCCACTGACGATGTTCGCCCCAGGAGGGGGAACCTCGTCGACGTAGGTGCGTGTGGACTTCCAGGAAGCCATCTCAGCGTCCATGGCTGCCTGCCACTGAGAGGAGTAGGGACCCGCCATCGCCTCAGCGTAAGTGCGCGGGGTCGGGATGTCTGGTGCATCCGGGTCTCCCTCAGGGGCAACTAGCAAGGACACGAGACGGGGCAAAGCAGCAGCAAGACACTGGAACTCCTCCTGTCTGTCCTCAAGGACGTCCGTGCCAAGAGCACACTCACCCCCGACGGACGGAGGACAGACAGACTCAGACTCAGACTCAGCAACCAGGCTAGCAGCGTAGTCTAGACGACAGGCAGCAGCAAAGTCAACCAACTCAGCGACCAGGGCAGACGCAGCCGAGGACTCAAAGGTAGGGTCAGTGACAACAGTAGCGAGGAGACGCGTGACAGTAGGGTGCTCAGCACGATACCGGTCAGACTCAGGGTCCGGAACGGCAGGCAAAGAGGACGCAGGAGGAGACGGTAGAGGGACACGCTGAGGAGCAGTAGAGGGACGCAGAGTCATGTAGTGAGTGCCAGGGACAGGAGGGGGACGCTCACGACGGACACGACTACCAGTGCGAGCAGGACGAACAGGCGACGCAGGACGAGACTCAGGCTCACGACGCTCTGTAAGACCTCCTGTGGGACCAGCGTAAGGAGAGGGAGCAGGGAGAGGCGAGGTAGGCGGTAACTGTGACTGCGGCTGGACAGGCGGAGGACACTCTACGGAGGGAGGAGGACAAGGAGGAGGAGCCTGCCCAAGAACCTGCTGAAGGAGCGGTACGAAGTACGGTCGCGGCCGCACAGCGTCTCCAGAAGCAGAAGAGACTCCAGCGGCCGGGTCCTAAGGACCAGTGGGAGCTCCAGCGGCCGGGTCCTCAGGACCAGTAGTAGCTCCACCACCCGGGTCCTCAGCAGCAGCAGCAGCAGCAGCACCACCAGTCGGGTCCTCAGCTCCAGCAGCAGCTCCACCGTCCGAGTCCTCAGCACCAGCAGTAGCTCCACCGCCCGGGTCCTCAGCACCAGTAGCAGCGCCAACGTCCGGGTCCTCAGCACCAGCAGCAGCGCCACCGCCCGGGTCCTCAGCTCCAGCAGTAGCTCCAACGTCCGAGCCCTCAGCACCAGCAGCAGCTCCACCAGGCGGGTCCGCAGCACCAGGAGCACCACTCCGAAGACTGCAGCGCCGTGTGTACCACTCGCGGATCTGCTGAATGGGGGGGAGCTCCTGGGTAGGAGGGGAAGTACCGGGACGAGCTCCAGCAGCACCTCTCCGGAGGCGGCAGTACTCGAGGTACCTCTCCTGCAGCTGCTGGGAGGAGAGAGCTCCTCCAGGTGTAGCACGCTCAGGCTCAGCACCCCCAGACGCAGCACCCCCAGGCTCCGCACCTCCAGGCTCAACACCCCCAGGCTCCGCACCCCCAGACTCAGCACCCCCAGGCTCCGCACCCCCAGACTCAGCACCCCCAGGCTCAGCACCCCCAGACGCAGGACGAGAGTCAACAGCTACCTCGACAGGCTCACCCGGGTCTACCTGGGACACACCTGAGGGAGCGGCACCCTGAGGGGGGAGGGGGTCTGGTACCTCTGCACCTGGAGCGAGGAAGAGAGGCGGGGGGGGGAGCGGGGCAGTGCGGTAGGGGAAGAGGCGGTAGTAGGGGACGGACTCGTCAAAAGTGACGTCCTGAGAGGCCAGGACACGCCGCGAGGTGGGGTGGTAGAACTGCCAACCAGGGGCATCCGGGACAAAGCCAAGGAAGACGCAGGGGACAGCGCGACGGGAGAGCTTGTCCGCGGACGTGTCGCGGACAAAAGCTCGGGATCCCCAGACCCGAAAACGCGACGCATTGCCAGCCTCTCCCGTCCAACGCAGTGTCGGAGAAGTCTCGGGCAAGGAGACACGGGGCCAGAGGTTGAGCTGATGCGCAGCGTATCGGACCGCAAACGGCCACAGAAAGTGGGGGGCAGCCGCATGAACCAAGGAGGTACGAGCGACCTCCATGACCAAGCCAATGCGGCGCTCAGCTACCCCATTCTGCTGTGGAGAGGCCGGAAGCGTGAACGACTACTCAATGCCCTCCTGCTGACAGAAGGCCTCCAAGAGGCCAGAGGAAAACTCTCCACCTCTGTCAGAGTGCAGACGCAGGACAGGGAAGTCGGAGCGGAAACGCTCACTAAGCTGGAGACGAGATCTGCGGATCCAAGGGATCAAGACATCAGGGACGTCACCCTTGGTGCGCAAGGGGAAGACCGTGGTGTAGCGCGAGAAGTCGTCAACAACAATCAGGAAGTACCGCTCCTGACCCTGTCCACGGACGCGGGCTGGGCCCCACACGTCCATGTGGAGCGTCTGCAAAGGAGCAGTCGTCGGGGGAAAGGAGGAGGAGTGAGGAGCGGCGCGCTGCCGCCCCTCGACACAGGGAAGACAGGGAGGAGCAGGCGAGTCGGGAAGGGGAGGGAGCACCCTGGGAAGACCAGTAACAAGGTCCCGTTTGTGCATAGCCCGAAGGCGCTGCACAGACGGGTGACCAAGGCGGTGGTGCCAGAGGACAGTCTCATGCGCCAGAGAGCGACACGAGCAGGGGGCGGACAGCTGACCTGACGCAGACGCAGACGCAGACGCAGACGCAGCTACCTGAGGGGACTCAGTGGTCAGTGTGTACAGGTCCGACCCCGGCTCTCGAGTGAAAGTAGCCAGGTGGCGACCCGTCCGAGCACACGTGCAGTGTGTCACGCGCTCGTAGGCAGGGGTGAACTGGTGAACACCCGAGTCCTGGAGCGCACAACCCGCCACCAAGTTCGTAGAGAACGAGGGGAGGTAGAGACCTGACAGCGTGCCAGACGGGACCGCCGGACAAGGAAGGACAGTGGAGGAGGTCGCAATGACCGGACCCCCAGAGGGGTCAGCAAGGGAGACAGCAACTGGCCGAGCGAGAGGCTCGAGGACAGTGCGGTCACGAAAGAAAGAGCGAGAAGCACCTGAGTCCAGTGTGAAGGTGTGCAGTGCTGCAGTCGACTCAGTACCAGGGGGCACAGACGCACTAGCACCTAGGGCAGCAGCCTCACCAGGACCTGCGGGAGCGGACGCACTGGCACCTAGAGCGGCAGCCGGACTGGTCTGAATGCCCGGGTCGGGCGGAACACGCAAGTACTGAGCACCCTCTCCACTAATAGACATCGCATACATGGCAGTGAGAATAGCATCAAAGTCTAAAGCCCAGATATCAACACCCCTCTTTTCCAGCTCAGCCCAGCGCGGCAGCTCAGTGGCAGTAGGAAACTGGGTGCGCGAAGCAGCGCTGCGTGGGGTGCGGCCTCCCACACTGCTGGCCGCTGCGGTCACCTGTGCGAATGACGTACGTGCAGGTAAAGCTACGCTGCGCATACCACTCACGGGCGGCCTGAAGTGTTGGGGCGGGCTGCTGACTCTGCCCTCCGCCAGTGCCTCCACGACCACCACCCCCTCCGCCTCCGCCCCGGCCACCTCCACCCCTGCCGCCACCACGACCACCTCCGCCTCCGCTGCCGCCTCCGCCCCTGCCACCACTCCCGCCGCTGCTGCCGCCTCCCCCACTGTCGCCACCAGCCTCCTCAGCCGCGCCTCCACTCCCACCGCCTCCACCCCCACCTCCTCCGCCGCCACCCCCGCCCCTGCCCCCCCTGGTCCTGCGGCGCCCACTCGAAGCAGACGCGGTCCCGACCTTCTCAGCACCAAGGAGGTCGACAGCAGCAGCAGAGGCGACAGAGGGGAGGAGGGGGGAAGGGGAACACCCCTCAAAGAACGGGGTGCGGGGGTCGCCACGAGAGGTGCCTACAGCGACGATGCTCGCCTCAGCTGCAAGCAGTTCCTTCTCGAGGAGGGCAACAGTGAGCTCAGTGGGGGAGCGAGAGAGGAAGTGGTCCCTGACTACGCGCAGAGAGTCAGGGAGGCGGGTGACGATGTGGTAGAGAGTGATCCAGAGCGGGGGGGGGTTGCTAGTGAGAAACTCGGCAGGCATAGCAGCGCGAAAGCGGGCCTCACTAGTCTTAAGGTGGGTGATGAGGTCTGCGACAGTGTGAAAGGAGGCTAGGTCGGGGAACAGGTAGGGAAGAGTGAGGCGGCCTAGCGTAGCAGAAGCGGGTGAGGAGTAACGGGCAACTACAGCGGTGTAGAGGTCCCTAGCAGTCTTGCACTGGCCAAAGTGCTCGCGCTCATCTAACGGCAGGGAGTTGCGGATGGCAAAGCGAGCGTGGGCGTCACGAGTCTGCCACTGTGAGCGGGTAGTGCTGTCAGCATCAGTAGCAGGGGCAGGAGCATGGCCGAGGGCATGATCGTACAGTGAGATATCCTCCTTGGCAGTGAGCTGTAGGAAGAGGTGCAGGTCATCTAGCCAGGTGTCGAACTTCACTGGGCGGCCCTCAGCATCGAAAGCGAGTACAGGAGGAGTAGCCATAGTGACAGTAGTGGTAGTAGCAGTAGCAGTAGTAGCAGTAGTGGTAACAGCAGTAGCAGCAGTAGCAGCAGTAGCAGCGGTAGCAGTGGGGCCGCTAAGAGGCGGTGTGCGGGGTCGACGGGGCCAGCGGGGCCTCTATGCGGGGCGCGCGCGGGGACAGCGGGGCCGGTGGGGCCTCTAGGTGGGGCGTGCGCGGGGTCGACGGGGCCGGGTGGGCCTCTATGCGGGGCGCGCGCGGGGACAGCGGGGCCGGCGGGGCCTCTAGGCGGGGCGTGCGCGGGGTCGACGGGGCCGGGTGGGCCTCTATGCGGGGCGCGCGCGGGGACAGCGGGGCCGGCGGGGCCTCTAGGTGGGGCGTGCGAGGGGTCGACGGGGCCGGGTGGGCCTCTATGCGGGGCGCAAGCGGGGTCGACGGGGCCGGCGGGGCGTCTAGGTAGGGCGCGAGCGGGGTCGACGGGTCGGCGGGGCCGGTAGGCGGGGCGCTAGCGGGATCGACGGGGCTGGCGGGGGGGTCCTAGACGGGGTGCGCGCGGGGTCGACGGGGCCGGCGGGGCCTCTAGGCGGGTCGCGCGCGGGATCGACGGGGCCAGCAGGGCCTCTAAGCGGCGCGCGCGCGCTGTCGACGGGGCCAAGGGGGGGGCCTTAAGCGGGGCGCGCGTGAGTTCGACGGGGCCAGCAGGGCCGAAAAAAAGGGCAGCGCGCGAGGGCGCTGGGGGGAGGCGCTAAGGCGCGCTCCGGTAGGTAGGTAGGTAGGTAGGTAGGTAGTTAGGTGGGCCCTAAAAAAAACGGTCCTAGCGAAGGACCTGCTCTGAAACCATGTTGAAACTAACAGACAGGAATGAATGAACTAGTAGCATGCAGGAGTACAAGTAGTAAACCCTAAAGTGTTGTACCCCATATGAGCTACCCCACTACAGCCTACACAGACTATAGTGTATAAGTTTGACAACAGTAACCCTGCGTAGACCTCTGAGTCTCAACGTCGTCGGCGTAGGAGGAGTCGCAGTGACCGGTGAGTACAACTGGCTGTGTCCCTCCAAGTACAAGCCCCATGCCTGATGTCGCGCCGAGGTACTTCGCCACCCTCTTAGCCGCCGCCCAGTGAACAGGACGGTGTCTCCCAGTCGCAACAAAGCGAGACAGGATGCTAAGAGGGAAGGCGAGGTCCGGGCGAGTGCACGTCATCAGGTACATGAGGCAGCCCACCAGCTCTGCGTAGGGACCACTGGGTACACCACTGCGGGTACACCAGCTCTGCGTAGGGACCCGTTCTCGAACGGCTCGTCAGGAAAAGGCCCAGTGAGTCTGTGGTCTACAGCAAGAGGAGTGGGTGTAGGAGAGGAGTCCTGAAGCCCGAACCGCTGAAGGACCTGCTGCACCATGTGTGACTGAGTCAGAGTGATGGTGCGAGCGGCTCTGTCCCTGGAGATCTGCAGGCCAAGGTAGCGGCGCAGTTCCCCAAGGTCAGTGCAGGTGTGTCTCTTCTGCAGTTCGGACTTCACCTCCGCCAGTGCAGCTGTGTCGGCTGTGGCAAAAACCAAGTCGTCAACGTAGACCAGAACGAAGAAAGGTGTGCGCCCACGACGAACAAACAGCGACGGGTCGGCGGAAGACGGCTCAAACCCGAGGTCGGAGAGAGTAGAGCGGAGAGTGTCGTGCCACTCACGGGGTGCCTGGCGGAGACCGTAGACCGGTCGTCTGAGGCTCCACTGGGTCCCAGGCGGGAAAGTGCCAGTGAAGCCCGGAGGACGACGCAGCCAGATCTCCTCGTGTAGGCGGCCCTGGAGGAAGGCAGTGGAGAAGTCAAGAGAGTGTAGCTCGTAGTCTCTCTGCGCTGCTACGTGCAGTAACACCCGAAGAGTGGTCATCTTCGGGGTGGGCGCGAAGGTCTGAAAGAAGTCAACTCCCTCACGCTGACTGAACCCTCTAGCCACGTAGCGTGCCTTGAAGACTGGGGGAGATCCCGGCGGCCGCTTCACCTTGAAGATCCACATGCCGTCAACGATGTTCGCCCCTGGGGGGGGAACCTCGTCAACGTAAGTGCCTGTGGACCTGTAGGAGGCCATCTCTACGTCCATGGCAGCTCTCCACTGAGAGGCCCAAGGCCCTGACACTGCCTCAGCGTAAGTGCGAGGAGTAGGTATGTCAGGAGCGTCGGGGTCTCCCTCAGGAGTGAGCAGCATGGCACAGAGATGAGGCGAAGCAGCTGCCAGGAACTCTAGCTCAAACTGTCTGTCCTCTAGGACGTCACAGCCAAGGGCAGACTCACCCCCGGCGGACAGAGGACGGACAGGAGGAGCGGCCACAACACGAGTGGCGTAGTCAAGGCGACGCGTAGCAGTAAAGTCAGTGACAGCGGCAGTGAGGACCGCGACGGAGGAAGGGGAGGCACGAGGGTCTGTAACAAGAGAGGCGAGAACACGAGAGAGAGTGGGGCGGTACGTGCGGTAGTAGTCAGTGACCGGAGTGGACAGGGAGGCAGTGAGGGAAGACTCAGGAGGACGAGGAAGGACAGACGGAGGAGAACGAGGAGGACTAGGACGAAACAACACGGTACGGAGGTCAGTGACAGGGGACGAGGGACGAGCACGAGGAGGACGAGAGGCCCAAGTGTGGGCGAGAGGAGGGGGGGACGGAGGAGACAGAGAACGAGGGAAGACAGCCGGAGTGGAGTCCGGAGGAGGAAACGTAGGACCGAACACAGGAGGAGAGGAGGGGAGACCAAGGGCCCGAAGGCCAGAAACAGGGGGCGGAGGCTGCTGCGGCTGCTGCTGCTGCTGCTGCTGCTGCTGCTGCTGCTGCTGCTGCTGCTGCTGCTGCTGCTGCTGCTGCTGCTGCTGCTGCTGCTGCTGCTGCTGCTGCTGCTGCTGCTGCTGCTGCTGCTGCTGCTGCTGCAACTCCAACCTCTCACTCTCCACCCGCTGCTGAAGCTCCAACCTCTCACGCTCCAAACGCTGCTGCTCCTCACGCTCAAGACGAAGACGGGCCTGGTGGCGAGTCGGGTAAGGGTGAGGAGGAGGAGTAGCGTGAGGAGACGACGAAGAAGAACCTGCTCCGCCCTCGACAGCACCCGGCTGAGCACCCCTAGAGTGAGTACCCCCCGCGGCAGCACGACCTGCACCTGCAGGAGGTGTACCCGCACCCCCAGCCGTGGTGCCCCCAGTAGCACCAGCACCAGCCCCAGACTCTCCAGCTCCAGAAACACCACCAGCTCCAGCACCACCACCAGCTCCAGTACCCTCGGAACGGGCAGCTGCGGCAGGTGTACGCTCAGCGCAAGTGCCAGCACCCCCAGAACTGGCCGCTCCTGTAGGTGCACGAACAGCTCCAACGCCAGCACCCCCAGAGCGAGCACCGCCAGAGCCCTCACCTGTAGCACCGACACCCTCAGTGTCCGCAGTGGCCGGTGAAGGAAGCGCCGACGGCTGCTGCGGAGGCGGTGAGGACGACTGTGGGGAAGGAGGAGAGACCTGGGGGGGTACCGAGGGAGGGGGAGTAGCGTGAGACACACCAGACGGAGCGGGAACAGGGGGGGGTACCGGAGGAGCAGGGGCGGGAGGAGGAGGAGCTGGAGATAGGAAGAGGGGAGGGGGGGGAACCGGGAGACCTCGAGAGGGGTACCTGACGTAGTAGGGGACGGACTCGTCGAAACGGACGTCACGAGAGTCAAAGAACCGGTGGGAGGGTGGGTGGTAAAAGGTGAAGTCAGAGGAGCCCTCTGGGAAACCAAGGAAGACACAGGGGACGGCGCGAGGCGAGATCTTGTCCGCAGAGGTGTCGCGGACAAGAGCCAAGCAGCCCCAGACACTAAACCTCGACGCAACACCAGGGGACCCTGTCCAAAGACTGGTCGGTGAAGCCCCTGGCCGAGAGACACGAGGCCAGAGGTTCAGCTGGTGAGCGGCGTACCGAGCCGCGTAGGGCCACAGAAAATGGGGCGCGCGGGCGTGGATCATGGAGGTGCGGGCGATCTCCATGACCAGGCCTAAGCGGCGCTCAGCAACCCCATTCTGCTGTGGAGAGTCTGGAAGAGTCCAGGACTGGGTGATGCCCTGCTCAGCACAGAATCTGGCGAGAATGCCGGAGCGAAACTCACCCCCACGGTCGGAGTGGAGACAACTGACACGACGACCACGAGTGCCCTCGGTGGCGAGCAGCCACCGGATCAGCGTAGAAGTCACGTCGGACTTCTTCGCCAAAGGGAACACGGTGGTGTACCGAGAGAAATCGTCAACGACCACCAGAAAGAAACTCTCTCGCTCAGGGCCAAGGCGGGAGGCGGGGCCCCAGACGTCTAAGTGGAGTGTCTGGAAGGGCTCGGTGGCCGGACGAAGGGAGGAGGAGTGAGGGGTGGCGCGAAGCCGACCCTGGACACAAGGACCGCACGGAGGAGCTGGGGACGGCGGGAGTGGCGGGAGGACTCGGGGGAGGCCTAAGACAAGACGCTGACTGGACATGGCGCGCAGACGAGGAAGGGACGGGTGCCCCATCCTGCGGGCGTTCTACGCGACGGGCAGGCCTACGGGCGGGCTGCGCGGCGAGGCAACGGGCAGGCCTACGGGCGGGCTAGGCGACGGGCGGGCCTGCGGGCGTTCTAGGCGACGGGCAGGCCTACGGGCGGGCTGCGCGAGCCTACGGGCGGGTGGCGCGGTGGCTAGGGTTTAGGCCGCGCTGCAGGTCGACCGGTGGCGTGGCGCGTTAGGGGGCAGCTGGCTGGCTGGCTGGCGGCTTAGGGCTTAGCGCACTAGCGCGCTGGCGTGTGTGGCGAGCTAGGGAAGGAACGAAACCCTAAACCTAGGGCCTAGGAGCGAGGAACCTAGCTGATACCATCTCAGAAAGTAGCTACAGCGGAATGAGTAGGATTGATTGGGTTGGGGTACATATGCCTAACCCTAACTGCTTGTACCCCATATAGCATGACCCACAACAAGGTATAACATTTGACACTTGATAGCCGAGCTTCCAATTCCAAGGGTGGAAACAACTCCGCCCCTTGCGAGACATGAGATGGCAAAAGCAGAGTAGCTGCCTGGGCGAGAGGATGATTGCTGGTGGTGTTGGGCTGCAACACAATGTCAGCATTACTTTTGGGGTGTTTTTAAAGTACAACAGTAGGTAAGTTCATGTATATATTTTACCATTCGAACTATTGTTCAAACATTATTATGCCACCTGATTGAAGTCGTGGCGCCGCAACGGTTGTATGGGCGAAATCAGGAGGTCGTGTCGCGGTATTGAACCCCGTGGTGGCAACAAGAGCAATCAAGCGTGCACTGTCTGACAGCCTTTCGCCCACCGGACAGGCATCGGGGGGTTCTTTCCGGGCGGTCGAGCAAAACACTTTGACACCCTGATAATGCGAGGGCATAAAACACACGTACGTCAGAAAAAAAATATGCTGACTATGGATGCTATTGGTATGGGTTGGGGCTTGTATTTCGGAGCCGAGAGAAACGATTTCCTTCAGGAGGTATCGAGCGTGGGCAACCGCGAAAACAGCAAAATGTGACATTCGGGAAGCCTCAGGACTGGGCAAAAGAAACACCGAGGGCTAGTCTCCGATGGAAACAAGAATGAACCACTAAAATTTGTTCCCGCCAACATTCCACCATTGAGATAGCATATCAATGCCGTGAAACATCATGGAGCCCGTGCGAGTGCACATTTTTGTTTGTTTTGGCGAAAAACATGCTCGTTTGCGCGATCGACGCGCGCATCAATAAGCCGGCATCTCACGAAGCCGCTTTCGTGGCCAACCAAACAATCCACGACACCACATTGCATCACAGTCTTACGAATCGGCGGATTGCGTTAGAGTCACTGAGTACAAAGCTGCCACAACCATGGACTTGACTTACATTGCAGCCTCTCGTGCAGAGACTTCGATATTCGCTATCCCAAGCAGCTGTCGCTACGAGAGCGTGACTGCGACCTAGCCCGCAAGTCCCAGGGTGGTGTAGATGTGTCCGCCCATACGAGAAAAGTTGGAGCGAAAACCCTGCTCCCCAGATACCAACAGGTCACCCCAGAGGGATATGCCAAGGTTCCCGTCAGGGTACCTGCTGGTAACCTGGGGGTATCCCTCATTTGTGGAGTGATTTTTGCGATTTTATTTTTAGCGATGCCATGACCGTCCATCATGCGACGGCGCTACTCGTAGCGGCCATAACTGTTCTTCTCCTTTTCCCTGCCGCAGCATTGCCAGCGGCAGCGGACGCGTCCGTAATTCGCTCTTCCCGCCGCGTTACCCAGCCTCTCGGTCTGCTCCCTTTTCCGCAGTCGCGGTTTCGTGGCGGAGCAACCACCGACGGTGCCGCGCAGCAGGAACGGTCGCTGGTTGAGCAGGCTGGCAACGCAGGCCAAGCACCCACCAAGAGCGGAGGCAGCGGAGCGACACACCACGGGCCCGCCAGCGGCGCAGGCGGTGTCGCCCGAAAACCCACTAAAGCCCGCGGCGTTGGCGGCGCAGGCGCCGGCCAAGCACCCTCTGTCGCTGGCACAGATGGCGCAAGCAGCGGCCAAGGACCTGGGCCCGCCGGCAGCGCAGGCGGCGGAGGCGCCACCAAGGACCCCCCTGCGCTGGCGCATGCGTCACCCACGGACCCTCTGACGCCACCGGCGACGGCGACGGCGACGGCGACGGCGACGGCGACGTCGACGGCGCAGGTGCTGGCGAAGGACGCCCCAACGCTGGCGGTGGAGGCAGTGCAGGTGCAGGCGAGACGAACCAAGGGCCCACCGGCGCAGGCGCATGTCACACCGACGGTCCAGGCGCCGCCAATAAAGGCCCCACCGATGCCGACCAACCTAGTGCCCCACGTGGCGCGGCCCCATCATGGCGGATATCGCGGGGAAGTCACGTCGGGGGTGCGCATGCGGGACTTGGTGGTGTGGCGGGCCGCTAAGTTCCAGCAGAAGCTGCGAGAGGCCCGGGCGCACACGGCGGCCGGCAAGGCCGCGGCTGTCGTCGCGCGTTCGCGCGCTTCGGCGCTGAAGGATGCGACAAACGTGAAGGCTCCAAGTTGGACCGGCCTGGCGCGCAGCTGCGTGGAACAGGTGAGACCATGGCGCATGCGACCACTTCCAGTCGGACTGAATCGATGCTCCCAGATTCTGCTCATATGATGGCAAGCTGAAACAAGGCTACGGCGCTCTGCCACGCTCGGCGCGGCTTGGCGGGCCCGCCATGGCGACGGTTAGCACTGTCGCAAGAGTAGTCGCGGCGGAAGTGCTCGATGAGAGATATTGACGTTGACGATGAAACGTTGACGAGAGAGTAGTAGGACATCCAAGTTCAAGACAATGGAAGCAATTCCTGCGAATCGAGAATGAAGGATAATACGACTAAGAAGTAGGGCGAAGGAAAACCGAATCGCCACGTTTCTAGTAGCGTCTCGATGGCATGGCCTGTTGGATTCGGGTAGCTTCTAAATCTTTGACAGGGATAGGGGAAAACGCTCCGATGCCATAGCACCTATCTCTATTCGTAGCAGCGGGAGGTCTAACGGTTCGGGTATTCCGAATAACACGCTGGGATGACGAATCCCTTCTTGTATAACACACGCATTCCACGCACGTAATGGCAGCGCGGCATTGTACCGTCATGCTCATGCCCTCGTGAACTGTTGTGACCCGTGGGCCCTGATCGACGCGTGTGTGGCTGGCGTGATGCGCGGCAGATGGCGTTGGCGTCGGAGAGCATGGAGTCGGCGGCGGGGATGATGGCGAGCGGCGGCGAGGACGTGAACCTGCCGCGCATCCTCCTCTCCAGCGCCACAACGCTCGCGCTCGACTGCGCCGAGGGCTTCGACCTCTTCGCGCCGGGCAGCTCGCGCGACCCGCGCGTCCACGCCCTGCAGGTGCGCGCCTCCGAGGGTCCGAACCCCCTGCTGCTGCTGCTGCTGCTGCTCCGTGCGCATGGCATGATGACCGCCGTGGCGTGAAGCAGCCATGGCATGGCATGGGCATGTGACGGCATGGGCATGGGATGGCATGGGCATGGGATGGCATTGGCATGGGCATGGGCATGGGATCGCATGGGCATGGGCATGTGATGGCATGGGCACGGGCATGTGATGGCATGGGCATGGGCATGTGATGGCATGGGCATGGGCATGTGATGGCATGGGCATGGGCATGTGATGGCATGGGCATGAGCATGGGATGGCATGGGCATGGGCATGGGATGGCATGGGCATGGGCATGTGAAGGCATGCGCATGGGCATGGGATGGCATGGCATGGGCATGGGATGACATGGCATGGGCATGGGTGGCATGGCATAGCACGGAATGTCATGGCATGGGCATGGAATGGAATGGCATGAAATGGCTGGTGTGACATGGCATCGCATGGCATGGCATGGCATGGCATGGCATGGCATGGCATGGCATGGCATGGCGCTGATCTCGTGCTCCCTGCTCGTTTCTCGCCATCATTCGTTGGCCATATTTCTCCACCCTGGAAAGTATCCCATTGAGCGACTTGCCTTCTCCAGTGTCCATATGTTCCTGGCATGGTGTTGCACGCGGCTTTGGCGGTGACATGTGTGTTGGTGCGTGCAGAGAGCAGCGATGGACGCGCGCGCGCAGGTGATGGAGGCGCTGGGGCGAGCAGCGGATATGGCCGCCATGATCGCAGCACACGACGACACTGCTGCCCCCGCCGTGCCTTCGCCCTCGCCCACTCGCCGCCGCCTCCTGCAAGCCGCCGAGCTTCAAACCAGCGCTGATGCAGACCCCACCGTCACGGGTGCAGGCACTGCCACTGCCATCACGCTGGCCGACCCTCACATCTCCATCCCCGACACCAGCACACCCGGCACTGGGAAAGCCGCCGCTCACATACACAACTCCACCGAGCCTGCCCTCCACCTCCTTCCGCAAGCCGCCACCACGGGCAAGCAGGGGCAATGCCATCCCACTGGCGAGGGTCGACCCCCACAACGTCAACCCAAGAACCCGCCCTTCTGGCAATTCTGGAATCACCCCTGGCACCGGCAGCACCCCCGCCACGCCGCCGCTGCTGGTGCCGGCAAGGCCACCGATCCGCACTGCAGGGCACCGCCGCCTCCTTCCCCTCCTTCACCTCCCTCCCCTCCGCCTGCCCCTCCTTCCCCTCCTCCTTCACCCCCTCCTCCTTCCCCTCCCCCTCCTTCCCCTCCTCCTCCTTCCCCTCCGCCTCCCCCTCCTTCCCCTCCTCCTCCTTCCCCTCCTCCCCCTTCCCCTCCCCCTCCCTCCCCTCCTCCCTCCCCTCCTCCCTCCCCTCCTCCCTCCCCTACTCCGCCCCCATCTCCGCCACCCCCCCCACCGCCCCCTCCGCGCATCACCCCAACGGTCACCGTGGCACAGGATGGTTCCGGGAACTTCCTCACCGTGCAGGTGCGTGTGAGAAAGAACGTGCAAGTGCATGCTCATGCTTACAACGGAGGGGGGGATCTCTCCCTCACATCCCTTGTGTGCTGGCCTCGCCCTCACAGTTCTCTGTGTGCCTTGTGTGCACTCTGTGTGTCCCCTGGTTTGAGCAGGAGGCGATCAGGGCGTACCCGGTGGGGTTCACGGGGCGCTACGTGGTGTTCATCCAGCCGGGCTTCTATCACGAGAAGGTGGCCATCAACTCTACCTGCAAGAACGTCACGCTGCTGGGGCTCGCTGCCTCTTCCACTGTCATCTCCTGGAACGACAACGTCGCTGCCGGCACCGGCACCTTCCAGTCCGCCACTGTTGGTAAGCAACCTTTCGGCCCATGATCTCTCGCTCCTCTCCCTCCTGGGCGCCGCCAGCTGCTCTGCGCGATTCTGTTTGCGCTTATTCTACCTCTATGTCCATCTCCTAAGATGCTTCCTGCTGCTGTGCTCTCTCTGCCCAACTTTTTCGTGGGTGTCAATTTTCCAGCGACTGAGATATCAAGAGAGAGATATGTACTTAGAAATCCCAACCTCTTCCATCCGACCCTTTCCCATGGGTATCTAAGGGCACTGAGTGCTTCTTTCTACGCAGTATTTTCCCTCAAAGGTCTGGGAGGGAAGAGTCTGAGAGGGAAATGAGTATGTACTTATCTCCCTCTTTTTCCCTCTCTCTCCCTCCTCTCTTCCCCCCTCAGCTGTGGACGGGACTGGCTTTGTAGCCATCGGCATTCGCTTCGAAAACACAGCAGGGAAGGCTGGGAACCAGGCAGTGGCGTTCAGACAAACGGGCGACAACGCAGCCTTCTATGAGTGCGAGTTCATCGGGTGGCAGGACACACTCTATGCGCATGTTGGGCGGCAGTACTACCGCAACTGCTACTTCAACGGGTCGGTGGATTTCATCTTTGGCAACGGTGCCACCGTGCTGGACAACTGCGTGATCCATCTCCGCCCATACTCGGGTGGGGTGGTCACGGCGTCGGGGCGAACCAACTACACGGAGAACACGGGCATTGTCATCCTCAACTCTGTTATCCAGGGGGACCCTGTAAACAAGACTTTCCTCGGCCGACCCTGGAAGCCCTACGCGAGAGTGGCTGTCATCAACACCACGATCAGTAATGTGGTAAGCCCTCTTTTCCTGTCGTGCTGTCCCCTTTCTGCAATGCTGCTGTCTTAGCTTGATCCCACCCTCATCCCCACACGGCACTTGCCTTTTGCTCGCCCTCCCCTCAGCTGAATACAACTGGCTGGCTGGACTGGATAGGTACAGTGTACAGCACTTCCACGTTCATTGAGTACGGCAACAGTGGGCCAGGGTCTGTGGGGCCGCGCATAGCGTGGGCTCTACCGGGCATTGTGAGTGACCCTGCGGAGGTCGCTATGTATTATCCCAACAACTTCCTAGCTCCATTCTCCACCATCGCCAACCTCATTCCCTTTTCCTGGCTCTGACTGACCCTCTCTCCGCCCACGCCACTGCGTCTCCTCCCGTGTTAAAGGCTCTTACATTCAGCCTCCAAAGCATCAGCAACCTCAGGCACCTTCTAATAAAGTCACATGATTAACAATTCTAGGTTAAAAGAGTTGGCCATAAAATCGCATCTTCCCCAGGATATTATAAATAAAGGGGGTGTTGTGTTGTAAATGGGACGGTCCATTGGACCACTTTCCTTGCCATACCGTATGTAACTCATGCCAGGGTTTTGGTGCAGGGTGGCAATTTTGCTATCGCAATCAACCCTGTTCATTATGCTAAGCTACGGTATTGCAAGGGCCCTCGTTCGTTGCCCAAATTTGACTCAAAACCTCGCTGCAATCAGAAATTATATGGTGTAAGATTTTGGTGCAATCAGAAATCATACGGTATTGCAAGGGCCTTACTGCGTACAGCAGCAGCCATTGTTATGAGTTGTAAAAGAGAGTGCGCAGGTAAACGAATAACGAGACTGTGATTGTATCAACTCAGAGTACAATGAATGCACAGACTAATGTAGGGCTAGCCTAGCTAGGAGGGAACCTCGGACGAGCGAGGATGGTGCAGGTTTGGCGATGGGAAATGCCGAAGGCGACGCGAGAAGCCTCTGCAGCGTTGAAATCGGCCGAACGTGCGAAGTCCGAAAATCGGGTTGTACGCGAAGCAGTCAACCCCGATAAGGAATTCAGGAAAATTCCTTACACTACCCCCCCCCCCCCCCCCTAAAAAAAGGCGGTCAATATCCGAAACACGCTTTCGGCGCCAGGTAATCACCAACAAGTGGCGAGGCGTCGAGCGAGGCGGATGGCACCCACGTGTCGTCCTCACTGGTGCGGTCAGTCCAGCTAATCAAGAAGTCCACATGTCGGCCAGCTGCGTCAAGGCGGACCCGATGAGCGAGGATTTTTGAAGGGTTAAGGGTCGGCTCCGGGACAGGTCGTGCCGTCGGGGCAGCTTGCTGACGTGCGATGTCGGTCGTGGCCGGCACGAACTTGAGAAGAAGGCTGACGTGGAAGGCGTCGTGAATTCGCCAGTCATCGGGTAGCAACAGATTCGCGGTGACAGTGTCACCATCTTGATAAACTTGTAGGGTCCGCAAAATCGGGCCCATAGTTTCGATGGGCCGGGCAAGTGCAGGTTCTGTGAGAAAAGTAGGTGAAGAGTGGACTAGAGTGTCGAGTGATTTTGGTACAAGGAAGAACCCTAAAGTGTTGTACCCCTAATAGTCTACCCCACTACAGCCTACCTAACTTTATAACATACATAAATATGTTTGACACACTCCCATAGGCAAAGTGGGGGAGAACAAGGGGTCACAAGACCAGTCAAGCAAAGCAAAGCAAAGCTCAGGGTGGATCACAACGTCACCACACATTCCGAGCAAAGGTTCAAGGCCTCAAGGCCAATTCACATGCAGCCTATATATATATATATATATATATATATATATATAAAGGAAGCAAGCAAGAGCAGATATATATAGGACACAGTACAAAGCAAGGTCAAGAGGTAAGCAAGTGAGGCTGGGTAGGCACAAGACCTAACATCGTACAAAAGCGCTGATGATCACAAGGCGGAAGAGCCTTGGTGAAGATATCAGCAGTGTTGGCCTGAGAGGCCACGTAAGCAAGGCGCAGCTGACCACGCTGCTGCAGCTCACGAGCAAGGAAGTAGCGAAGAGCAATGTGCTTCGTTCTGTGCTCCAGTCTGTGCTCCCGACACAAGGCCAGCATAGCCTTGTTGTCTACGTACAGAACTGGAGGAGAACGAGGCGGCTCTCCAAGGTCAGTCAGCAGGTAGGTCAGCCAGCGTAACTCCTGTGCAGCCATGGCTCCTGCGTAGATCTCAGCCTCACAGCTGGAGCTGAGAACAGAAGACGAGCGAGTAGACCGCCACGAAACAGAGCCAGAACCAAGGCTGAAGGTGTAACCCTGTGACGACCGCTGAGTAGCCAGGTCGTCAACCCAAGACGCGTCTGCGTGACCAGTGAGGACCACTCGACTCCGCCCTCCAAGCACGAGCCCCATGCCCGACGTACTGCACAAGTAGCGCAACACCCTCTTCGCTGCAGCCATGTGCTCTGGTCGGTGTCTCCCAGGAGCAACATAGCGTGCCAGGATGCTAAGAGGGTAGGCCAGGTCAGGTCGTGTGCAGGTCATCAGGTACATGAGGCAGCCAACAAGCTCTGGGTACGGGCCACTCGGCTCTACGGACTCATCCGAAGGCAGAGCTGAGAGCGAGTGGCGAGTAGACAGAGGAGTGGCCTGAGGCGAGGAGTACGTGAAGTCGAAGCGCTGAAGGACCTGCTGCACCATGTGTGACTGAGTCAGGGTAATGGTGCGCCGTGCTCTGTCCCGAGTGATCTGCAAGCCAAGATAGCTACGCAGTTCACCCAGATCTGTGCACGTGTGTCTCTTCTGCAGCTCGGACTTCACGTGGGCGAGTCCAGCAGTGTCAGCTGTAGCAAAAACCAAGTCGTCGACGTACACGAGGATGTAGAACGGCGGCAAAGAGGTGTCGGTGCGTAGAAACAGCGACGGGTCGGCAGTAGAAGGAGCAAACCCAAGAGCCGCAAGCGTAGTCCTCAGTGTGTCGTGCCACTCACGCAGCGCCTGGCGGAGACCGTAGACTGGCCGCCGGAGGCTCCACTGGGTACCAGGAGGAAACGACCCAGTGAAGCCAGGTGGGCGGCGCAACCAGATCTCCTCGTGCAGGCTGCCCTGTAGGAAAGCTGTGCTGAAGTCCAGAGAGTGAAGCTCGTAGTCACGGTGAGCGGCTATGTGTAGTAGCACCCGAAGAGTGGTCATCTTCGGGGTGGGAGAGAAGGTCTGAAAGTAGTCAACTCCCTGCCGCTGACTGAAGCCTCGAGCCACGTAGCGCGCCTTGAAGAAAGGCGGAGAACCCGGCGGCCGCTTCACCCTGAAAATCCACATGCCACTGACGATGTTCGCCCCAGGTGGAGGAACCTCGTCAATGTAGGTGCCTGTGGACTTCCAGGAAGCCATCTCTGCGTCCATGGCTGCCTGCCACTGAGAGGAGTAGGGACCCTCTATCGCCTCCGCGTAAGAGCGCGGAGTCGGGATGTCTGGTGCATCGGGGTCTCCCTCAGGGGCAAGCAGCGAGGACACAAGATGAGGTAAAGCAGCAGCAAGACACTGGAACTCCTCCTGCCTGTCCTCAAGGACGTCCGTGCTAAGAGCACACTCACCCCCGACGGACGGAGGACAGACAGACGCAGACTCAGCAACAAGACTAGCGGCGTAGTCTAGACGACAGGCAGCAGCAAAGTCAACAAGCTCAGCAACCAAGGCAGACGCAGCAGTAGACTCAAACGACGGGTCAGTGACAACAGTGGCTAACAGACGCGTGACAGTAGGGTGCTCAGCACGAAACCGGTCAGACGCAGGGTCCGGAACAGGAGGCAGAGAGGACGCAGGCGGAGACGGCAGAGGAGCAGACTGCGGAGCAGAGGAAGGACGACGGACAAGAAGGTGCGCGCTGGGGACAGCCGGCTGACGCGCACGAGCGACACGACGACCGGTACGACCAGAACGAACAGGCGAGACAGGACGCGACACAGGCTCACGACGCTCAGCAGGACTACCTGTCTGCTCAGTGTAAGGAGAAGGAGCAGGCAACGGTGAGCCAGGCTGTAACGGAAGACCAGTGGACGACGGGAGAGTAAGAACCTGACGAAGAACAGAGTCAGGCTGCGGTAGCGACGACGGGGACGGCGGAGCGAAGAACAGTCGTGTCGGCGCAGCTGCACTAACGCCAGCAGCACCTCCAGCAGCTCCAGGACCTCCAGCAGCTCCAGCACCTCCAGCAGCTCCAGTGCCCCCAACTGCTCCAGCACCCTCAGCAGCTCCAGGGTCTCCAGTAGCTCCAGCACCTCCAGCAGCTCCAGTGCCTCCAGCACCTCCAGCAGCTCCAGTGTCTCCAGCCGCAGAACCGGTACCCCCAGCGCCAGCGCCACCAGAACCAGCGTCACCAGCAGCAGCACCCCCAGAACTGGCACCTCCAGCAGTAGAGCCCCGGGCTCCAGCAGCGCGACCCTGACGGCGACCGTACCAGTCGTGCAGCTGCTGAGGGGTGAGAGGCACACGCGGACGAAGGCGGCCACTCCAAGTAGGCCGCGCACCAGCAGTCCCAGTACCCTCAAGCGTCTCACCTCCAGACTCAGCACCCCCAGACTCCGCACACACAGGCTCAGCACCCCCAGACACAGCACCCCCACTCTCCTCACGCGCAGGCTCAGCACCCCCAGACTCCGCACCCCCAGACTCAGCACCCCCAGACTCCGCACCCCCAAGCTCAGCACCCCCGGAGCACCACCCCCAACAGCACCTGAGTCAATAGTAACCGGCTGCAGAGACGGCGAAGACGGTTGCGGAGGGAACCCCGGAGGGGTCTCCAAGCGTGGTGCGCAGCGGGAGGCCGCCGGGGCGTCAGCAGCAGCGTCACCCCCCTCAGGTGGGCCAGAGGTGTCAGAAGTGACCTCCAAAGGCTCAGCCAAGGGGGGGGGGTCTACCTGAGACACACCTGAAGGAGCAGGACCCTGAGGGGGAAGGGGGTCTACCGGGGGGGGACGTGGCACAAGGAAGGGCGGCGGGGGGGGGGAGGGGGGCAGCGCGGTAGGGGAAGAGACGGTAGTACGGAACCGACTCGTCAAACGTGACGTCTTGGGAGGACAGAACATGGCGCGAGGTGGGGTGGTAAAACTGCCAACCAGGCGCGTCAGGGGGGAAGCCAAGGAAGACGCAGGGAACAGCACGGGAGGACATCTTGTCCGCAGACAAGTCTCGGACAAAAGCCCGAGATCCCCAGACACGGAACGCAGATGCATCGCCAACCTTCCCCGTCTACAGCAGAGTGGGGGAGGTCTCCGGCATGGAGACCCGGGGCTGAAGGTTGATCTGATGCGCCGCGTACTGAACCGCAAATGGCCACAGAAAATGGGGAGCAGCCGCATGGATCATGGACGTACGAGCGACATCCATGACCATGCCAATGCGGCGCTCAGCAATCCCATTTTGCTGCGGAGAGGCCGGAAGCGTGAACGTCTGGCGGATGCCCCTCGCACGACAGAAGGCTCGCAGAGGGCCGGAGGAAAACTCCCCACCTCTGTCGGAGTGCAGACGCAGAACAGGAAAGTCCGAGCCGAAACTCTTCCTGAGCTGGAGACGAGCAGCGCGGATCCAGTCGATCAACACCTCAGTGACCTCATCCTTGCGGCGCAAGGGGAAGACTGAGGTGTAACGCGAGTAGTCGTCAACCACCAGCAGGAAGTAGCGCTCGTGACCCTGTCCATGGACGCGGGCTGGGCCCCACACGTCCATGTGAAGAGTCTGCAGCGGAGCCTCTGTCGGCGGAAACTCGGAGGAGTGAGGAGCGGCGTGCTGCCGCCCCTCGACGCAGGGAACGCAGGTAGGGGCAGGCCCCGGAGGGAGGGGAGGGAGAGACCGGGGGAGACCAGAGACCAGGACACGAGAGGCCATGCCTCGGAGACGAGGCAGGGAGGGGTGACCAAGACGGTGGTGGTGCCAGAGAAGAGTCTGGTGGGACAGGAGGCGACACGAGCAGGGGGCAGACTCAGGACCAGACCGAGACGCTGCAGCAAACACCTGACCCGACGCAGCTACCTGACCAGGCACAGCAACCGGAGGAGACTCGGTAGTCAGGGTGTACAGGCTCGACCCCGGCCGACGGGTAAACGTGGCCAAGTGTCGGCCTGTGTCCGCACACGTGCAGTGGGTCACCCGCTGACGTGCAGGGGTGAACTGGTCAACCCCCCCATCCTGTAGGTCAGCACCCGCCACCAAGTTCGTAGAGAACGAGGGGAGGTAAAGACCCGACAGGGAGCCAGACGGGACCGCTGGACACGGTAGGACAGTGGAGTAGTGGGCAAGGACAGGACCCCCAGAGGGGTCCGCCAGGGAGACCGGAACTGGCCGACTGAGCGGCGTGAGTGTGGTGCGGTCTCGAAAGAAGGAGCGGGAAGCACCCGAGTCAAGGGTGAAAGTGTGCAACGCCTGAGCGGACGTGGTACCTGAGAGAGCAGACTCACCAGCACCTGGGGCAGCAGACTCACTAGCACCTGGGGCAGCAGACTCACTAGCACCTAGAGCAGCAGACTCACTGGCGCCTAGAGTAGCAGCTGCACCGCCTGGGTCGGGCGGAACACTCAGGTAACAGTCACCGTCATCACTAGTAGACATAACATACATGGCAGCAAGGATAGCATCATAGTCAAGATCAAAGATAGCAACTCCCGACCTAAGCAGATCATGCCAGCGAGGGAGCTCAGTGGCGTCAGGGAACCGGAGACGCCAGGCATCTGTCAGGCGGTTGAAGCAGCGCTAAGTGGTGTGTGGGCCGCGACATTGCTCCCCAGTGCGGTCACCAGTACGGAAGAAGTACGTACAGGGACCAGCACCCCCAGGCCGCTGACGCCCAGTGTACCACTGGTGAAGCTGCTGGGGTGGCGGGGCCTCACGAGAGCGCTGCTGCTGCTGACGCTAACCACCACCGAAGCCTCCTCGCTGCGTAGAGCCACTCCGACCGCCGCCACCGCCTCCACCGCCGCCACCGCCACCACGGCCTCCACCGCTGCCACCGTCGCCACCGCCGCCACCGCCACCTCCTCCACTCCCACCGCCGCCGCTGCCGCTGCTTCCGCCTCCAGCGTTGCCACTAGAGCCCCCACCTCCGCCACCACTCCCACCTCCACCCCCACCCCCTCCGCCGCCTCCACCGCCACCACCACCACCCCCGCCAGCTCCTCCAGCTCCCTTGCCCCCCTTACCCTTGCTGTTGCGGCGCCTCCCGCTAGGGGCAGACGCAGCGCCGACCGACTCAGTGCCAAGTCGGTCGACAGCAGCAGCAGAGGCAACAGAGGGCAAAAGGGGAACGGGGGAGCACCCCTCAAAGACAGGGGTACGAGGGTCACCTCGAGAGGCTCCTACAGCGACTATGCTCTGCTCAGCTGCAAGGAGCTCCTTCTCGAGGAGGTCAACGGTGAGAGTGGTAGGGCAGACAGCAAGGAAGTGGTCCCTGACCGAGCGAAGGGAGTCAGGGAGCCGGGTGACTAGGTAGTAGAGGGTGATATACATGGGGGGGGGGTTCTGGGTGCGGAACTCAGCAGGAAGCGCAGCACGGTAGCGGGTGTCACTAGTGCGGAGGTGCGTAATGAGGTCAGCGACTGTAGCAAAGGCAGCGAGGTCAGGGAAATGTTAAAGATTGAGGACCGAGTCTATGAAGATTAGGTGCCCAAATATCACAAAATCGTTGGTCTTCAATTCTGGACAGAAACCGCGATTTCACAAGAAACGCCGTCGACGAAAAACTAACCGTTAGAATTCCGTCAAACTCAAGTATCTTGTAGCGCTAGACCGTGGCTACAATTCCCAATTTGAATCACCTCAAAAGATGGAGTATATCTCGAGTTATGCTTTTCGGCGCACTAGGGGGTATGCTGCCACATAGAAACTTAACTCACTCACAATAGTTCTCACAAGTTCACAAGTTTCACACAAGAGAGTTAGAGTAGCACTAAACCAGGTAGGAGGGAAGAGGAGGACGAGAGGGAAGGTCCCAAGGGAGTCCCCAACCAAGGAAACCCCATGCCACACAAATCCCCTCTCCATAGGCAACCCCACTTTCACATTTGTCACTTTCCAACTCATGCCATCCACCTCAACCCACTTGGCCACACTTGCCAACCTGGTTTGGCTTCACCCAACCACATGGCAGCATTCTACAGTGATGGGTTCGAATTCCCAACCCCCAAAAGTCTGTACCCCATATTGAGCAAACCCCACAACTTCCCATAGTCGCCGCAACCAAAGTACAGAAAGCATACGAACTCCAACGTTCGTAACTTTCTTGATATTGCTCCGATCGCGACGATTCTTGGTTCGTCGGAAAGCTCTTGAGCAGATGAATCACTTCAGATATCTGCCCAATTCAAATAACATTCACACACACTCAGAAAATCCAAACCGCGCAAAACACAATTCTTGCACACGCTCACACCACGCATGCAACGCACAAACACATGATGGGAGGCAGACAGACGTGATTGCGAAAGATAGCATCACACAACAAACTCCCCCTCTGGCTGCCAACCATCATCCCACATGCCTCAGCTCATGCATGCACCCTCAATGCACACTCATTCCAGCAAGCTTCATGCCCTTCCAGTGCTCAGGTTCTGCCAGGCGCTTGGTGAGAATGTCAGCCGCCTGCTGCTGGGTCTTCACAAGCTCCAGTCGCACCTCCTTGTCCAGGAGCCTCCTTGTCCAATGCCACTTAGGCCTGATGTGTTTGGTCAGCCCATGAAGACAAGCATTCTTGGCCAGCTTCACCGCCGACTCATTGTCACATAAAATCACAGTCGGCTCCCTCTGACCAACACCGATCTCCTCCAACAAACGCCTCAGCCACACCACCTCCTTGGCCCCATGATGCAGGGCCATGTACTCAGTCTCACACGAGGACAGCCCCACCTCGTTCTGCTTCTTGCTGCGCCAGCTCACTGCACCACCTCCAAAGAGGCACACATAGCCTCCAATGCTGGTGCCATCCGACTTCACAGAGTTGAAGCTAGCGTCGGTGTAGCATGTCAAGCGCATCTCCCCCTTGCTCAAATCAGCAGCACCACGCTGCTGCCTTTGTCTCACAGCACTGTACTCCAAGCCCACTGATGCCGTTGCACTCACATAGCGGACCAACCTCTTGGCCGCTTCCAGCTGCTCATGACTGGGACGTGACACCACACTCGCAAGCCTGGATGTAGCAAACGCAATGTCAGGCCGCGTGTGGTTAGCCGCATAGTTGAGCGCCCCAACCATGGAATGAAACAGCTTCCTGTCACTCTCTCCCACCACCTCCTCATCAGCACAGGGCTCCACAGTGAACCCCGAAGGCAGTGGGGTGGCTGGCTTCCCTCCATCTTGCAGCCCATACTTCTCAGCCAGCCCCTCACAATACTTCCTCTGGTGCAACCTCAACACTCCCTTGTCGAGGTCCCTCTCCACATGCATCCCAAGGTAATACTTCACATCTCCCATCTTCGAGCACTTGAACTGCATCTCCAGCATCTCCTCCACACGCTCAATCATGGCAGACGACTCTGAGAAGAGCAAAATGTCGTCCACGTACACCAGGAGCATGAGGAACTGCTCCTTCATTTGCAGCAGGAACAGGCTGTGGTCGCACTCACTCTTCTTGAACCCCCCAGCCAGCAGTGTCTCCTCCAGCTTGTGGTACCATGCGCGAGGAGCCTGCTTCAGGCCATAGATGGCTTTCTTCAGCCTGCACACCCTGCCGCTCCCATCATCCAGCCCCTCAGGCTGCAGCATGTACAGCTCCTCCAGGATGATCCCATTCAGGAAAGCAGTGATGATGTCCATCTGCTTGATCTTCCACCCGCGGTTTGCAGCCATCGCCAGCATCGTTCTCAGTGTAGTCCCTTTCCCCACAGGAGCAAAGATGTCGTCAAAATCCTTGCCCTTTGTCTGCTGGAACCCCTTAGCCACAAGCCTTGACTTGTAGCGGGTCAGCTCCCCATCAGGCCCGTACTTGTGCCTGAAAATCAGCTTCGAAGAGATTGCCTTCTTCCCAGGAGGCAGCTCACACAGCTCCCATGTGTCGTTCTCCAGCAGAGAGTCATACTCCTCCTTCAAGCTCTGCTTCCACTTTTCAGCATCGGGCCCACTCAAGGCCTCGGTAAGCGTCTTGGGCTCAGGGACGGCTGCCCAGTAGCAGTGCGCTATCTCCTCCTCATCACACTGCTCAGCCACACTCCCAGCCCGCACCACCTTTGGCTTCCCAAAGCTTGGGTAGGTAAGCCGGTTTGGTGGACGCACATCCCTCTTAGGACGGTCAGCCGCACGCCTGTTGCTGCTGCTTCTGCTGCTGCTGCTGCTGCTGCGGCTGCAGCTCCTCCACCTCAGGTTCTTCTCCATCCTCAGTCACCCCAGAGATCTCCTCCCCCGACACGGAGACCTCCACCTGCCTTGAAGGCCGCTGCACCTCATCGGCCTCAATGATCAGCGGTGTCGTAGGAAGCTTTTGCTGCTGCTGCTTCCACTCCTTGTAGTACAAGGACTCGAGGAATTTCACATCCCTCGACACAGTCAGCTGCTGGCTGGTCAAGTCCCAAATCAGCCAGCCCTTGTGATCCTTAGCAAGTCCCAAGTGCACACCCCATCTTCCAGAAGCTTCCAGCTTTCCCCTCTTCTCCTTCGGCACATGAAACACCACCATGCAGCCGTAGGCTCTTAGCATGTTGACTGCTGGTGCACTCCCATACCACTTGGTGTAGGGGATCCACTGCTTGTCCCCCACGGTCGCCAGCACCCGGTTCTTCACAACAATGACCTGCCGTAGTGCAGTCACCCAAAACGGATCCGGCAGCCCTGCACGCCCAAGTAGAGTGCGGGCACCTTCCTGCAGGGTCCGGTTGAACCGCTCAGCCACGCCATTCTGCTGAGGGTTGTAGGGCACTGTAAGCTGATGCTGAATCCCCTTCTTCTTCAGCACCGCCTCAAAATCAGCGCCAATGAACTCTCCCCCGTTGTCAGTGCGGATCACCTTCACCTTGTGTCCGCTCTCCCTTTGAGCTCTCGGCATCCACTCCTTGAGAACAGCCGCTGCCACATCCCCCTTCGTCTTGAGAGGGTACACCCACACTGCACGCGTGTGGTCGTCCACAATGGTCAAGAAGTAGCGGCTGCCCGAGAGAGAAAGGGCCCTCGTAGGCCCCACCACATCCATGTGCACAAGCGCGAGCGGTGCCTTGGTTGGTCCCGTGCTGCTGCTGAACGGGAACTTGGTGAATTTGGTCTCAAGACACGTAGGGCAGCTCCCAACCTCCTTTGCTGCCCCCTTCACCTCCAATCCCTTCAAGCTCCCATCCTTCACCAACTTCTGCAGCATCGGTATGTTGATGTGGCACAACCTCTCGTGCCACGTCTCCCAATCGGCCTCACCACTCCCAGACGAAGCCTTTGCCCATGCAGCCGTTGCATCCACACCTGCAAGCACTTCACCACGAGGCTGCTGTGCCTTCTTGACTGCATCCAGGGCCCCAGCAGTTGGTGCAGTCACCTCTCCTCCCGCAGTTGCCTTAGCCGCTGCCGCTGCCTTTGCCGTTGCTGGTGGTTTCCCGTTCCAAGGGATGATAGGCAGCTGCCACAGGTCCTTGATGCAGCTGCTCTTCTCCTCCAAATCCCACAGCAGCAACTTCCCAAGCTTTGCACGGCAGCTGGTTGGGCCGAACGTAACTTTGGCCTTGCTTTTCTGCAGCCGGCGCACAGAGAGGAGGTTAGCGGATAAACCTTCAACCAACAGGACATTCCCAAGTCCCACAAGTCCCCCATTGGCTCCCATCACCTTGGCATTCCCCACACCAATCACAGGGAGCAAAGCACCTGAAGCGGCAGCCACAAATTTGATCTTCCCAGGGGGCTTTACCTCATCGAGCAAATCTGCCCGTGGAGTCATGTGACTCGTGCAACCTGAATCAATCACCCAGTGAGTGAGGGGGTGCATCACAACCTTCCCAACTGAACCCACATCATCCTCACTCCCTTTCACTTCCTCAACCATGAGGAACAACCCAGGGTCAGCTTTACCTTGTGCACCATCACCTTGTGCACCTGAACCTTGCACAGCGCCACCTTGTGCGCGTTCACCACTTGGCGGCTTCATGCCTGGAGGCGCCCATCCTTCAGGCCGGCTGAAACACTTGAACCACGGGTGTCCAGCCTTCTTGCAGTACCAGCACGCACCCTCCATTCGGGTGCTCCCCATGCCCTTCGTTGTAGTCACCTCGGCCTCTTCCTCTGCCAAAGCCTCTCCCACGGCCTCGGCCTCTCCCTCCCCCTCTTCCTCTGCTGCCTCCTGCAGCTCCATACCCCTCAGCAGTTTTGTTGGCAGCACCACCTCCCGTGTGGCGCCTGCGGAAGTCCTCCTGCAGGATCTGCTGCCGTAGCCACTCAGGCGTCCACTTGTCCTGCTGAACGTTGAGGGTGGGGATGAGGTTGTCCCACGAGTTGTCGAGCACCGAGATGATCTTGGTGCACTGCTGCATCTCCGACACCTTGCTGCCCGCCGCTGCCATCCTCGCGTAAGTGTCCTTGATCTTGTCAAGGACCGGCTTCACGTCGTCTCCCGGCTTCATGGAGAGGGCAGCCAGCTCCTTCTCCAACACAATCACCATCGGCAGCGTGTTGGGCTGAACCACATCGCGCAGTAGTTTCCACGCCTTCGGCCCCGAGTCGTCCAGCTCCACCAAATCCTTGATGTGCTGGAACATGTCGTTGTTGACCGATTGAAGGATGAGGTCGTACAGCACCGCGCTCCGCTCAATCCATCGGTCGCGGGCATCTCCTTCCTCCGGCATCTTCTCTTCTCCCATCGCAAGTTTCAGCAGCTTGTAGCGCTTGAAGGCGCTCCGCATCCGCCCGCTCCATTCCTCATAGTTGGAGCCGTCCAAAGCCTCGATCTTGGACGGTGGCGGTTCACTCTTCTTCTCAGCTGCTTCTCCACTCATCTCCTCTGCTCCCAATCCGAGGTTTTCAGCTCCCCCTTTGCTGTCCACACCGAAGTCCCACACAATTTCCACAAGTGTCGGCGCCAACGAAATTTCGGCAGAGTTTCCCCTTAGCGGAAGTCACTCCCAACCTCCAGAACTCCACTTAGGCACGCCCACAGGCCATGGTGGGTCTAGGAGGGTCTTCACACTTCAGTAGACTCCCCACAAAGTCCTTAATCAGCTCTGATACCACTTGTTAGAGATTGAGGACCGAGTCTATGAAGATTAGGTGCCCAAATATCACAAAATCGTTGGTCTTCAATTCTGGACAGAAACCGCGATTTCACAAGAAACGCCGTCGACGAAAAACTAACCGTTAGAATTCCGTCAAACTCGAGTATGTTGTAGCGCTAGACCGTGGCTACAATTCCCAATTTGAATCACCTCAAAAGATGGAGTATATCTCGAGTTATGCTTTTCGGCGCACTAGGGGGTATGCTGCCATAGAAACTTAACTCACTCACAATAGTTCTCACAAGTTCACAAGTTTCACACAAGAGAGTTAGAGTAGCACTAAACCAGGTAGGAGGGAAGAGGAGGACGAGAGGGAAGGTCCCAAGGGAGTCCCCAACCAAGGAAACCCCATGCCACACAAATCCCCTCTCCATAGGCAACCCCACTTTCACATTTGTCACTTTCCAACTCATGCCATCCACCTCAACCCACTTGGCCACACTTGCCAACCTGGTTTGGCTTCACCCAACCACATGGCAGCATTCTACAGTGATGGGTTCGAATTCCCAACCCCCAAAAGTCTGTACCCCATATTGAGCAAACCCCACAACTTCCCATAGTCGCCGCAACCAAAGTACAGAAAGCATACGAACTCCAACGTTCGTAACTTTCTTGATATTGCTCCGATCGCGACGATTCTTGGTTCGTCGGAAAGCTCTTGAGCAGATGAATCACTTCAGATATCTGCCCAATTCAAATAACATTCACACACACTCAGAAAATCCAAACCGCGCAAAACACAATTCTTGCACACGCTCACACCACGCATGCAACGCACAAACACATGATGGGAGGCAGACAGACGTGATTGCGAAAGATAGCATCACACAACAGGAAAAGGTACGGCAGCATGAGGCGACTAAGGGCAGCAGAGGCAGGGGAGGAGTAGCGTGCAACGACAGCATCGTACAGGGCCTTAGCAGTTTTGTATTGACTAAAGTGTGCGCGCTCAGCGGGGGGCAGGTGACTGCGCACAGCAAGGCGGGCAGCAGCATCGCGTGTGTTCCAGCGGGAGCGAGTAGTGCTGTCAGCATCAGCAGCAGGGGCAGTAGAGGCACCAGACGTGAGATCGAGCAGTGAGAGGTCGTCTTTGCTATCACACTGCAGGAAAAGCTGCAGATCATCTAGCCAGACCTCAAAGTCGATCGCACGACCCTCAGCATCGAAGGTAAGAACAGAGGGAGCAGCCATGACAGCAGCAGCAGCAGGCTAGCAGTAGCAGCAGCAGGGCAGTGCTCACCAGTGGCGAGAAGGGCAGGTGTACGATGGCAGTAATGGCGAGGCCGCTACCACTGCAGGGCGAGGGCTCTTGGGCAGCTGCAGAGGCGGCTGCTGCAGGGGCCAGGGGCGGCTGCTGCAGGGGCGGCTGCTGCAGGGGCGGCTGTTCCAGGGGCCAGGGGCGGCTGCTGCAGGGGCGGCTGCTCCAGGGGCGGCTGCTGCCGGGGAGGCTGCTCCAGGGGCGGCTGCTGCAGGGGCGGCTGCTCCAGGGGCGGCTGCTCCAGGGGCGGCTGCTCCAGGGGCGGCTGCTGCAGGGGCGGCTGCTCCAGGGGCGGCTGCTGCAGGGGCCGCGCAAGGGGCCGCGAAGGGCCGTGAAAGGGGGGCCGCGACGGGGCCGCTCGTAGGCTGCGCATGCAGCTGGCGGGTCGCGCGTGCTGCTGGCGGGCTGCGCGCGGGCCAGCAGAGGCGACGCGCGGGCCGCGCAGGTTGCTAGCGGGCTGCGCGCGGGCCCGTAGAGGCGACGCGCGGGTCGCGCGCGCAGTGAGCGGGCAGCGCGCGGGCAAAAAAAAAAAGCGATGCGCGGGTCTAGCGGGCCGCGCGCGGGCAAAGGCGGGGCGTGCGCGGTAGTGCGCAATGCAGGGCAGGGTAGACAAGGCGCGGCGTAACGTGGTAACAGTAGTGTGGGCCCGAAAAAAAGGATTTCCTAAGGTCCTAGGGACCCCCTGCTCTATACCATGTGAGAAAAGTAGGTGAAGAGTGGACTAGAGTGTCGATTGATTTTGGTACAAGGAAGAACCCTAAAGTGTTGTACCCCTAATAGTCTACCCCACTACAGCCTATCTAACTTTATAACATACATATATATGTTTGAGAGGTTCTTTGTGTCGAGGAGTACTAGTTGCCCAGTGGTCAAGACGAGTTCCCGGCGTAGAAGGTCGGTGTATTTTCGGGAGGTAATATTCGCCTTGCGAATTGCGTCTGCGGCTTTTTGACGGATGGTCTGCAGTTCCGTCACAAAAGTTTGTGACCGTGGGACCGGGTTGTCGAGCGAAGTTGCCGTGGGAACCGTCGGGTCCATCCCATAATTCAGGAAAAACGGGGAGTGATTAGTCGTGCTTGACGGTGCGTTGTTGAAGGCGAACTCCAACATGGCGAGAGAATCTTCCCATCGGGCAGGGTCGGGGCAGTTTGTCCGTATCAACTTCTCCATGGTCTGGTTGGTTCTCTCGGTCTGTCCGTCCGTCTGTGGGTGGTATGCCGATGAGAACTGTAGCTTCGTGCCGTACTGCGCCCACGTCTCCTTCCAAAATTTTGACGTAAACTTCGGATCTTGGTCGCTGATGATCGCCGAAGGGATGCCGTGCAGTCGCACGACCGTTGAGATGAAGAGGCGCGCAGTTTCTTCGGCTGTGATTGTCGTTCGGCATGGGGCGAAGTGCGCCATTTTCGTGAAGCGATCGACGACGACGAGAACAGCGTCGTTGCCGGACGGCCCAGCTGGCATCCCCGTGACGAAATCCATCGTCACTTGTTGCCACGGTCGTTCGGGTGGCTCGAGGGGTTGCAGCAGCCCAGCTGGTCGTTGACGTGTCGATTTCATGGCTTGGCACACCCTGCATGAGGACACATAGCGCTGCACGTCGTTAGAGGAGTCAGGCCAGTAATATTGACGGTGCAGTAATTTCTGGGTTTTGTCAACCCCGAAGTGTCCGGAGAAGTTCGAATCGTGGACCTCCTGGATGAGAAGTTCACGCAGCAGCCAGTAAGCAGGAACCCAAATCCGGTCGGTTCCGGCTTTTAGGTAATAATCCCCTTTCTGCGTCGTGGCCTGCTGATGATTTCCTGTCGTGAAGAACGGGTCCGTAGTGTAGCCGTGGGTGAATAGACCGGTAAGTAATGGGTTCAAATGGGTGATAAGTACTGCAGCGGATTGTACGGTCGGTCTGGTCAGGGCGTCGGCAAAGTTATTCGCCCCTTTCTTGTACGTGATGCGGTAGGTGAAGTGGCTTTCCATGTAATCCAGCCACCGAATTTGTCGCGGGTTGAGGTTGGGCTGGGCTCGCAGGTACTGTAGGGACTTGTGGTCCGTGCGCACAGTGACGTCGGCGCCCACCAGGTAGCAGCGCCACAGTTTGAACGCGTGAATAATGGCGAGCATCTCCTTGTCGTGAATCGGGTAGTTGCGCTCGGCAGCTTGCAGCTTGCGTGATTCGTAGGCGATCGGCTGCAGCCCGTTCCCGAAATCTTGGAGTAGCACAGCTCCGATGGCGAAATCAGAGGCGTCGGTTACGACTTCGAACGGCTTCGATGGGTCGGCGATGCGTAGCACATGAGGGGAAACGAGAAAATTCTTGAGCTCCTGGAAAGCCGCCTCTGCCTCCTCCCCCCACACGAAATTCTTGTCCTTGTGCAGCAGGTCGGTCAGCGGGCCGGTTATCCCCGCCATATTCGGGATAAACCGCCGGACATAATTCACAAACCCCAGAAAACTCTGAAGCTCCGTGACATTAGTCGGGGCCTTCCACTCCTGGATGGTCTTGATTTTTGCCGGGTCGGTTTTAATGCCGTCGCAGGAAATGGCGTGCCCTAAAAACTCCAACTCCTGCTTAAAAAACTCGCACTTAGAGCCCTTGGTGATGAGGCGGTTCTCCTGCAACCGCTTAAACACTGCGTCCAGGTCGCGGAGATGCTTCTCCAGTGTCTTGCTAAAAATGAGGATATCGTCCAAGTAGACGATGACACATCGGTCTAGAAGATCCCGAAAAACCCTGTTCATGGTGAGTTGAAATGTCGAAGGCGCTTCGTGAGGTCGAAGGGCATCACCGTGAATTCGTAACTCCCGTAGCGTGTGCGAAACGCAGTCTTGTGACAATCGTCGGCGAAGACTCGAATCTGGTGGTAACCGCCACGAAGTTGATTTTCGAGAAGTAGCGAGCGCCGCGAAGTTGGTCAAGAAGGTCGTCGGTGCGTGGGATTGGGTAGCGAGATTTGATGGTCACCCGGTTCAACGCGCGATAATCGATGCACATGCGAAGCCCGCCGTCCTTCTTCGGAGTGAACATGATCGGTGCTGCGAATGGGGAGGTGCTCGGCCGAATGAACCCTTTCTCCAACAGTGCGTCAATTTGTCGGCGCAGCTCCTCGAGTTCCGGCTGGGTCAACCGCCACTGTGTCCAAACAGTTGGTTGCGCGCCAGGCTCCAACTGGATTTTATGGTCTTCGGGTCTCTCGGGTGGCAGCCCAGGTGGCAGATCGTCCGGGAAAATGTCGGGGTACTGTCGAATCAGCTCCGCTAAATCCGGAGGGACAGCTGCACACAGCTTCTCGATGTCTTTTCCGTCGGTGTCAACTGCCAACTCGCGCAAGCAGACGGCGAACAGCTGCGCGCCCCTGTTGAAGTGGCGAGCTATAGTGATGGCTTTGACGCACGGGGCTTGGATGTAGTCAGGTGTCCATGCAGGAAGTTTAACAAACCCCTCGTGCTTGCTGATGCTGCACGATCCCGTGGTCCAGTCGATGACGGGGTTGTGTCGTCGCAGCCAATCACGTCCAAGTAGTGTGTCGCAGCCGTCCAACGTTGTCGCGAGGAACTTCATGCTGAAGCCGAAATCGTCGCCGCATTCGATCCTGACCGTCCGCGTCTCTTCCGTTATCGCCAGAGGCGTCCCATCCACGAGGCGAGCGTCGATTTCGGGCAGACACCTGTCAAGTTGCAGCTTGCATCTTTTTGCGCTTGCCGAGTTGAAGAGGCTATGGCTGGCCCCTCCATCGACGAACATTTTCAAATTATTTTTTAACACCTTGCCAGCGACCAGCACAGGGTGATCCACATGAATCGGAACCACGACTCGGTGGGGATGATGGTGTTCGGGCGACGGAGCACAGTCAGTAAAGGGCCCGCTAATTACTGACTCTTCCCATTTCCCTGCTCCTTCCTGTCGTCCCCTGTCAGCGGCATTTTCTCCTGGCAGCCTTTCTTCTAGTAACCCACCTTCCCACACCGGAAACACTGACCCTTAGGAGGGCGGTCGGGTGTATGGACGGCGTTGATTGTGGCCCGATGGGTCTGGCCACGAAAGCTTCTCCCATCCCTGGAAGCTGCTCCTGCATCAGCGCATCTGTTGACTCCGCCAGCCGTACAGCTTCAAGAAACGATGTCGGGCGGCCCCTGCGAACCTCGTACTGTATCTCGTATTTATCCAACCGCTCTGCTTCCGACATGTCATCCACTTGGTCGGCGAGGCCCATAAATGACGCTGTGTAGTCTTGGACAGAAGCCATCTGCGACCATGCACGCAGCTTCATGCGAGCTTGCTCCGAGGCGGATACGTGCTCGAAGCGATCTCGTAAGGCTGCGCCCCACTCCTTCCACGTGCGAATCTTGGTCACACGGAAGATAGGTTCCGCCACTTGATGAACCACTGTAGAGGTCCCGTCTGCCGCATGTGTCACACCTGTCGGCGTCCCCGTTTCCAAGGTCCGGCGCCACCATTCAAGCGCTGCACCTCGAAGAAGCGAAACCGCGTAATTAATACGCGTGGCATCGTCATTAACGCCTGCTGCAGTGAAGAAGACTTCAACCCCGAACAGCCACCCCTTCACTGTAGTCGTCTTGTCCGTAGGATTAAACGGGGGCGGGTTGGCGGGCTTGATCTTGATCGTCGTTACTGCAACTGGCGCTGCTGCCGCTCGCTGCCTGTCTTCTTCTTCGAAGTCAGGTGTGAGCGCATCCAGTGGATTGCTCATCGCCTGAATGTTGCCCTCGCCTTCGTCGACGCGTGACTCCTGACGCGCTTCACCTCGCGTCTGGCGTAGCTCGGCGTTTTCCTCTCGCAGCGTTGTCACTTCCGCCATTAATGACTTCATGCCCTCCTGCATTTCTGCCACTTGCGCCATCAGCTTGTTAACAGTGTCCTGATCCATGTGTTAGAATCTAGCAGCAGGAATGAATGAACTAGCAGCATGCAGGAGTACAAGTAGTAAACCATAATTGGGTTGTACCTGATATGGGCACTACAGCCTAGACAATATGCAGCATATATGTTTGACACACCCCCATAGGCAAAGTGGGGGAGAACAAAGGGTCACACGACCAGTCATGAGAAGCAGAGCAAGCTCAGGGTGGATCACAACGTCACCACACACTCTGAGCACAAGCAAAGGGCCACAAGGCCAGTTCACATGCAGAGATATATATGCAGCAATAACAATACAGTGATGACTACCTACCTATATATATAGATCACAGTACAAGCAAAGTCTACAGCAAGTGTGGAAACGTAGGCA
The DNA here is from genome assembly GCA_947470075.1 of Closterium sp. Yama58-4. NCBI lineage: Eukaryota > Viridiplantae > Streptophyta > Zygnematophyceae > Desmidiales > Closteriaceae > Closterium > Closterium sp. Yama58-4. The sequence goes on along the minus strand of CANIUD010000812.1, from coordinate 191,510 downwards.
CAAGGCCTAACAGGGTACAAAAGCGCTGATGATCACCAGACGGAAGTGCCTTGGTGAATATATCAGCAGGTTTGGCCCGAGTGGCCACGTGGCGAAGACGAAGCTGGCCTCGCTGCTGCAACTCTCGAGCCAGAAAGTAACGTAGAGCGATGTGCTTCGTTCTGTGCTCCAGTCTGTGCTCCTCACACAAGGCAATGGCCGCCTTGTTGTCAACGTACAGAACTGGAGGAGAACGAGGCCGCTCACCCAAGTCAGTCAGCAGGTAGGTGAGCCAGCGTAGCTCCTGTGCAGCCATGGTGGTGGCGTAGATCTCAGCCTCACAACTGGAGCTGAGAACAGAAGACGAGCATGTAGACCGCCAAGAAACAGAGCCAGAGCCAAGGCTGAAGGTGTAACCCTGTGACGACCGCTGTGTAGTCTGGTCGTCAACCCAAGACGCGTCTGAGTGCCCAGTGAGGACCACCTCACTCCGTCCTCCAAGCACAAGCCCCATGCTTGATGTACTGCACAGGTAGCGCAACACCCTCTTGGCAGCATCCATGTGCACCTTTCGGTGCCTGCCAGGAGCCACGTAACGAGCCAAAAGACCAAGAGGGTATGCGAGGTCAGGTCGAGTGCAGGTCATCAGGTACATGAGGCAGCCAACTAGCTCTGGGTAAGGACCACTCGGCTCTACGGACTCGTCCAAAGGTGGAGCTGAGAGCGAGTGACCTGTAGCCAGAGGAGTGGGCTGTGGGGAGGACCAGGAGAAGCCGAAGCGCTGAAGGACCTGCTGCACCATGTGTGACTAAGTCAGGGTGATGGTGCGGCGTGCTCTGTCCCGGGTGATCTGCAAGCCAAGGTAGCTGCGCAGCTCACCCAGGTCTGTGCACGTGTGTCTCTTCTGCAGCTCCAACTTCACCTGAGCGAGAGCCTCAGTGTCAGCAGTGGCAAAGACCAAGTCGTCGACGTACACGAGGATGTAGAACGGCGTCAGTGAAGTGTCGGTGCGCAAAAACAGCGACGGGTCAGCAGTCGAAGGAGCGAACCCAAGAGCCGCAAGTGTAGTCCTCAGTGTGTCGTGCCACTCACGAGGCGCCTGGCGGAGACCGTAGACTGGCCGCCGGAGACTCCACTGGGTACCAGGAGGGAACGACCCAGTGAAGCCAGGTGGGCGGCGCAGCCAGATCTCCTCGTGCAGGCTGCCCTGTAAGAAGGCTGTGCTGAAGTCAAGAGAGTGAAGCTCGTAGTCACGGTGAGCGGCAACGTGCAGCAGCACCCGAAGAGTGGTCATCTTCGGAGTGGGGGAGAAGGTCTGGAAGAAGTCAACTCCCTCTCGCTGACTGAAGCCTCTAGCAACGTAACGAGCCTTGAAGACAGGCGGAGAACCCGACGGCCGCTTCACCCTGAAAATCCACATGCCATCGACGATGTTCGCCCCAGGAGGGGGAACCTCATCGACGTAAGTGCCTGTGGACTTCCAGGATGCCATCTCTGCGTCCATGGCTGTCTGCCACTAAGAGGAGTACTCACCCGCGATCGCCTCAGCGTAAGAGCGCGGGGTCGGGATGTCTGGTGCATCTGGGTCTCCCTCAGGGGCAAGTAGCATGGCCACGAGATGAGGCGCAGCAGCCGCAAGACACTCAAGGTCCTCGTGCCTGTCCTCAAGGACGTCCGTGCTAAGAGCACACTCACCCTCGACGGACGGAGGACAGACAGACTCAGACTCAGCAACAAGACTGGCAGCGAAGTCTAGACGACAGGCAGCAGCAAAGTCAACAAGCTCAGCGACCAAGGCAGACGTAGCAGTAGACTCAAACGACGGGTCAGTGACAACAGTGGCTAGCAGACGCGTGACAGTAGGGTGCTCAGCACGAAACCTGTCAGACTCAGGGTCCGCGACGTCAGGCAAAGAGGACGCAGGGGGAGACGGAAGAGGAGTACGCTCCGGAAGAGAGGACCGATGCAGGGCTACAAGGCGTGTGTCTGGGACAGCCGGCTGACGCTGACGAGGAACACGACGAACGGTACGACAAGGACGAACAGGCGAGACAGGACGCGACGTAGGCTCACGACGCTCAGCAAGACCCCCTGCCTGCTCAGTGTAAGGAGAAGGAGCAGGCAGCGGAGAGCCAGGCAGTAACTGTAGACCAGTAGAAGACGGGAGGTCAAGAACCTGGCGAAGGGCAGAGCCAGACGGTGGCTGAGACGACGGAGACGGCGGAGCGAAGAAAAGTCGAGTCGGTGCAGTGCTACCAGCACCAGCAGCTCCAGCACCTCCAGTAGCTCCAGCACCTCCAGCAGCACCAGAACCCTCAGCGCCAGCTCCTCCAGGGCCAGCTCCACCAGCAGCAGCACCCCCAGAACCGGCACCCCCAGTCCCAGGGTCTCCAGCCGCAGTGTCCCCAGCAGCAGCACCCGCAGGCTCAGCACCTCCAGCCCCAGTAGCTCCAGTACCCCCAGTACGAGCACCTCCGAGACCAGCACCACTCCCAGCTCCAGTGACGTCAGCAGAAGTACCTCCAGTAGCAGAGCCCCTAGCTCCAGAAGCGCGACCCTGACGCCGACCGTACCAGTCGTGTAGCTGCTGTGAGGTGAGAGGCACACGTGGACGAAGGCGGCCACTCCAAGGAGACCGCGCAACAGCAGACTCAGAACCCTCGGCGTCAGCACCTCTAACAGCTCCTTAACATCCAGTGCCAGCACCCTCAGCGCCAGCACCTCCAGCAGCTCCAGAACCTCCAGTGCCAGCACCCTCAGCAGCTCCAGAACCCCCAGCGTCAGTACCCTCAGCAGCTCCAGAACCTCCAGCTCCAGCGCCACCAGGCGCCTCAGGGAGACTGCTCACCAGACGCCTCAGCACCCCCAGACCGCGTCAGTACCGCCAAGCTCAGCACCCCCAGACCCCTCACACTCAGGCTCAGCACCTCCAGGCTCCACACCCTCAAGCTCCGCACCCCTTGGCTCAGTACCCCCAGGCTCAGCACCCCCAGGCTCCACACCCCATGTTGGCTACCCCACTACAGCCTAGACAATATGCAGCATATATGTTTGACACCATGTGCCTAGCACTACGTCTGGTGGGCAGTCGGGTACCCGTGGCCTCCCGGTAAGTGAAAACACGAACTATCGGAGTCGGGCAGGATTGAATTAACAATCCCTGCGGCCAACCGTCGTGTAGTCACTAAACCGACCCCACCTGTGCCACCAAACTACCCTCGAAAAGCGGGGTGAACTAGGAAAGTAGCTCTGATACCAGGTGTTATGAGTTGTAAAAGAGAGTGCGCAGGTAAACGAATCACGAGACTTTGATTGAATCAACTCAGATTACAATGAATGCACAGACTAATGTAGGGCTAGCCTAGCTAGGAGGGAACCTCGGACGAGCGAGGTTGGGTGCAGGTTTGGCGATGGGAAATGCCGAAGGCGACGCGAGGAGCCTCGGCAGCGTTGAAATCGGCCGAAAGTTCGAAGTCCGAAAATCGGGTTGTACGCGAAGCAGTCAACCCCGATAAGGAATTCAGGAAAATTCCTTACAGCCGTTATTCGCACGTTACTGCTAATCGGGCTTTGCCAACTTCACGCGCACCGTTTCACCAAACCATGCACTGCTGGCCCGGCCGAGTCGGCCTACGCTTCGAGACTACCCCGAACTTCGGTGCCAGCCTAGCACTAGCTAGCTCGCACGCACTGCGCCGCGTTACCGTTTGCATGTTTTGCGTATAAATATCCGCGCATGCTTTCGCTCATTCATACTTTGTACTCATTGGACACCTAGTGCAATCCTCGCTATCTCGTTCCATTGCACCTGTAACACTTGGTTACCAGAGCCACTTTCTTTTGAAAATTTTATCCGCACCCAGAGAAGTCAACTTATGATTTTTGCACTCGAAGGGACTCACGCCCTTTAGCACCTAGGAGCCGCTGTCCTCGCGTTCTCTCGTAAACGCGTGCAGCCACGACTGCGCCTAGAGCTAGGACGAGCCGACGTGACGCCGTCCCTTGACATGGCTGAGCACATTGACGTCACGACGCTCACGCAGGAGTGCCTGAACAAGCTGTTGCAGCAGCTGCGCGAAAATTCCGAAAAAATCGCGGCGCTGACGGCAGAACATACGTCGCTGCAAAACGACATTGCACGGGCGCAACAAGCACAGTCAAAAACACTAGGCACACAAGGACAAGCAGCACGACAAGCTTCGCAACACGGAAGCGTGGGGCAACCCTCGAGCGCGGCTAGTGATGGCGTCGCCTGCAACGACGGGGACGACGACCACGGCGCAACACACCTCGAAGCGACGAATGCGGCCATGAGCCAACCACGCATCACGATTTTGGTGCCGATTGGCAAGTCAGCACTGCCATCACCGATGCTGCTCAATCTGCAGCGTCCGCCTTGCTTCGATCCAAGCCAGTGGGGTGGTTCGATCGTATAGGCGTGGTTGTTTACGATGAACCATGATCTTCTATGCCAACTACGACTCGGAGGACTCGGTAAAGATTCGATACGCCGTCTTGCTGCTGCGAGGACCCTGTCAAACTATATAGGTTGTATTTGTGTAGGCTGTAGTGGGGTAGCCAATATGGGGTGCATAATTTTTAGGGTTTCATACTTGTACCCAACTCTGTTCTAGTTCAATCATTCCTGTCTCTAGATTCAATCAGTAGGTCCGTAGGACCGTATTTTTTTTTTTTTTTTTTTTTTCGGGCCCACCTACCGCTACCCCATGACTGTGACTGTGACGTGCTGCGCTGCGCGCGCCGTCTGCCTGCTGTCTGTTGTCTGCTGTCTGCGCTATCTACTGCTGCTTCGCGCGCAGACCTAATTCACGCGCGTTGCCTGCTGTTTGCTGCCTGTTGTCTCCTGTTGCCCCGCGCGCGCCTTGCTGCTTCCCCGCGCACCGCCCGCGCAGAGCCCGCGCAGCCCGGGCGCGGCCCGCAGCAGCCCCGCGCGCCATCCGCGCAGCCCGCGCCGAGCCCGCGCAGCCCGCGCGCAGCCCGTTGCTGCCCCGCGCAGCCCACGCCGATCCCGCGCAGCCCGCGCGCGGCCCGCTGCTGCCCCGCGCACCGCCCACGTAGCTTGCGCCGCGCCTTACCCACCCGCGCGCGGCCCAACGCAGCCCCACGCGCCGCCCTACCTGCTTGCGCCGCGCAGCTGCAGCCTGCACGCGGCCTGCTGCTCCCTTGCACGCTGCCTGCGGCTGCTTTGCGTGCCGCCCTTGCTGCTTGCGCGCTCACTTTGCGGCCTCGCGCACAGTCTCGCGTACTGCCTCTGCCTACACTGCGATTATGGCGACGTTTAACGTTCTTGCGTTTGAGCCTGACGGTCGCCCGATAGAGTTCGCCACCTGGATCGATGATCTCACACTGTTTCTTATGACTGATGCCAAAGAAGGCGTTTCACTGTTCGATCACACGTCTGGCACTGCCGTTGCTCCTGCTGACGATGCTCCTGCTCTCGACCGCTCACAGTGGCAGACTCGCGATGCTGCTGCGCGCCTCGCTATTCGCAATCATCTGCCGATCACTGAGCGCGCGCATTTTTGCCAGCACAAGACTGCCAAGACAATGTACGACGCTATAGTTGCGCGCTACTCCTCTCCGGTCACTGCAGCACTAGGCCGTCTCATGCTACCCTACCTGTTCCCCGACCTGTCCTCGTTTCACACTGCTGAGGACCTCATCGCTCACTTGCGCGCTAGTGACACTCGTTTCCGTACCGCCCTTACCGACGATTTCCTCGCCAAGAACACCCCTCCGATGTACTTTACGCTCTACTTCCTCGTCACCCGCCTCCCTGACTCTCTTCGCTCAGTCAGGGACCACTTTCTCGCTCTAGACCCTAACGCTCTCACCATCGACGACTTCGAGAAGGACCTCCTAGTAGCAGAGAAGAACATTCTTGCTGTCGGTGCTGCTCGTAACACTCCTCGCACTCCCCTCTTTGAGGGGTGCTCCCCCTCCCCTCTCGCCCCCTCCTATGCCTCTGCTGCTGCTGCTCTCGACTACCTTGGTGCTGAGGAGGTCGGGGCTGCTTCCGCTCCTAGTGGGAGGCGTCGCAGCGGCAGAGGCGGCAAGAGTGACAGGGGAGGTGGAGGTGGCGGTGGAGGGGGCGGTGGTGGAGGCGGCGGGGGAGGTGGAGGAGGTGGGGGTGGTCGGGGTGGTGGCGGTGGTGGTGACGACGGCTGTAGTACCGGGAGCAGTGGCGGTGGCAGCGGCAGTAGTGGGGGAGGCGCCAGTGGTGGTGGCAGCGGTGGTGGCCAGGGACACCACCAGCAGCAGCAGCAGCCGAAGCAGCAGCAGCAGCAGCAGCAGCAGCAGCAGCAGCGACAGCGCCAGGCCCCCTCGTCTCAGCAGCTTCATGACTGGTATGCCGGGCGTGGGGCGTCTGGGGGTGCTGGTCGCTGCCCCTATATCATTCGCGCAGGTCCCCGCGCTGGTCGCCCGTGCAATGGTCTTCACACTGAGTATCGCTGCTTTGCTCGGCTTAGCAGCGCCTGGCGCGTCAAGTTTCCTGCGGCTACTGAGTTGCCCAACTGGGCAGACCTGCTTAGGCGTGGTGTACCTATCTTTGATCTGGACTATGATGCTATTCTTGCTGCCATGTATGCATTGTCTGTTAGTGCTGAGGGTGACTGCTACTTGTGTATGCCGCCTGATCCAGGTATAGGGGCTGCAGCCCTAGGTGCTAGTGAGTCTACTCCCCCTGGTACTGCATCGGCTCAGGCTTTGCACACGTTTACACTTGACTCTGGTGCTTCCCGCTGTTTCTTTCGCGACAGCACCACAGTCACTCCCCTCCCTGCACCTGTCCCTGTCTCACTGGCTGACCCCTCTGGGGGCCCAGTGCTTGCACGAGCCACGACTCTGCTTCCGTGCTCAGCGGTCCTGTCTGGTGAGCTGTCAGGTCTCCACATCCCCTCGTTCTCTACGAACCTGGTGAGCAACGCCGTCCTTCAAGATAATTGGGTTGACACCTGGACTCCTGGAGGACAGCGTGTGGCGATCCTCACGTGCTCCAAGACTGGCCGCCACCTGGCCACGTTCACTCGTGAGCCCGGGTCCAGTCTGTACATCCTCACCACTGTTTCATGCTACATCCCTTTGTCTCCACAGCTGTACGCGTCTGCTCAAGTAGCTACCCAGTGTGAGTGTCGCCGCTTGTCGCACGACACTCTCCTGTGGCACCACCGCCTTGGTCACCCCTCCCTGCCCCGCTTTCGTGACATGCACTTTCACTCACTGGTCTCTGGTCTTCCCAGGTCTCTGCCTGCCCTCCCTCCCTCGCCTGCGCCGCCCTGCATTCCTTGCGTCGAGGGGCGGCAGCGCGCCGCTCCTCACTCCTCCTCGTTCCCTCCTACAGAGGCTCCGTTGCAGACTCTCCGCCTGGACGTGTGGGGCCCAGCCCGCGTCCAGGGGCAAGGCCGCGAGCGGTACTTCCTGCTGGTTGTCGACGACTACACGCGTTACACCACGGTCTTCCCCTTGCAGCGCAAGGGGGACGTCCCTGATGTTTTGATCCCTTGGATCCGCGCTGTTCGTCTCCAGCTCCGCGAGCGGTTCCGGTCGGACTTTCCTGTCCTGCGTCTGCACACTGACATAGGTGGTGAGTTCACCTCCGACCTCTTGCGAGCCTTCTGTGAGGAGCATGGCATCCGCCAATCGTTCACGCTTCCGGCCTCTCCGCAGTAGAATGGGGTTGCTAAGCGCCGCATTGGCTTAGTCATGGAGGTCGCTCGTACCTCCATGATCCATGCGGTGGCTCCCCATTTTTTTTGGCCATTTGCGGTCTGGTACGCCGCGCATCAGCTCAACCTCTGGCCCCGTGTCTCCTTGCCGGAGACCTCGCCCACACTGCTGTGGACGGGGGAGGTTGGCGATGCATCGCGTTTCCGGGTCTGGGGTGCTCGTGCCTTTGTCCGCGATCTCACCGCGGACAAGCTCTCCGCTCGCGCCATTCCCTGCGTCTTCCTTGGTTTCCCTCCTGACGCGCCTGGCTGGCAGTTTTACGACCCCACCTCGCGCCGTGTCTTTGCGTCTCAGGACGTCACCTTTGACGAGTCGGTCCCTTTTTACCGTCTCTTTTCCTACCGCACTACCCCTCGCCCCCCCCCCCCGCCGCTCTTTCTCGCTCCACGTCCTTCCTAGGTAGACCCCCTCCCCGTGCCAGGTCCTGCTCCTTCAGGTGTTTCTCAGGTAGACCCTCCTGTGCCTGAGCCTGTTGAGGTCACTGGTGACTCAGGTCCTGCTGGGGGTGGTCCTGCTCGGGGTGCTGTCTCTGGGGGTGCTGAGCCTGGGGGTACGGAGCCTGAGCGAGAGGAGCCTGGGGGTGCTGAGCCTGGGGATGCGGAGTCTGGGGGTGTTGTGCCTGAGCGTGAGGAGCTTGGAGGTGCTGAGCCTGGGGGTGCCGAGTCTGAGGGTGCTGAGCCTGCGTGTGAGGGGCCTGAGGGTGCTGAGCCTGGAGGTGCTGAGCCTGCGTGTGAGGGGCCTGAGGGTGCTGAGCCTGGAGGTACTGAGCCTGAGCGTGAGGAGCCTGGAGGTACTGCGCCTGGGGGTGCTGCGTCTGGGGGTACTGAGCCTACGCGTGAGGAGCCTGGAGGTGCTGAGTCTGGGGGTGCGGCGCCTGAGGGTACTGCGACTGCTGGTGCGCGGTCTCCTTGGAGTGGCCGCCTTCGTCCGCGTACGCCTCTCACCTCACAGCAGCTGCACGAGTGGTACGGTCGCCGTCAGGGTCGCGCTGCTGGGGCTCGGGGCTCTGCCGCTGGAGGTACTTCTGCTGACGTCGCTGGAGCTAGGAGTGGTGCTGGTACTGGAGGTGCTCGTACTAGAGGTACTGGAGCTGCTGGGGCTGGAGGTGCTGCGTCTGGGGGTGCTGCTACTGGAGACACTGAGGCTGGAGACCCTGGGACTGGAGGTGCTGGTTCTGGGGGTGCTGCTGCTGGAGACACTGAGGTTGGAGACCCTGGGATTGATGAGAGGTGCCGGTTCTGGGGGTGCTGCTGCTGGTGGCGCTGGTCCTGGAGGTACTGGCGCTGGGGGTGCTGGAGCTGCTGGGGGTGCTGGAGCTGCTGGGGGTGCTGGAGCTCCTAGAGTTGCTGGAGCTGCTGGTGCTGGTGGCACTGCACCGACGCGACTGTTCTTCGCTCCGCCGTCTCCGTCGTCTCAGCCACCGCCTGAATCTGTGCTCCACCAGGTTCTTAGCCTCCCGTCTTCTACTGGTCTTCCGTTACTGCCTGGCTCACCGCTGCCTGCTCCTTCTCCTTACACTGAGCTGACAGGGGGTCTTGCTGAGCGTCGTGAGCCTGCGTCGCGTCCTGTCTCGCCTGTTCGTCCTGGTCGTACCGGTCGTCGTGTTCCTCGTCAGCGTCCGCCGGTTGTCCCCGGCGCGCACCTCGTCGCCCTTCGTCCTTCTTCTGCTCCGCAGCGTGTTCCCCCTACCGTCTCCCCCTGCGTCCTCTCTACCTGACGTTCCGGACCCTGAGTCTGACCGGTTTCGTGCTGCACACCCTACTGTCACGCGTCTGTTAGCCACTGTTGTCATTGACCCGTCGTTTGAGTCTGCTGCTGCGTCTGCCTTGGTTGCTGAGCTTGTTGACTTTGCTGCTGCCTGTCGTCTAGACTACACCGCTAGTCTTGTTGCTGAGTCTGAGTCTGTCTGTCCCTGTTTAATGCGAGATAGTTGATGAACATGTGGAGTCCCCCGTCTTTCTTCGGTGTGAACAGCATGGGCATCACGAATCGAGACAAATTTGGGCAACTTTAACCGCTTCTCGAGCAGGTATATAGGCTGCTTTCGCAGTTCGTCCACTTCGCATTGGGTCAATCAAAACTGTCGCTGTACTATTGGCTGCGCTCCTAGTTCTAACAGTATGCCATAATCATGCAGTGGCTAGGTGGCAGTCCCTTCGGTAGGTCATAGGGGAAATTTCCTCGTATTGCTCTAGCAACGCTGCCAAGTCATCCAATACATTAGCAAACAAATCTGTAGATTGCTCGGTTTGTCTGCTGCCTCGGCTTCACGGTGTTTCATCGTGATGGCGTTGACTCAAACCGACAAAAACACACGTGAGCTCCAGAGGGGTAGGGCAATGTTGTTACCATTGACTCGCATAGAGCAGTCCCCCGTCATCCAGTCTATCCGCAGTTTATGTCGTCGCAGCCAATCACGGCCAAGTCAAATATCGGTTCCGTAGGGGTTGTGGCCAGCATTTTATGGGTGAAGGTGAAGTTATCATTGCAGTGAATCTGAACTCGGTCCAAGCATTCCAATATCACCAGTGGCGTGCCGTCGACCAGCCTTGCATCGATCTCAGGTAAGCATCGATCATATTGCAGTCTAAATTTCCGTGCAGTTGCCATATCAATTCAGCTGTGGCTAACCCCTCTTTCCACACAAATATTAACAAAGTCGGCTTGGATTTTCCAGCTAAACAGTATAAGATTATCTACCCCTATACCCCCCATGTTCAGCCAGGTATGGTCGACCGCGTGAATTGGCACTATCACCCGGTAAGGCCGGTTGGGTCAGGCGAGAACCTGTCAAACGATTGCCCGTCTTCTTCTGACTCCTATCGTTTTCTTGCCGCTTGGCCTATTTCTGATGCTTTTTTACCCTTATCCCTTAGCTTCCGGGCATTCAATTCTGCAGGGCCCCGGCCTGTTGGACACGACGCAGTGCCCCTTAAATGATGTAGTAGTGGCATTCGTGGCGACAGTACGTATCGTGGTGTGTTTGTTCGTCCCACAAGTCTGGTGTCCCCAGTTGTTGTTGTTTTTGTTGTAGGACCCCGTTATCAGTCGGCAGAGAATATCTAGCTTCTTGGCCATGGCAAGAATTCAGTTGAACTCCGTGACGCTGTGGACCATGATTTTTTGCAATTTCGTGTTTCACTCTACCAACATAATGATCAATGCGCTCAGCTTCATTCATGTAGCTCACCTGATTGCACAATGCCAGGAATTCGCTGGTGTAATCCTAGACGGAACCGAGCTGGTGCCAAGTGAGCCAATCTCTCACTACGATTAGCTCAAAATCTCTTACGTAGTCCCACGCACCGTGCGTCCCATGTGTGATACTTGGCGACCTCCACAAAATACGATGGTGCCCCAGACCCAGATGGTCCTTCTTGTGGCGGTAGAGCCTCATAGTTGCTCGGTTCGTGACGATGACGCGCCAACAATCAATGGCGGATCCTCGCAGTAATGACACAACATATAAAAGTTTTGCTACATCCAACGAGATGTAGTTAGCATCGAAAAGTGCGTTCATCGTGAAGAGCCATGCGTGAAATGTTGGGCCACTCTATTGATTTGGATAGAAGCATGAGAGAACGCTGCCGCTTGAGCGGCATTGGTCAAGAAAGTGTTATAGTCAAGAGTCCACTTCCTGCACATGCGCGGATCCTTCCGCGTTTTGGGGGTGGAAGCGCTCGTTCCGAGCGTTTTTCTTCCGCCGGGTCACGTGGCTGCGCTTGTCTGGTCCTATTACCAAGCCAGCAAGGGCGTGGGAGGGTTGCGAGCATCATCGGTCATCGGCGCTCGCGAATGAAGAGCGCCCGCTGCACTTCTTGCACATGTGCGGATCCTTCCGCGTTTTGGGGCTGGAAGCGCTCAATCTGAGCGTTTTTTTTCCGCCGCGTCACGTGGCTGCGCTTGTCTAGGCCTCTTGCCAATCCAGCAAGGGCGTGGGAGGGTTGCGAGCATCATTGGCCATTGGCTCTCGAGAATGAAGAGCGCCAGCTGCACTTCCTGCACATGTGGGGATCCTTCGTTGTTTCTGGGGGTGGAAGCGCTCGTTCCGAGCGTTTTTCTTCTGCCGGGTCACGTGGTTGTGCATGTCTGGTCCTATTACCATGCCAGCAAGGGCGTGGGAGGGTTGCAAGCATCATCAGTCATCGGCGCTCGCGAATGAAGAGCGACCGCTGCACTTCCTGCACATGTGCGGATCCTTCCGCGTTTTGGGGGTGGAAGCGCTCGTTCCAAGCGTTTTTCTTCCGCCGGGCCATGTGGCTGCGCATGTCTGGTCTATTACCAAGCCAGCAAGGACGTGGGAGGGTTGCGAGCATCATCGGTCATCGGCGCTCGCGAATGAAGAGCGTCCGCTGCACTTCCTGCGCATGTGCGGATCCTTCCGCGATTTGGGGTTGGAAGCGCTCTTGTCGAGCGTTTTTCTTCCGCTGGGTCACGTGGCTGCGCTTGTTTGGGCCTATTACCAAGCCAGCAAGGGCGTGGGAGGGTTGCGAGCATCATCGGTCATTGGCGCTCGCGAATGAAGAGCGCCCACTGCACTTCCTGCACATGTGCGGATCCTTCCGCGTTTTGGGGATGGATGTGCTCGTTCCGAGTGTTTTTCTGTCAGTGCGGGGCGGCTGGTGACGGGCGGGTAGGTGGCATACTCGTGGCTGTTGCAGGAGGAGATGGGGGAGAGGTTGCAGCTCAGGGATTCACCTCAGCCCGTGCCTCCTGAGGACAAGCCATACGAACCATTGTGACAGATTCAGTATATAACGAGCAAGCACCTATTCAGGTGTTGTTATCTGTTGCTCTATGGGCTTTGTTGTATCCGTAAGCAATACGGACACTTCCCCTCATGCCCTAGATTCGTGTTTCATAAGTGCATGGGATGGTTGCTGGCATGACTTAAGCAAGCAACACTGTGACATGCTTCCACATGGTTGTGCTATGTTACTGTCAGAGGTCCACTGGAGATCCCCGATGATCCTAGGGAAGGGTTACAGGCCCGTCGGCCTGGGGGGTTATGGGGTCAACCCGCTACACAAACAAGCCCTTTTATCCCAGTGGTTAGTGGCTGGGATTCTGACATGGTATCAGAGCGAAGGTCTCGGGTTCGAATCCCGGTGTGTGCACCTCGGGCATCCCAGTGCGGGGGGGTGTCAGAGGTCCACTGGAGATCCCCGATGATCCTAGGGAAGGGTTACAGGCACATCGGCCTGGGGGGTTATGGGCGCACTCACCCGCTACACAAACAAGCCCTTTTATCCCAGTGGTTAGTGGCTGGGATTCTGACAGTTACGGTATCAAACAATGCATAGTAGGTACCAAATTCCAGTGAAAGGTAAAAGCAACACAATAATATCTCAGCTCTCTTGACGTCAGCTAGGAGGTAAGAGTTAGAGAGCTCGGGGGTCAGGAGTAGAAGTGGGAGAGGACAACGGAGGGCACATAGTCGAGCACAATGCCGTCCTCCAGCCCCTGGAAGAACACCCATGCATACGCCTTGTGCTCGGGTGCTCCACGTACGCGTCGCGCCCCGCCGCGTCGTCAAAGGTGGTGATGAACACGTGCGTGTACCCCTTGTGCAGCCCCTCCACATTCACGTCCGCGCCCCTGTCGTGCACAAGCAGTAGCAGTGGGGCCCACACGGAGGGCGGCAAGGGTGGTGTTTATGGTACGGAACAAGGTTGCAAGGAAGAGAGGGAGGGGGCCCAAAACCAATCTGGCCCGATGGTGCCGTGGGTTCACACACGAGCTCGTGAAAATTGCACCTATGCAGCTGGAAGGGGGCAATAGGGGCCAAGCCAACGGAAAGACGTTGGCATGATGCTTGTTTTTTGTTAAAGCGAAGGGAGAGGAAAGGGTGAAGCGAGGCGGACGCAGCTCACCACTCGAATCCCTTCATGGCCGGAATCTTCTTCGTGAGCCCTTTGTACCCCTCGATCAGCTCCTGGATCCGCTCAGGCATCCAATCCGCCTTAAATTTCGCCAGAAATATGTGCTTCACCGTCGATTTCCCTATTTTAGGCTTCAGCAATGTAGCGACAAAAGCAGGCCCACACTGGCCCCGACAAGAGTGGCAGCCGCTGTGATGAAGGTAGCAAGCTCTTGAGTCATCTTGGCGCGATCGCCTAAAGTTCGTGCGATGCGGGGCGGGAAACGGCGGTGGACGGCGGAGAGCCCTGGGGCTCGTGGCGACGAGAGCAGGCAAGATCGTAGAGATGAGCGTAGCACAGAGGGGCGAGCGTGAATGGTAGTGGTGTTTGCAATGGCGAATCGTGAACTGCCGCCTGGGCCAAGATGATCGCAGCAGATGGCGTAGATCTGTTACACCACCCAATAGATTAGCCTTACGAAGTAGGTTCTGTTTATTCGTTATCAGCGGAATAAGAGAGTCAATAAAAAGTACTTCGCTGTTATGAATGAACTTGCTGAGTGCGCAGTAAAAACGAATAACGAGAATACTGAATTACAGAATGACGAAACAATGAAGTAGCGAGGCCTAAATAGGGGAAATGCTAGCTAGGCGAATTGGTAGGGCGAAGGTGGCTCGGTGATGTTGCGATTGGGGCGGAGGCCGACTCGGGAGTGGTTCGGCCGACGAAATAGGCCGAACAGGTTCGTCGCGTGACCCTCGGGATGTACTCGCTAAAGTGCGAGTACAGTAAGGAATTACAATTCCTTACACTCTCCCACATTCCAAATAAGGCAGCCCTGTACTGAAAGGAATCTCCTAGTAGCAAGGATGCCGTTAATCTACACAGCAGCTGAATCCGACGGTCGAAATGCCTTGGACAATATTTTTGAAAAAGTTGGAATGTAGGCCGTTGATGTAGTCAGATTTCGATCCGACGGACGCGGTTGAACTGGCACCAAATGAAGTGGAAGTTGGAATGTGGGCCGTTGATCGAGCAGGTGCGAATCTGACGGTGTAGGCAGATGCGATTTTGGAGGGAACTGACTGACGCAAAATTCAATCGCGAAGAGTCAGGAACCGTATGTCAAACATATATGCTGCATATTGTCTAGGCTGTAGTGGGGTAGCCCATATGGGGTACAACCCAATTAGGGTTTACTACTTGTACTCCTGCATGCTGCTAGTTCATCATTCCTGCTGCTAGATTCTAACATGGTTTCAGAGCACTAAGGTCCGTAGGACCGTTTTTTTTTTCGGGCCCACCTACCGCTGCGGTTACCGCGCTACCCCACGTACCTGCCTGCCTTGCCTTGCCTTGTGACGTGCTGCACTACGCGCGCCGTCCAGCAGCCCTAGCGCTGCCTCCTGCTGCCCTAGGCCAGCGCGCTGCCCCTAGAGGCCCGTAAGGCCCGCGCGCCGCCCCTACACGCCCTTCAGGCCCGCGAACAGCCCCTGCAGACCGTTAGGCCCCTTGCTGCCAAGCACTGCCCGCACCGAGCCCGCGCAGCCCGCGCCGAGCCGCGCGCAGCACGCTGCTGCCGCGCGCTGCCCGCACCGAGCCCGCGCAGCCCGCACCGAGCCGCGCGCAACTTGCTGCAGCCGCGCGCAGCCCGCACCGAGCCGCGCGCAGCCCGCTGTGTCAGAATCCCAGTCACTAACCACTGGGATAAAAGGGCTTGTTTATATAGCGGGTGAGTGCGCCCATAACCCCCCAGGCCGACGTGCCTGTAACCCTTCCCTAGGATCATCGGGGATCTCCAGTGGACCTCTGACACCCCCCCGCACTGGGATGCCCGAAGTGCACACACCGGGAATCGAACCCGAGACCTTCGCTCTGATAACATGTCAGAATCCCAGTCACTAACCACTGGGATAAAAGGGCTTGTTTATATAGCGGGTGAGTGCGCCCATAACCCCCCAGGCCGACGTGCCTGTAACCCTTCCCTAGGATCATCGGGGATCTCCAGTGGACCTCTGACACGCTGCTGCCGCGCGCAGCCCGCGCCGAGCCCACGCAGCCCGCGTCGAGCCGCGCGCGGCCTGCTACGGCCTCGCGAGGCCCGCGCGCGGCCCGCAGCAGCCCGCGCCGAGCCGCGCGCGGCCTGCTACTGCCTCAAGCGGCCCGCGCGCGGCCCGCAGCAGCCCGCGCCGAGCCGCGCGCGGCCCGCTACTGCCCACCGCGGCCGCGCGCGGCCTGCAGCAGCCCAGCGCGCTGTCAGCGCAGCCCGCGCCGAGCCGCGCGCGTCCCTCTGCCTCGGCCCCGACCTGCCGCTGATGCGGCCCCGCCCCGCAGCTGCCACGGCCCCGACCTGCCGCTGACGCGGCCCCACCCTGAAACTGCGGCTGAAGCGGCCCCGCCCTGCAGCTGCTTCGGCCCTACTCTGCAGCCGGTGTTGCGGCCCCGACGTCGCCGCTGTCGTGCGCCTACTCGGCCGCCGCCCGTCGAGCGCCGGCCCTGCTCGCCCGGCGAGCGCCTGCTCTTCCAGCCTTTGGTGAGCGCCTGCCTGCCTGCCTGCCGGCCTGCCTGTCTGCCTGCCTGCCTGCCGGCCTGCCTGCCTACCTGCCTGCCTGCCGGCCTGCCTGTCTGTCTGCCTGCCTGCCTGCCTGCCTGCCTGTCTGCCTGCCGGCCTGCCTGCCTGTCGGCCTGCCGCGCCTGCCCTGCCCGCGCTACTGCTGCTGCTACTGCTACTGGCAGGTGGCCAGATGCAGCTCCAGCGACGTTCACGTGAGTCTCTCACGCCCCAGCAGCTTAGTGAGTGGTATACTAGCTGGGGTTGTCGCGGTAGCCGTCGTAGCTGTCGCCCTGGAGCTGGTCAGTTGGGAGCGTCTGGCAGTGGCCAGCTGCAGCTGCAGCGGCGTCCACGCGAGACACTTACGTCCCGGCAGCTCCACGAGTGGTACGCTCAGTGTAGCAGGTCTACGCGTACAGTTCGCTGCCAGTACGTCATTCGCACAGGTGATCGGGTTGGTCAGCCTTGCGGGACGCTTGGTCACACACAGTCCCACTGCTTCGCCCGTCTGAGCGACGACTGGCGTACAGTGTTTGGCGACGAGGCTGAGCTCCCCACCTGGCTGGAGCTGCTTGGACAGAGGGTAGATATCTTTGCTCTTGACTATGATGCTATTCTCACTGCCATGTATGCATTGCCTACTAGTGCTGACCGTGCCTGTTACCTGTGCGTACCGCCTGACCCTGGTATAGAGCCTGCTGCTCTCGGTGCTGGTGAGGCTGCTGCTCTAGGTGCTAGTGCGTCTCCTGCTCTAGGTACTGGTGAGGCTGCTGCTCTAGGTGCTAGTACGTCTCCTGCTCTAGGTGCTGGTGAGGCTGCGGCTCCAGGTGCTGGTGAGTCTGCTCTCTCTGGTACTGCGCCTGCTGCGGCCTTGCACACCTTCACCCTTGACTCAGGAGCTTCCCGCTCCTTCTTTCGCGACTGCACCACACTCACGCCGCTTAGTCGGCCAGTTGCAGTCTCCCTGGCGGACCCCTCTGGGGGTCCTGTCCTTGCCCACTACTCCACGGTTCTGCCGTGTCCGGCCGCCCCGTCTGGCTCGCTGTCAGGTCTTTACCTCCCCTCGTTCTCTACGAACTTGGTGAGTGGAGCTGACCTCCAGGATGGGGGGGTTCACCAGTTCACTCCTGCGAGTCAGCGAGTGACTCACTGTACGTGTGCTCGGACGGGCCGACACCTGGCCACGTTTACCCGTGCGCCTGGCTCGAGTCTGTACACACTCACCACTGAGTCCCCTCAGGTAGCTGCGTCTGCGTCTGTGTCTGGTCAGCTGGCGGCCCCCTGCGAGTGTCGCGCTTTGTCGCACGACACTCTCCTGTGGCACCACCGCCTTGGTCACCCCTCCCTGCCTCGCCTTCGGAGCATGCACTCTCGCTCCCTGGTCTTTGGTCTTCCCAGGTCTCTGCCTGCCCTACCTCCCTCGCCTGCGCCGCCCTGCATTCCTTGCGTCGAGGGGCGGCAGCGCGCCGCTCCTCACTCCTCCTCGTTCCCTCCCACAGAGGCTCCTCTGCAGACTCTCCACCTGGACGTGTGGGGCCCAGCCCGCGTCCGTGGACAGGGCCACGAGCGGTACTTCCTGCTGGTCGTCGACGACTACACGCGTTACACCACGGTCTTCCCCTTGCGCAGCAAGGGGGACGTCCCTGATGTTTTGATCCCTTGGATCCGCGCTGTCCGTCTCCAGCTCCGCGAGCGGTTCCAGCGGGACTTTTCTGTCCTGCGTCTGCACTCTGACAGAGGCGGTGAGTTCACCTCAGACCTCTTGGCAGCCTACTGTGCGGAGCACGGCATCACCCAGTCGTTCACGCTTCCGGCCTCTCCGCAGCAGAATGGGGTTGCTGAGCGCCGCATTGGTTTAGTCATGGAGGTCGCTCGTACCTCCATGATCCATGCGGCTGCCCCCCATTTTCTATGGCCGTTTGCGGTCCGGTACGCCGCGCATCAGCTCAACCTCTGGCCCCGTGTCTCCTTGCCGGAGACCTCGCCCACACTGCTGTGGACGGGGAAGGTGGGCGATGCGTCGCGTTTCCGGGTCTGGGGTGCTCGTGCCTTTGTCCGCGATACCACTGCGGACAAGCTCTCCGCCCGCGCTGTCCCCTGTGTCTTCCTTGGCTTTGTCCCTGACGCGCCTGGTTGGCAGTTTTACCACCCCACCTCACGCCGTGTCTTTGCGTCTCAGGACGTCACGTTCGACGAGTCGGTTCCCTTTTACCGTCTCTTCCCCTATCGCACTGCCCCGCTCCCCCCCCCGCCGCTCTTCCTCGCTCCAGGTGCTCCCCAGGTAGACCCCCTCCCCGCTCCCGGTCCTGCTCCTTCAGGTGTGTCTCAGGTAGACCCTCCTCCCTTGACTGCGCCGGTTGAGGTCACTGGTGACTCAGGTCCTGCTCGGGGTGCTACTTCTGGGGTTGCTGAGCCTGGGGGTGCTGAGCCTGGGGGTACTGAGCCTGGGGGTGCGGAGCTTGAGGGTGTGGGGCCTGGAGGTGCTGAGCTTGGCAGTACTGAGTCTGGGGGTGCTGCACCTGGGGTTGCTGAGGCGTCTGGTGAGCAGTCTCCCTGGAGCGGCCGTCTCCGTAGTCGCTCCGCTGGTGCCTCGCCGCTGCCCTCTCGTCGTCCACTCCCCCTCTCCTCCCTGCAGCTGGTTGAGTGGTACCTTGGCCGTCAGGGCCGCGCTGCTGGAGCTGGTGACTCTGCTCCTGGAGTTGTCTCCGCTGGAGGTTCTGGAGCTGCTGAGGGTACTGACACTGGGGGTTCTGTGTTAGAATCTAGCAGCAGGAATGAATGAACTAGCAGGATGCAGGAGTACAAGTAGTTAACCCTAATTTGGTTGTACCCCATATGGGCTACCCCACTACAGCCTAGACAATATGCTGCACATACAGTTTGACACACCCCCATAGGCAAAGTGGGGGAGAACAAGGGGTCACACGACCAGTCAAGAGAAGCAAAACAAGCTCAGGGTGGATCACAACGTCACCACGCATTCTGAGCACAAGCAAAGGGCCATAAGGCCAGTTCACATGCAGAGATATATATGCAGCAATAACAGTACAGTGATGGCTACCTAGCAAGAGCCAGCATGCAGATATATATATAGATCACAGTACAAGCAGAGACTACAGCAAGTGTGGAAACGTAGGCACAAAGCCCAACAGAGTACAAAAGCGCTGATGATCACCAGACGGAAGTGCCTTGGTGAATATATCAGCAGTGTTGGCCCGAGTGGCCACGTGGCGAAGACGAAGCTGGCCTCGCTGCTGCAACTCTCGAGCCAGGAAGTAACGCAGAGCAATGTGCTTCGTTCTGTGCTCCAGTCTGTGCTCTTCACACAAGGCAATGGCGGCCTTGTTGTCAACGTACAGCACTGGAGGAGAACGAGGCTGCTCTCCCAAGTCAGTCAGCAGGTAGGTGAGCCAGCGTAACTCCTGTGCAGCCATGGCGGTGGCGTAGATCTCAGCCTCACAACTGGAGCTGAGAACTGAAGACGAGCGTGTAGAACGCCACGAAACTGAACCAGAGCCAAGGCTGAAGGTGTAACCCTGTGACGACCGCTGAGTAGCCAGGTCGTCAACCCAAGAAGCGTCTGAGTGCCCAGTGAGGACAACTGGGCTCGTCCCTCCAAGCACTAGCCCCATGCCTGATGTGCTGCACAAGTAGCGCAATACCCTCTTAGCAGCAGCCATGTGCTCAGGTCGGTGCCGACCAGGAGCCACGTAGCGAGCCAGGAGACCAAGAGGGTACGCGAGGTCAGGTCGAGTGCAAGTCATCAGGTACATGAGGCAGCCGACTAGCTCTGGGTAAGGACCACTCGGCTCTACGGACTCGTCCGAAGGTGGAGCTGAGAGCGTGTGACCTGTAGCCAGAGGAGTGGCCTGTGCTGAAGACCAGGTGAAGCCGAAGCGCTGAAGGACCTGCTGCACCATGTGTGACTGAGTCAAGGTGATGGTGCGACGTGCTCTGTCCCGGATGATCTGCAAGCCAAGGTAGCTGTGCAGCTCACCCAAGTCTGTGCACGTGTGTCTCTTCTGCAGCTCCGACTTCACGTGGGCGAGAGCCTCAGTGTCAGCAGTGGCAAAAACCAAGTCGTCGACGTACACGAGGATGTAGAACGGCGGCAGTGAAGTGTCGGTGCGCAGAAACAGCGACGGGTCAGCAGTAGAAGGCGCGAACCCAAGAGCCGCAAGCGTAGTCCTCAGTGTGTCGTGCCACTCACGTGGCGCCTGGCGGAGACCGTAGACCGGCCGCCGGAGGCTCCACTGGGTACCAGGAGGGAACGACCCAGTGAAGCCCGGGGGGCGGCGCAGCCAGATCTCCTCGTGCAGGCTGCCCTGCAGGAAAGCTGTGCTGAAGTCAAGAGAGTGAAGCTCGTAGTCACGGTGAGCAGCAACGTGCAGCAGCACCCGAAGAGTGGTCATCTTCGGGGTGGGGGAGAAGGTCTTGAAGAAGTCAACTCCCTCTCGCTGACTAAAGCCTCGAGCCACGTAACGCGCCTTGAAGACAGGCGGAGAACCCGGCGGCCGCTTCACCCTGAAAATCCACATGCCACTGACGATGTTCGCCCCAGGTGGGGGAACCTCGTCAACGTAGGTGCCTGTGGACTTCCAGGAAGCCATCTCTGCGTCCATGGCTGCCTGCCACTGAGAGGAGTAGGGACCCTCTATCGCCTCTGCGTAAGAGCGCGGAGTCGGGATGTCTGGTGCATCCGGGTCTCCCTCAGGGGCAAGTAGCGAGGACACAAGATGAGGTAAAGCAGCAGCAAGACACTGGAACTCCTCCTGCCTGTCCTCAAGGACGTCCGTGCTAAGAGCACACTCACCCCCGACGGACGGAGGACAGACAGACTCAGACTCAGCAACAAGACTAGCGGCGTAGTCTAGACGACAGGCAGCAGCAAAGTCAACAAGCTCAGCGACAAGAGCAGACGCAGCAGCAGACTCAAACGACGGGTCAGTGACAACAGTGGCTAGGAGACGCGTGACAGTAGGGTGCTCAGTACGAAACCGGTCAGACTCAGGGTCCGGAACGGCAGGCAGAGAGGACGCAGGAGGAGACGGCAGAGGAACAGGCGGCGGAGCAGAGGAAGGACGACGGACTACGAGGTGTGCGCCGGGGACAGCCGGCTGACGCGAACGAGGAACACGACGACCGGTACGACCAGGACGAGCAGGCGAAACAGGACGCGACGCAGGCTCACGACGCTCAGCAGGACTACCAGTCTGCTCAGTGTAAGGAGAAGGAGCAGGCAGCGGTGAGCCAGGCTGTAACGGAAGACCAGTAGACGACGGAAGAGTAAGAACCTGACGAAGAACAGAGGCAGACGGCGGCAGAGACGACGGAGACGGCGGAGCGAAGAACAGTCGTGTCGGCGCAGCTGCACCAGTACCAGCAGCTCCAGCAGCTCCAGTGCCTCCAGCAGCTCCAGTACCTCCAGCAGCTCCAGTACCTCCAGCAGCTCCAGAAGCTCCAGGCCCAGAGCCGACACCTCGAGTCCCAGGGTCTCCAACCTCTGTGTCTCCAGCAGCAGCACCCCCAGAACCAGCACCTCCAGTCCCAGGGTCTCCAACCTCAGTGTCTCCAGTAGTAGCACCCCCAGAACCAGCACCTCCAGTCCCAGGGTCTCCAACCTCAGTGTCTCCAGCAGCAGCACCCCCAGAGCCAGCACCTCCAGTCCCAGGGTCTCCAGCCTCAGTGTCTCCAGCACGAGCACCTCCAGAACCAGCAACTCCAGCACCTCCAGTAGACAAAGGACCAGCACGACTCCTAGCTCCAGCGGCGCGACGCTGACGGCGACCGTACCAGTCCTGCAGCTGCTGTGGGGTGAGAGGCACACGTGGACGAAGGCGGCTACTCCAAGGAGACCGCGCAACAGCAGACTCAGAACCCTCAGCGCCCGCACCCCCAACGGCTCCAGAACCTCCGGTGTCAGTACCCTCAGCACCAGTACCTCCAGCGGCTCCAGAACCTCCAGCGCGAGCACCCTCAGCAGCTCCAGAACCTCTAGCTCCAGCGCCACCAGGACTAGGCCCTCCAGCAGCTCCCGAACCTCCAGCGCCAGCACCCTCAGTAGCTCCAGAACCTCCAGCGTCAGTACCGCCAAGCTCAGCATGTCAGAATAACTGAACGAGGAATGAATGAACTAGCAGTGAAATGAGTACAAGTACCTAACCCTAGAATTGTGTACCCCCTATAGGCTAACCCACTGCAGCCTAAACAAGCACAACACATATAATGTTTGACACACCCCCAAGAAGCGTCTGAGTGTCCAGTAAGTACAACTCGGTCTCGCCCTCCAAGCACTAGCCCCATGCCCGACGTACTGCACAAGTAGCGCAACACCCTCTTAGCGGCATCCATGTGCTCCTTCCTGTGACGGCCAGGAGCGACATAGCGTGCAAGGATGCTAAGAGGGTATGCAAGGTCAGGTCGAGTGCAGGTCATCAGGTACATGAGGCAGCCCACAAGCTCTGGATACGGGCCACTCGGCTCTACGGACTCATCCGAAGGCAGAGCTGAGAGCGAGTGACCGGTAGGCAGAGGAGTGGACTGAGGCGAGGAGTACGTGAAGCGGAAGCGCTGAAGGATCTGCTGCACCATGTGTGACTGAGTCAAGGTGATGGTGCGCCGTGCTCTGTCCCGGGTGATCCGCAAGCCAAGATAGCTTGTCAGTTCACCCAGGTCTGTGCACGTGTGTCTCCTCTGCAGCTCCGACTTCACGTGGGCGAGTGCCGCGGTGTCAGCAGTGGCAAAGACCAAGTCGTCGACGTACACGAGGATGTAGAACGGCGGCAGTGAGGTGTCTGTGCGTAGAAACAGTGACGGGTCAGCAGTAGAGGGAGCGAACCCAAGAGCCGCAAGTGTCATCCTCAGTGTGTCGTGCCACTCACGCGGCGCCTGGCGGAGACCGTAGACCGGCCGCTGAAGCCTCCACTGGGTACCAGGAGGAACCGACCCAGTGAAGCCAGGAGGGCGGCGCAGCCAGATCTCCTCGTGCAGGCTGCCCTGTAAGAAAGCAGTGCTGAAGTCAAGTGAGTGAAGCTCGTAGTCGCGCTGAGCGGCTATGTGCAGCAGCACCCGAAGAGTGGTCATCTTCGGGGTGGGGGAGAAGGTCTGAAAGAAGTCAACTCCCTCTCGCTGACTGAAGCCACGTAGCGCGCCTTGAAGACAGGAGGAGAACCCGGCGGCCGCTTCACCCTGAAAATCCACATGCCACTGACGATGTTCGCCCCAGGTGGGGGAACCTCGTCGACGTAGGTGCCTATGGACTTCCAGGAAGCCATCTCTGCATCCATGGCTGTCTGCCACTGAGAGGAGTAGGGACCCGCCATCGCCTCAGCGTAAGTGCGCGGGGTCGGGATGTCTGGTGCATCCGGGTCTCCCTCAGGGGCAACTAGCATGGACACGAGGTGGGGTAAAGCAGCAGCAAAGCACTGGAACTCCTCCTGTCTGTCCTCAAGGACGTCCGTGCCAAGAGCACACTCACCCCCGACGGACGGAGGACAGACAGACTCAGACTCAGACTCAGCAACAAGGCTAGTGGCGTAGTCTAGACGACACCGGGCAGCAAAGTCTATCAACTCAGCGACCAGAGCAGACGCAGCAGAGGACTCAAAGGTAGGGTCAGTGACAACAGTAGCGAGGAGGCGCGTGACAGTGGGACTGGCAGCACGACGGTAGTCAGACTCCGGGTCAGGAAGAGTAGGAAGAGAGGAAGCGGGAGGAGACGGTAGCGGGACACGCTGAGGAGCAGTGGAGGGACGCAGAGTCATGTAGTGAGTGCCAGGGACAGGAGGAGGACGCTCACGTGGGACACGACGACCAGTGCGAGCAGTACGAACAGGCGACGCAGGACGAGACTCAGGCTCACGACGCTCTGTAAGACCTCCTGTGGGACCAGTGTAAGGAGAGGGACCAGGGAGAGGCGAGGCAGGCGGTAACTGTGACTGCGACTGGACAGGCGGAGGACACTCTACGGAGGGAGGAGGACAAGGAGGAGGAGCCTGACCAAGAACCTGCTGAAGGAGCGGTACGAAGTACGGTCGCGGCCGCGCAGCGTCTCCAGAACGAGCAGAGACACCAGCAGCAGGGTCCTCAGTACCCGCAGTAGCTCCAACGTCCGGGTCCTCAGCACAAGTAGTAGCTCCACCGCCCGGGTCCTCAGCACCAGCAGCAGCGCCACCGCCCGGGTCCTCAGCACCAGCAGCAGCTCCAACGCCCGGGTCCTCAGCACCAGCAGCAGCTCCACCGCCCGGGTCCTCAGCACCAGCAGCAGCGCCACCGCCCGGGTCCGCAGCACCAGCAGCAGCTCCACCGCCCGGGTCCTCAGCACCAGCAGCAGCGCCACCGCCCGGGTCCTCAGCACCAGCAGGAGCTCCAACGCCCGGGTCCGCAGCACCAGCAGTAGCGCCACCCCCAGGGTCCGCAGCACCAGGAGCACCACTCCGAAGACTGCAGCGCCGCGTGTACCACTCTCGGATCTGCTGAATGGGGGGGAGCTCCTGGGCAGGAGGGGAAGCACTGGTACGAGCTCCAGTAGCACCTCTCCGGAGGCGGCAGTACTGTAGGTACCTCTCCTGCAGCTGCTGGGAGGAGAGGGCTCCTCCAGGTGTAGCACGCTCAGGCTCAGCACCTCCAGACACAGCACCCCCAGACGCAGCACCCCCAGGCTCAGCACCTCCAGACTCCGCACCTCCAGGCTCCGCACCCCCAGGCTCAGCACCCCCAGGCTCAGCACCCCCAGACGCAGCACCCCCAGACGCAGCACCCCCAGGCGCAGCACCTCCAGGCTCAGCACCTCCAAGCTCCGCACCCCAAAGCTCAGCACCCTCAGACTCCTCACGGTCAGGCTCAGCACCCCCAGCAGGACGAGAGTCAACAGCTACCTCGACAGGCTCAACCGGGTCTACCTGGGACACACCAGAGGGAGCGGCACCCTGAGGGGGGAGGGGGTCTGGTACCTCAGCACCTGGAGCGAGGAAGAGAGGCGGGGGGGGGGAGCGGGGCAGTGCGGTAGGGGAAGAGGCGGTAGTAGGGGACGGACTCGTCAAAAGTGACGTCCTGAGAGGCCAGGACACGACGCGAGGTGGCGTGGTAGAACTGCCAACCAGGCGCGTCCGGGACAAAGCCAAGGAAGACACAGGGGACAGCTCGACGGGAGAGCTTGTCCGCGGACGTATCACGAACAAAAGCTCGAGATCCCCAGACCCGAAAACGCGACGCATCGCCAGCCTCTCCCGTCCAACGCAGTGTCGGAGAAGTCTCCGGTAAGGAGACACGGGGCCAGAGGTTGAGCTGATGCGCAACGTATCGGACTGCAAACGGCCACAGAAAGTGGGGGGCAGCCGCATGAACCAAGGAGGTACGAGCGACCTCCATGACCAAGCCAATGCGGCGCTCAGCAACCCCATTCTGCTGTGGAGAGGCCGGAAGCGTAAACGACTGCTCAATGCCCTCCTGCTGACAGAAGGCCTCCAAGAGGCCAGAGGAAAACTCCCCACCTCTGTCAGAGTGCAGACGCAGGACAGGGAAGTCGGAGCGGAAACGCTCACTGAGCTGGAGACGAGATCTGCGGATCCAAGGGATCAAGACATCAGGGACGTCACCCTTGGTGCGCAAGGGGAAGACCGTGGTGTAGCGCGAGAAGTCGTCAACAACAATCAGGAAGTACCTCTCCTGACCCTGACCACGGACGCGGGCTGGGCCCCACACGTCCATGTGGAGCGTCTGCAAAGGAGCAGTCGTCGGGGGGAAGGAGGAGGAGTGAGGAGCGGCGCGCTGCCGCCCCTCGACACAGGGAAGACAGGGAGGAGCAGGCGAGGGTGGGAGGGGAGGGAGAACCCTGGGAAGACCAGCAACAAGGTCCCGTTTGTGCATGGCCCGAAGGCGCTGCACAGACGGGTGACCAAGGCGGTGGTGCCAGAGGACAGTCTCATGCGCCAGAGAGCGACACGAGCAGGGGGCGGACAGCTGACCTGACGCAGACGCAGACGCGGACGCAGCTACCTGAGGGGACTCAGTGGTCAGTGTGTACAGGTCCGACCCCGGCTGCCGAGTGAAGGTAGCCAGGTGACGGCCCGTCCGAGCACACGTGCAGTGGGTCACGCGCTCGTAAGCAGGGGTGAACTGGTGAACACTGTCAGAGGTCCACTGGTGATCCCCGATTGATCCTAGGGAAGGATTCTGACAAACACCCCCGTCCTGGAGCGCACTACCTGCCACCAAGTTCGTAGAGAACGAGGGGAGGTAGAGGCCTGACAGTGTGCCTGACGGGACCGCAGGACAAGGAAGGACAGTAGAGGAGGTCGCCACGACTGGTCCCCCGGAGGGGTCAGCGAGGGAGACAGCAACTGGCCGAGCAAGCGGCTCAAGGACAGTGCGGTCACGAAAGAAACAGCGAGAAGCACCTGAGTCCAGGGTGAAGGTGTGCAGTGCTGCTGTCGACTCAGTACCAGGGGGGGCGGACTCACTAGCACCTAGAGCAGCAGCCTCACCAGGACCTGGGGCAGCAGACTCACTAGCACCTAGAGCGGCGGCCGGACTGGTCAGAATGCCCGGGTCGGGCGGAACACGCAAGTACTGAGCACCCTCTCCACTAGTAAACATCGCATACATGGCAGTGAGAATAGCATCAAAGTCTAAAGCCCAGATATCAACTCCCTTCTTCTCCAGATCAGCCCAGCGGGGCAGGTCAGTGGCATCAGGAAACTGGGCACGCCACGCGTCAGTGAGGCGCACGAAACAGCGCTGCGTGGGATGCGGCCTCCCACACTGCTGGCCAGTGCGGTCACCAGTGCGAATGACGTACGTGCAGGTAAAGCCACGCTGCGCATACCACTCACGGGCGGCCTGAAGCGACGGGGCGGGCTGCTGACTCTGTCCACCGCCAGCGCCTCCACGACCACCACCGCCGCCGCCACCGCCCCGGCCACCTCCACCCCTGCCGCCGCCACGACCACCTCCGCCTCCGCTGCCGCCTCCGCCCCTGCCACCGCTCCCGCCGCTGCTGTCACCACCCCCACTGCCGCCACTAGCCTCTCCAGTCCCACCGCCACCCCCACCGCCACCACTCCCGCCTCCCCCGCCGCCACCTCCACCCTTGCCCCCTTTGCCCCTGCGGCGCCCGCTCGGAGCAGACGCGGCCCCGACCTTCTCAGCACCAAGGAGGTCGACAGCAGCAGCAGAGGCGACAGAGGGGAGGAGAGGGGAAGGGGAACACCCCTCAAAGAACGGGGTGCGGGGGTCGCCACGAGAGGTGCCTACAGCGACGATGCTCGCCTCAGCTGCAAGCAATTCCTTCTCGAGGAGGGCAATGGTGAGCTCAGTGGGAGAGCGAGCAAGGAAGTGATCTCTGACTGGGCGCAGAGAGTCAGGGAGGCGGGTGACGATGTGGTAGAGCGTGATCCAGAGCGGGGGGGGGTTGCTGGCAAGGAACTCGTCAGGCATAGCAGCGCGAAAGCGGGCCTCACTGGTCCTGAGGTGGGTGATGAGGTCAGCGACTGTGCTGAAGGAGGCCAGGTCGGGGAACAGGTAGGGGAGGGTGAGGCGGCCTAGTGCGGCAGAGGCAGGTGAGGAGTAACGAGCAACTACAGCAGTGTACAGGTCCTTAGCAGTCTTGTGCTGGCCAAAGTGCTCGCGCTCATCTAGTGGCAGGGAGTTGCGAATAGCGAAGCGAGCGTGGGCGTCACGAGTCTGCCACTGTGAGCGCTGAGTGCTGTCTGCAGTGGTAGGAGGGGCAGTAGCGTGACCGAGGGCATGATCGTACAGCGAAATATCCTCCTTGGCAGTGAGCTGTAGGAAGAGGTGCAGGTCATCTAGCCAGGTGTCAAATTTCACTGGGCGGCCCTCAGCATCGAAAGCAAGCACGGGAGGACTGGCCATAGTTGCAGTAGTAGCAGCAGTAAGAGCAGTAGTAGTAGCAGCTGTAGTGGGAAGAACAGCTGTAACAGTAGGAACAGGAACAGTAGGTGCTGCAAACCCTAACCCTAAACGATTCGCGGGTGGCGCGGTTCGGTTCAGGTAGGGCGGTGCGGCTCGGGTAGGGCGGCGCGGTTCGGGTCGCGCGGGTCGGCTCAGTCCTGGAGGGGCTGTGGCGGTCGCGGGCCGTTCGGGGCCGTAAGGTGCCGTAAGGGGTGAGCGCGGGGCCGACGGGGCCTTAAGGGGCGAGCGCGGAGCCGACGGGGCCTCTAAGGGCGAGCGCGGGGCCGACGGGGGCCTCTAGGGAGGCGAGCGCGGGGCCGACGGGGCGAGCGCGGGGCCGTAAGGGGCGAGCGCGGGGCCGTAGGGGGCGGGCGCGTCGGCCGACGGGGCCTTAAGGGGCGGCGCGCGGGTCGCTAAGGGGCGGGTCGCGGGTCGCGGGGCCTTAGGGGGCCGTGAAAAACGAGGCGCCCTAGGGCGCAGGTAGGTAGGTAGGTAGGTAGGTAGGTAGGTAGGTAGCGGTGGGCCCTTAACAAAAAACGGTCCTAGCAAAGGACCTGCTCTGAAACCATGTCAGAATAACTGAACGAGGAATGAATGAACTAGCAGTGAAATGAGTACAAGTACCTAACCCTAGAATTGTGTACCCCCTATAGGCTAACCCACTGCAGCCTAAACAAGCACAACACATATAATGTTTGACACAGCACCCCCAGACCCCTCACACTCAGGCTCAGCACCACCAGGCTCTACACCCTCAAGCTCCGCACCCTCAGGCTCAGTACCCCCAGGCTCAGCACCCCCAGGCTCCGCACCCCCAGGCTCAGCACCCCCAGAAGTAGCACCCCGAGCAGGACCACTCTCAGTAGGACCTGAGTCACCAGTGACCTCAACCGGCGCAGTCAAGGGAGGAGGGTCTACCTGAGAAACACCTGAAGGAGCAGGACCGGGAGCGGGGAGGGGGTCTACCTGGGGAGCACCTGGAGCGAGGAAGAGCGACGGGGGGGGAGCGAGGCAGTGCGGTAGGGGAAGAGACGGTAAAAGGGAACCGACTCGTCGAACGTGACGTCCTGAGACGCAAAGACACGGCGCGAGGTGGGGTGGTAAAACTGCCAACCAGGCGCGTCAGGGACAAAGCCAAGGAAGACACAGGGAACAGCGCGGGCGGAGAGCTTGTCCGCGGTGGTATCGCGGACAAAGGCACGAGCACCCCAGACCCGGAAACGCGACGCATCGCCAACCTTCCCCGTCCACAGCAGTGTGGGCGAGGTCTCCGGCAAGGAGACACGGGGCCAGAGGTTGAGCTGATGCGCGGCGTACCGGACCGCAAACGGCCACAGAAAATGGGGGCAGCCGCATGGATCATGGAGGTACGAGCGACCTTCATGACTAAGCCAATGCGGCGCTCAGCAACCCCATTCTGCTGCGGAGAGGCCGGAAGCGTGAACGACTGGGTGATGCCGTGCTCCGCACAGTAGGCTACCAAGAGGTCGGAGGAGAACTCACCACCTCTGTCAGAGTGCAGACGCAGGACAGGAAAGTCCGACCGGAACCGCTCGCGGAGCTGGAGACGAACAGCGCGGATCCAAGGGATCAAAACAGCAGGGACATCCGCCTTGCTCCGCAAGGGGAAGACCGTGGTGTAACGCGTGTAGTCGTCGACAACCAGCAGGAAGTACCGCTCGTGGCCCTGTCCCTGGACGCGGGCTGGGCCCCACACGTCCAGGTGGAGCGTCTGCAGTGGAGCCTCTGTGGGAGGAAACGAGGAGGAGTGAGGAGCGGCGCGCTGCCGCCCCTCGACGCAAGGAATGCAGGGCGGCGCAGGCGAGGGAGGGAGGGCAGGCAGAGACCTGGGGAGACCAGAGACCAGGGAGCGAGAGTGCATGCTACGCAGGCGAGGCAAGGAGGGGTGACCAAGGCGGTGGTGCCACAGGAGAGTGTCGTGCGACAAAGCGCGACACTCGCAGGGGGCCGCCAGCTGACCAGACGTAGACGCAGACGCAGCTACCTGAGGGGACGCAGTGGTCAGTGTGTACAGACTCGAGCCAGGTGCACGGGTGAACGTGGCCAAGTGCCGGCCCGTCCTAGCACACGTACAGTGAGTCACTCGCTGACTCGCAGGAGTGAACTGGTGAACCCCCCCATCCTGGAGGTCAGCTCCACTCACCAAGTTCGTAGAGAACGAGGGGAGGTAAAGACCTGACAGGAAGCCAGACGGGACGGCCGGACACGGCAGAACCGTGGAGTGGTGGGCAAGGACTGGACCCCCAGAGGGGTCCGCCAGGGAGACCGGGACTGGCCGACGGAGCGGCGTGAGTGCGGTGCAGTCGCGAAAGAAGGAGCGGGAAGCTCCTGAGTCAAGGGTGAAGGTGTGCGAGACCGCAGTGGGCGCAGTACCAGAGAGAGCAGACACAGCAGCACCTGAAGCCACGGCCTCACCAGTACCTAGAGCAGTAGACGTACTAGCACCGAGAGCAGCAGCCTCACCAGCACCTAGAGCAGGAGACGCACTAGCACCTAGGGCAGCAGCCTCACCAGGGTCAGGCGGTACGCACAGGCAACAGGCACGGTCAGCACTAGTAGACAATGCATACATAGCAGTGAGAATAGCATCATAGTCAAGCGCAAAGATATCTACCCTCTGTCCATGCAGCTCCAGCCAGGTGGGGAGCTCAGCCTCGTCGCCAAACACTGTGCGCCAGTCGTCGCTCAGACGGGCGAAGCAGCGGGACTGTGTGTGACCAAGCGTCCCACAAGGCTGACCAGTCCTAGCACCTGTGCGAATGACGTACGGGCAGCGAACTGTACGTGTAGACCTGCTACACTGAGCGTACCACTCCTGGAGCTGCCGAGGCGTAAGTGTCTCGCGTGGACGCCCCTGCAGCTGCAGCTGGCCACTGCTAGACGCTCCCAACTGACCAGCCTTAGGGCGACAGCTACGACGGCTACCGCGACAACCCCAGCTAGTATACCACTCACTAAGCTGCTGGGGCGTGAGAGGCTCGCGTGAACGTCGCTGGAGCTGCATCTGGCCACCTGCCAGTAGCAGTAGCAGCAGCAGCAGCGCGGGCAGGGCAGGCGTGGCAGGCAGGCAGGCAAGCAGGCAGGCAGGCAGGCAGGCAGGAAGGCAGGCAGGCAGACAGGCAGGCAGGCAGGCACGCACGCAGACAGACAGGCAGGCCGGCAGGCAGGCAGGCAGGCCGGCAGGCAGGCGCGCAGGCAGGCAGGCAGGCCGGCAGGCAGGCAGGCAGGCAGGCAGGCAGGCCGTCAGGCAGGCAGGCAGTCGCTCACCAAAGGCTGGGAGAGCAGGCGCTCACCGGGCGAGCAGGGCCGGCGCTCGACAGCGGCGACGTCGGGGCCGCAACACCGGCTGCAGAGCAGGGCCGAAGCAGCTGCAGGGCGGGGCCGCTTCAGCGGCAGTAGCAGGGTGGGGCCGCGTCAGCGGCAGGTCGGGGCCGTGGCAGCTGCAGGGCGGGGCGCGCGCGGAGCTGCTGCAGGCCGCGCGCGGCCGCGCTAGGCAGTAGCGGGCCGCGCGCGGCTCGGCGCGGGCTGTTGCGGGCCGCGCGCGGGCCGTGCGAGGCAGTAGCAGGCCGCGCGCGGCTCGGCGCGGGCTGCTGCGGGCCGCGCGCGGGCCTCGCGAGGCCGTAGCAGGCCGCGCGCGGCTCGACGCGGGCTGCGTGGGCTCGGCGCGGGCTGCGCGCGGCAGCTGCGAGCTGCGCGCGGCTCGGTGCGGGCTGCGCGCGGCTGCAGCGGGCTGCGCGCGGGTCGGTGCGGGCTGCGCGCGGCTGCAGCGGGCTGCGCGCGGCTCGGTGCGGGCTGCGCGCGGCTGCAGCGGGCTGCGCGCGACTCGGTGCGGGCTGCGCGGTCTCGGTGCGGGCAGCACGCGGCAGCAGCGTGTTTGCGGGCCTGACGGGCGTGTAGAGGCGGCGCGCGGGCCTTACGGGCCTCTAGGGGCAGCGCGCTGGCCTAGGGCAGCAGGAGGCAGCGCTTGTGCAGCACGTCACAAGGCAAGGCAAGGCAGGCAGGTACGTGGGGTAGCGCGGTAACCGCAGCGGTAGGTGGGCCCGAAAAAAAATGGTCCTACGGACCTTAGTGCTCTGAAATCATGTTAGAATCTAGCAGCAGGAATGAATGAACTAGCAGGATGCAGGAGTACAAGTAGTTAACCCTAATTTGGTTGTACCCCATATGGGCTACCCCACTACAGCCTAGACAATATGCTGCACATACAGTTTGACATTCTGGAGCTGCTGAGGGTGCTGGCGCTGGAGGTTCTGGAGCTGCTGGAGGGCCTGGTACTGGTGGCGCTGGAGCTGGAGGTTCTGGAGCTGCTGAGGATACTGACGTTTGGGGTTCTGGAGCTGCTGAGGGTGCTGGCGCTGGAGGTTCTGGAGCTGCTGGAGGTACTGGTGCTGAGGGTGCTGGCGCAGGAGGTTCTGGAGCAGTTTGGGGTGCTGGTGCTGAGGGTTCTGAGTCTGCTGTTGCGCGTTCTCCTTGGAGTAGCCGCCTTCGTCCACGTGTGCCTCTCACCTCGCAGCAGCTGCACGACTGGTACGGTCGCCGTCAGGGTCGCGCTGCTGGAGCCCGGGGCTCTGCTGCTGGAGGTACTTCTGCTGACGTCCCTGGAGCTAGGAGTGGTGCTGGTACTTTGTCTACTGGAGGTGCTGGAGTCGCTGGTCCCGGAGGTGCTCGTACTGGAGGTTCCGGAGCTGCTGGGGCTGGGGGTGCTGCGTCTGGAGGTGCTGCTGCTGGAGACACCGAGGCTGGAGACCCTGGGACTGGAGGTGCTGGTTCTGGGGGTGCTGCTGCTGGAGACACTGAGGCTGGGGACCCTGGGACTGGAGGTGCTGGTTCTAGGGGTGCTGCTGCTGGAGACACTGAGGTTGGAGACCCTGGGCCTGGAGGTGTCGGTTCTGGGGCTGGAGCTTCTGGAGCTGCTGGAGGTGCTGGAGCTGCTGGAGGTACTGGAGCTGCTGGAGCTGCCGGTACTGGTGCAGCTGCGCCGACACGACTGTTCTTCGCTCCGCCGTCTCCGTCATCTCTGCCGCCGCCTGACTCTGTTCTTCGTCAGGTTCTTACTCTCCCGTCGTCTACTGGTCTTCCGTTATAGCCTGGCTCACCGCTGTCTGCTCCTTCTCCTTACACTGAGCAGACAGGTAGTCCTGCTGAGCGTCGTGAGCCTGCGTCGCGTCCTGTCTCGCCTGTTCGTCCTGGTCGTACCGGTCGTCGTGTTCCTCGTTCGCGTCAGCCGGCTGTCCCCAGCGCACACCTCGTAGTTCGTCGTCCTTCCTCTGCTCCGCAGCCTGTTCCTCTGCTGTCTCCTCCTGCGTCCTCTCTGCCTGACGTTCCGGACCCTGAGTCTGACCGGTTTCGTGCTGAGCACCCTACTGTCACGCGTCTGTTAGCCACTATTGTCACTGACCCGTCGTTTGAGTCTACTGCTGCGTCTGCCTTGGTTGCTGAGCTTGTTGCCTTTGCTGCTGCCTGTCGTCTAGACTACGCCGCTAGTCTTGTTGCTGAGTCTGAGTCTGTCTGTCCTCCGTCCGTCGGGGGTGAGTGTGCTCTTGGCACGAACGTCCTTGAGGACAGGCAGGAGGAGTTCCAGTGCTTTGCGGCTGCTGTACCTCATCTCGTGTCCATGCTGATTGCACCTGAGGGAGACCCGGATGCACCAGACATCCCGACCCCGCGCTCTTACGCTGAGGCGATCGCGGGTGAGTACTCCTCTCAGTGGCAGACAGCCATGGACGCAGAGATGGCATCCTGGAAGTCCACTGGCACTTACGTCGACGAGGTTCCCCCTCCTGGGGCGAACATCGTCAGTGGCATGTGGATTTTCATGGTGAAGCGGCCGCCAGGTTCTCCGCCTGTCTTCAAGGCTCGTTACGTTGCTCGAGGCTTCAGTCAGCGAGAGGGAGTAGACTTCTTCCAAACCTTCTCTCCCCCCCCCCCCCCCGAAGATGACCACTCTTCGGGTGCTGCTGCACGTTGCCGCTCACCGTGACTACGAGCTTCACTCTCTTGACTTCAGCACAGCTTTCTTGCAGGGCAGCCTGCATGAGGAGATCTGGCTGCGCCGCCCCCCGGGCTTCACTGGGTCGTTCCCTCCTGGTACCCAGTGGAGCCTCCGGCGGCCGGTCTACGGTCTCCGCCAGGCGCCACGTGAGTGGCACGACACACTGAGGACTACGCTTGCGGCCCTTGGGTTCGCGCCTTCTACTGCTGACCCGTCGCTGTTTCTGCGCACTGACACTTCACTGCCGCCGTTCTACATCCTCGTGTACGTTGACGACTTGGTTTTTGCCACTGCTGACACTGAGGCTCTCGCCCACGTGAAGTCGGAGCTGCAGAAGAGACACACGTGCACAGACTTGGGTGAGCTGCGCAGCTACCTTGGCTTGCAGATCACCCGAGACAGAGCACGCCGCACCATCACCCTGACTCAATCACACATGGTGCAGCAGGTCCTTCAGCGCTTCGGCTTCACCTGGTCTTCAGCACAGGCCACTCCTCTGGCTACATGTCACTCCCTCTCAACAACACCTTCGGACGAGTCCGTAGAGCCGAGTGGTCCTTACCCAGAGCTAGTTGGCTGCCTCATGTACCTGATGACTTGCACTCGACCTGACCTCGCGTACCCTCTTGGTCTTCTGGCTCGCTACGTGGCTCCTGGTCGGCACCGACCTGAGCACATGGCTGCTGCTAAGAGGGTACTGCGCTACTTGTGCAGCACATCAGGCATGGGGCTAGTGCTTGGAGGGACGAGCCCAGTTGTTCTCACTGGGCACTCAGACGCGTCTTGGGTTGACGACCTGGCTACTCAGCGGTCGTCACAGGGTTACACCTTCAGCCTTGGCTTTGGCTCTGTTTCTTGGCGGTCTACATGCTCGTCTTCTGTTCTCAGCTCTAGTTGTGAGGCTGAGATCTACGCCACCGCCATGGCTGCACAGGAGCTACGCTGGCTCACCTACCTGCTGACTGACTTGGGTGAGCGGCCTCGTTCTCCTCCAGTTCTGTACGTTGACAACAAGGCGGCCATTGCCTTGTGTGAGGAGCATAGACTGGAGCACAGAACGAAGCACATCGCTCTGCGTTACTTCCTGGCTCGAGAGTTGCAGCAGCGAGGTCATCATCGTCTTCGTCACGTGGCCACTCGGGCCAACACTGCTGATATATTCACCAAGGCACTTCCGTCTGGTGATCATCAGCGCTTTTGTACCCTGTTAGGTCTTGTGCCTACGTTTCCACACTTGCTGTAGTCTCTGCTTGTACTGTGATCTATATATATACATGCATGCCTGCTCTTGCTAGGTAGTCATCACTGCACTGTTATTGTTGCATATATATCTCTGCATGTGGACTGGCCTTGTGGCCCTTTGCTTGTGCTCAGAATGTGTGGTGACGTTGTGATCCACCCTGAGCTTGCTTTGCGTCTCTTGACTGGTCGTGTGACCCCTTGTTCTCCCCCACTTTGCCTATGGGGGTGTGTCAAACATATATGCTGCATATTGTCTAGGCTGTAGTGGGGTAGCCCATATGGGGTACAACCCAATTAGGGTTTACTACTTGTACTCCTGCATGCTGCTAGTTCATCATTCCTGCTGCTAGATTCTAACACAGTAGATCGTGTCGGTGTGATCGCGATCGTCCGTCGTGCTGACGCAACCTGACAAAGTCAGAAAAGGACCGAGAAAACGCCAAGGAAAGAAATAGTGCAACGCACGTTCTTCCCCCCTCCAAGAAAACACACCAGAAAAACTTGCACAGCTGCGCCGAGGTGAAAACCATCAAAACCGGGTATTAAGTCCCACTGAAAACGAGTGATGAGCGAAGAAGTCCAGGTGAAGTTGAGTCGGTATGGAAACTCGTTGTCGAAACCGGGTGTGACGTGCCCAAATTTCTTCGAAGGAGAACCAGTGAAATTAGACCAGAAACCGAAACCAGAATTGCCGAGTACTCGAACTGAAGATTTTTTTCTTCACATCGCCATAATCATGCAGTATCTTCAGCAGTTGCAGCTGGCAGTACCTGACGTGGTCATAAAAAAATTGCTGTTGTCGTAGGCGGGTCTGGTGGGACGGTTTGTCGGTAGTAGAGTTGGGATGGGCTCGTCCTGAAATCCTCTGGCCGTGAAATCAGTGGTGGTACGAAATTTGATGGTGAAGGCGATTGGTCGCGAAGGTGAGGGCGAGAGTTGGCGATGGTTGTCGATTTAGTAACCGTATCGAAAATCGCTTCGGTCGAATTTGCCGAATGCAGTATTCGTGGCGAATGACGTCACCACCTCCGGCGGGTTTGTCCAGACTCGCCGAGAAATTTGTCGCAATGCGCCGATGTCTCCTGGGCAGAGATGAAAAAATTACAGCTGTCTCTCCCCCCTTCCACTGTTGCTGCTGCCACCTCCAGTTCGTCGTAAGTCGCTCGTACCCCTTGAAAAGTCTGTGTAAATATCGCAGTGTTGCCTCACGTCGTTGTCGCGTGTGTTTAACCAAGCGCCGCAATTTTTTTTTTTCGAAACTGTCGGCGCTCTTCGCCGTAAAACCAGTAAGTTTCCACGTAAAACTCCGAAAATTGCGGTCGATTATAACCCCGTAAATCCGCCGTTGCAGGTGCAATTCTCCGAAATTTTCGGTCGTAGTATAGCCGCCCACTCAGTCACCAGTAGTTTCCGTCAGTTCACCCGAACCCAGCATGCGGGTATAATCGGGAACCGGGGACTTGCCCTGGGTTATTCCGAGACCGTCGTTCACGGAGCCTAGCGCGCCTCAACGCCGTCAACCTCGTTGTCGAACTGCTCCTGCCGATGCCGCTTAACAAATTATCAAGTTTGTCCCACCGGCGCTTTGCAGTTTTGCCACCCATCGCTCGTCGTCGGCAGCTAAAGTTGAAGCTTCGACTGCTCCCATTTTTTTTTCTCCACTCCCCGACAATATCGCGCACCACCGTTCACCCAGCGTCTGTGTCAAACATTATATATATGTTGTGGTTGTTTAGGCTACAGTGGGTTAGCCTATAGGGGGTACACAATTCTAGGGTTAGGTACTTGTACTGATTTCACTGTTAGTTCAATCATTCCAGTCCGTTCATTCTGACATGGTTTCAGAGCAGGTCCTTCGCTAGGACCTAAGTTCTCTTCGGGCCCACCACTACCTACTACCTACTAGCGCCCTCGTGCGCCCTACTATCGGAGTGCGCTTTAGCGCCTCCCCCCTTAGCGCCCTCGCGCGCTTCTCCTTTTTTTTTTTTTATCCGGCCCCGCTGGCCCCGTCGATCGCGCCCCGCTTAGAGGCCCCGCGGCCCCGTCGCGCTCCGCCTAAAGGCCCCGCGGCCCCGTCGCGCTCTGCTTAGAGGCCCCCCGGCCCAGTCGCGCCCCACCTAACGGCCTCGCGGCCCCGTCGTGCCCCGCCTAGAGGCCCCGCGGCCCCGTCACGTCCGCTTAGAGGCCCCGCGGCCCCGTCGCGCCCCACCTCACGGCCCCGCGACCCCGTTGCGCCCCGCTTAGCGGCCCCGCGGCCCCGTCGAGCCTCGCCTAAAGGCCCCGCGGCCCCGTCGCGCCCCACCTCACGGCCCCGCGACCCCGTTGCGCCCCGCTTAGCGGCCCCGCGGCCCCGTCGAGCCCCGCTTAGAGGCCCCCGCGGCCCCGTACCGCCCCGCTTAGCGGCTCCGCGCAGCCGCGCAGCCCGAACCGAGCCGCGCCGCCCTACCTGAACCGAGCCGCGCCGCCCGACCGAGCCGCGCCGCCCGTACTAGCAGCCCCGTCGATACTGCTGCTCCTACTACTGCTCCTACTGCTACTGCTACTGCTGCTACTGCTACTGCTACTACTGCTACTGCTGCTGCCACTATGGCTAGTCCTCCCGTACTTGCTTTCGATGCTGAGGGCCGCCCAGTGAAGTTTGACACCTGGCTAGATGACCTGCACCTCTTCCTACAGCTCACTGCCAAGGAGGATATTTCGCTGTACGATCATGCCCTCGGTCACGCTACTGCCCCTCCTACCACTGCAGACAGCACTCAGCGCTCACAGTGGCAGACTCGTGACGCCCACGCTCGCTTCGCTATTCGCAACTCCCTGCCGATAGATGAGCGCGAGCACTTTGGCCAGCACAAGACTGCTAAGGAGCTGTACACTGCTGTAGTTGCTCGTTACTCCTCACCTGCCTCTGCCACACTAGGCCGCCTCACCCTCCCCTACCTGTTCCCCGACCTGGCCTCCTTTCAGACGGTTGCTGACCTCATCACCCACCTCAAG
Organism: Closterium sp. Yama58-4; assembly: GCA_947470075.1. Classification (NCBI taxonomy): domain Eukaryota; kingdom Viridiplantae; phylum Streptophyta; class Zygnematophyceae; order Desmidiales; family Closteriaceae; genus Closterium; species Closterium sp. Yama58-4. The sequence goes on along the minus strand of CANIUD010000812.1, from coordinate 153,211 downwards.
ACTAGTGAGGCCCGCTTTCGCGCTGCTATGCCTGACGAGTTCCTTGCTAGCAATCCCCCCCCGCTCTGGATCACTCTCTACCACATTGTCACCCGCCTCCCTGACTCTCTGCGCGCAGTCAGGGACCACTTCCTCGCTCGCTCTCCCACTGAGCTCACCATTGCCCTCCTCGAGAAGGAACTGCTTGCAGCCGAGGCGAGCATCGTCGCTGTAGGCACCTCTCGTGGCGACCCCCGCACCCCGTTCTTTGAGGGGTGTTCCCCTTCTCCCCTCTGTTGCCTCTGCTGCTGCTGTCGACCTCCTTGGTGCTGAGAAGGTCGGGACCGCGTCTGCTCCGAGCGGGCGCCGCAGGAGCAAGGGGGGCAAGGGTGGAGGTGGTGGCGGGGGAGGCGGGGGTGGTGGCGGTGGGGGTGGAGGTGGGACTGGAGAGGCTAGTGGCGGCAGTGGGGGTGGTGACAGCAGCGGCGGGAGCAGTGGCAGGGGCGGAGGCGGCAGCGGAGGCGGAGGTGGTCGTGGCGGCGGCAGGGGTGGAGGTGGCCGAGGCGGTGACGGCGGCGGTGGTGGTCGTGGAGGCACGTGAGTGGTACTCGCAGCGGGGGGGGGCGGGTGGCTTTACCTGCACGTACGTCATCCGCACTGGAGACCGCACTGGCCAGACGTGTGGGAGGCCGCACCCCACGCACCGCTGTTTCTCGCGCCTCACCGACGCTTGGCGCGCTCAGTTCCCTGGCGGCGCTGAGCTTCCCCGCTGGGGTGATCTGGAGAGGAAGGGAGTTGATATCTGGGCTTTAGACTTTGATGCTATTCTCACTGCCATGTATGCGATGTTTACTAGTGGAGAGGGTGCCCAGTACTTGCGTGTTCCGCCCGACCCGGGCATTCTGACCAGTCCGGCTGCCGCTCTAGGTGCTAGTGAGTCTGCTGCCCCAGGTCCTGGTGAGGCTGCTGCTCTAGGTGCTCGTGAGTCCTCCCCCCCCTGGTACTGAGTCGACTGCCGCACTTCACACCTTCACACTGGACTCTGGTGCTTCTCGCTGTTTCTTTCGTGACCGCACTATCCTTGAGCCACTCGCTCGGCCAGTTGCTGTCTCCCTCGCTGACCCCTCTGGGGGTCCGGTCATTGCGACCTCCTCCACTGTCCTTCCTTGTCCTACGATCCCGTCAGGCACACTGTCAGGTCTCTACCTCCCCTCGTTCTCTACGAACTTGGTGGCAGGTAGTGCGCTCCAGGACGGGGGTGTTCACCAGTTCACCCCTGCATACGAGCGCGTGACGCACTGCACGTGTGCTCGGACGGGCCGTCACCTGGCTACCTTCACTCGGCAGCCGGGGTCGGACCTGTACACACTGACCACTGAGTCCCCTCAGGTAGCTGCGTCCGCGTCTGCGTCTGCGTCAGGTCAGCTGTCTGCCCCCTGCTCGTGTCGCTCTCTGGCGCATGAGACTGTCCTCTGGCACCACCGCCTTGGTCACCCGTCTGTGCAGCGCCTTCGGGCCATGCACAAACGGGACCTTGTTGCTGGTCTTCCCAGGGTTCTCCCTCCCCTCTGCGGAGAGTCACCCTACAACGGGTGTGAACTACGAAGGAGGGCACGGAGTTGTGTGGGTGATCGTAGCGCTCTAGTAGCGTTCTAACAGAGTTCTCACTACTTGCTCTGTTCACAGAGAGATTTGGCAAGAGTTTCCACTAAGGAAATTGAAAGTACATTGAAAATTGAGAATTAGAGTACAAGAATGAGCATGCAAAGTGATATCTCTGGAATGGCATTGCAACCCCTAGCAACCATTCTGCAAGGCGAATTGCCAGCACTGCATCAGAGCGGTTCGCCAACGCTGAAACAGAGCGGTCTGCCAGCGTAGCAGAAGGGCGACATGCCAGCGCTGCATTCGCAGGTGAATATCTGCGCAGGTGTGCACCTGCCGAGTAGGTGCAGGTAGACGGTTACACCGTCAGAGACATTGCGCAGGTGCCAGGAAGAAAACGCTCTGACGGTTTCGTCAGATGTCCACCGTCGAGCACGTGATGCCATTTCGGAGGTCGAATTTCGCTAAGGACCACCTGAGCGAATTTCGCATGCCCTCGCAGAGTTTCGCAGTCGCGCGAATTCGGCCGACCAGTTCGCCGAGCTGACGCTCGCCGAACAGCGCCCTTCGATCAGAGAACGCGGCTCCTCGGACAGCACCCCGTTTGTCAGAGATCGCGCGACCCAGAAGCAGATCAGAAGACGAGCTCGTCGAACAGCACCCCGTCGACCAGAGCTCGTTGACGGGCTGGTGAATCAGAGGACAACCTTCCTCGAAAACCACCCGCGGTTTCAGAGGACGGGCTGCTCCAATGCGACGATCACTTCGTCGAATTCACCACGTCGTCGCAGAGAATGCCTACGCCCAAGCGAGGGCGGGGCCTTTCACTCCGACACTCCCCTGCCCAACCACGCTTGGGCCCCCACACACAAGGTCCACCCAGAACCTAGCTAATAAAATACAAGGGGACATTTCTCTGGCGTGCACACCTCCGCACGCCGATCACCGCACCAGCCATGTTAGAGGACATGGCACCTACTGCTGCACGTCGTCGTCGTCGCCGACTTCGGCAAGGCGAACCTGGCCGACCGCGACAGAGCACCGGTTGAAGGCCGGAAAGTGCAGCCCTTTCGTGAGGAAGTCCGCCGGCTGCTCGGATGTCGGGATGTATTCCAGCGCAATCTTCTTGCGCTTCACCATCTGCTGCAGCCAAGCGTAGCGCCGCTCCATGTGCTTGAGGTTGCCCTTGAGCCCCAAGCCTTCAGCGACAGCGATGGCGGACTGATTGTCCACGTTCAGAGTAGTCGGTGTTCCAGCATCGAGGAGCTGGAACTCGGCGAGGAGGAATCGAAGTCGACGGGCCTCCTTGCCTGCTTCTGTGGCTGCGATGTACTCCGACTCTGTAGAGGACAGAGTCACGCACTTGATGCGTTGGCTCGTCCAGGAGACAGCTGCGCCGCCGAAGATGAAAACGTAGCCACTTGTGCTAGTGCGATTCTGCTTGTCGCCAGCGTCGTCCGCGTCCGCGTAGCCGACCAGTTTCAGAGTTTCGGGTCCTCCTCCGAACTCCAGAGCAAAATCGCGCGTGTCAGAGAGGTAGTTGAGGCAGCGATCGACCTCGCGCCAGTGCTGATCGCTCCTCACCGTCAGACCAGATCCCAGCTTGCTACACGCAAAAGCAATGTCGGGTCGAGTTGTCGTGGCAGCGAACTGCAGAGAACCGACCTTCTGACGGTACTCCTCCTCTTCGCGCGACTGGAAGTCCTCGTCGTCGAAAGTCAGCTCCGCGTACGCGTCGACCGAAACAGGCGTCTTCGGACGCCGACCAGTCTGCTCCTCGTCGATGAAGCGCCTACGCAGCTTGTCGACGTAGGACTGCTGGTGCAGCCACAGCTTCCGCGCCGGACGGTCGCGCACGATTTCGAGCCCCAAATACTTCTCGACCGGGGTGATCTCGCGCAGCTCAAATGCAGCTTCTAGCAGCTCCTTCAGCTCCTTCAGCATCGCGGTGCTGCTGCTGGCGGCGAGCAGGTCATCGACGTAGACGAGCACCCAGCACGCCACTCCGTCGTCGCCAACTCTGAAATAGAGAGCCTCGTCAACCTGGCTCTTGCTCCAGCCAGCGCCCGTCAGAACAGCGTCGAGCGCCGAGTACCACAACAAAGGACTCTGCTTCAGCCCGTACAAACTCTTCAGCAGCTTGCATACGCGGCCAGTGCCATCGTTGTAGTAAGCCGGCTGGTCCATGTAGAGCACGCGATCGAGCTTGCTCTGAAGAAACGCATTCTTCATGTCCAGCTGCATGAGGTGCAGGTCGAGGACGGCGACAATGCTGAGAAAAATTCGCAGCGTGACGTAGCTCCCGACCGGCGCATACGTCTCTTCGTAGTCAGCTCCGTAGACCTGCGTGAAGCCCTTCACCACCAAGCGCGCTTTTTCGCGGGCAACCGTGTCGTCGACATGGTACTTCGTTGTCAGAACCCAGCGGTTCTTCATGACATTGACGCCGCGCGGGCGCTCCACAAGCTCCCATGTGCCGTTGGTGATGAGACTTCGAATCTCCTCGTCCATCGCCGCTTTCACCGCCTTGCCCTTCCAACTCGCTAACGCCTCCTTCACTGTCATGTTAGCGATGTCCCAGCGGTGCTCTGGGTCAGCGTGCATATCAGGGTCAAGCTCTGGAACGTTGACGTCGAACTGCGTATCGTCGAGCAGAGTGTTCTAGGAGGTCGGCGGCAGGCAAGCATGGTAGCTCAGCTTCTCGCGAGGCTTGCCAAAGTTAGAGCGGGTGGAACGTCGAACTGCGGGCTTGTCGGCAGAGACTTCCACCACGTCGCTGTCGTCGGACTGCTCCCCGGCTGACAGCTCCCCTTCATCGCCGCCGATGACTTCAACAACGTCGCTCGAGGTGCCTTCGTCGAACTGCTCCCCTGTCGTCCGCTCCTCTGAAGCGAGCTCCTTGTTCGACGGCTCCCCTGACGGCAGCTCCTCTGAAACGCGCTCCCCGTTCGCCGGCTCCCCTGTCGGCGGCTCCTCTGAAACGCGCTCCCCGTTCGCCGGCTCCCCTGTCGGCGGCTCCTCTGAAACGCGCTCCCCGTTCGCCGGCTCCCCTGTCGGCGGAGACTTCACTCCGACGCCGACTTGCTCGCTGACCAGATCACGTCGACCGCCAGCGATGCCAATGGGCGGATCCGAAGGTGACGCACCAATGCTCCCCTCATCGCTGGCGGCCGACGTTGATGCCGACTTAGGCAAACCAGCGGCGAGCGATGGGAGGCAGGTGGGAAGAGGCGGAGGAGCGTTCGAGGAGGGCGGAATGGAGGGAGCGGGAGCAGCTGAAGGACCATCGTCCTCGGATTCGAGCAACGAAATCGCCGCTGGCGATGGACCCGTCGGCAGAGAAATCTTCGTCCGCTCTGACGCCGGCCCGTGCTCCGCCGTCCACTCCGCTAGGACATCGTCTCGTAGAAAATTGCCTCCACGGTTGTGACAATGCGGTTGTCAGTGAGATCGAGCACCTCCCAGCCCTTGCTCTCTGACGAAACACCAAGGTGAATGCCCCACCGTGCCTTCGGCGCCAACTTTCCGCCGCGCTGTTGCTCTGGGACCATGAACTGCACCATGCAGCCCCACACTCGCGCCAGCGTAAGGTCCGGCTTCTGCGCGAACAGCAGCTCATACGGCGTCGTCCTCGGAGGAAGGGAGGCCCGTTCGAGGCAGTTGCGCACCCAGACGGCGTGGCGAAGAGCGAGGTGCCACCAGTGATGCTTCACCCCCATGTGAAGCAGCATCGTTCGAACAGATTCGACGACCGTGCGCATCTCCCGCTCCGCCATGCCATTCTGCTGTGGGGTGTAGGGGCAGGTGAGGTTGTGGAGGATACCCTTGTCCTCGACAAGCTCGGTGAATTTCTTGCCAAGAAATTCGCCTCCGCGATCCGAGCGCAACCTTTTCACCGTCATCGAAGTCTGTCGCTCCACTTCCTTCAGCCACTTCTCGAAAACGACCAGCACGTCGCTCTTCTTCGCGATCGGGCGGACCCACACAAAGCGGGTCTTACGATCTTTGAGGAGGAGGAAGTAGAGGCTCCCATCTGCGGCGGCCACACGGAAGGGGCCACAGAGGTCAATGTGCACGACGTCGAGGGCGTTTGCAGCCTCTGATCCCATCTCTGGAAACGTATGACGCGCCAGCTTGCCGCCGACACAGGAGGTACACGGCACGTCGGCTCCAGTAGACTTCTCGATGTCCAGGCCGACGGCAACTTCATGTTTTTCCGAGCTCAAAATCGTGTCAATGCCGACGTGCGCAAGCCTCGCGTGCCACTTAGCCGGCTTTGACTTCGTCGCCGATGCGATCGTCCGCAGAGCAACTGCTTCTGTCGCAGATGTAGTCGATTTCGAGGAGCAGGGGCGAAGGTCGGTGCAGAGAACTCGGCCGGTGTAGCGTGCTCGACCGAGCACATCTCCTGCAGCGGAAACGAGCAGCATCTCGTCACCCTCGTGCTTCAGCTTCACGCCGTTTTCCTCCAGCTGGCCAGAAGACAGTAGGTTCGCGTGCACGCCCGGAACGTACAACACGTCGGGGATGAGAACCTGCTTCCCAGTCTCCCCTTTCAGAGCAACTGTGCCACGGCCTTCGACGTTCTGAAGCGCCCCGTTGAATCCGCGCACGTGACGGATTTCTCCTCTTGGCTTCATTTCGACGAAGGCCTCCCGCGTTCCCATCAGATGATGGGAATAGCCGCTGTCGAGGAGAACCACAGTCGGATTCGCCTGGACGGCTGCTGCGACCGCCTGGAAGTCTTCGCCAGCCTCCGGCGCCAGCGAAATTGTTGGCTCGACCACGCCAACCATCGAACAAGAGGCTTTCTTTTCGCTCGAAGCATCACCCTCTGATTTCGACGCCGTTTTCGAGGACGCAGGCTTCTCCTTGCGCGGCTGGTTGTCTCGACGACGACTGTCGCTGTCAGACTTCCCGTCCTCTGAACGACTGGCGTTGTCAGACTTTCCGCGGCTCCCTCTCTGATTGTCGTCGGACTCGTCGCGATCAGGGCAGTCGTAGGAGAGGTGGTCACGCTCTCCACAAATGTAGCAGCGGCGTCCTCCTCGACGCGAACCACTGCTTCCGCGATCATTGTCCTTCGCCGACTTTCCGCGGTCGGCGCTCTCCGTAGACTTGGTGTTCGACGACTTTCCGCCACCGCCTCCACCTCCGCCCGACTTCCCACGCTGCCCCGTCTGACGTCCCTGCTTCGTCGGAGCGACGTAGTTAGCCTGCGGAAGGAGCTCTGAAGACCGCTCAGACTCCTGCATAAACTCGTCCTGGATGATGTGACTCGAAAGCGAATCCTCGTTCAGAGTCTCGCTCGTGCCGGGCATGATCAGCATCCGGCGCATCAGATTGTAGCTCGAGGGGAGGCCGTTGATGACATGCGTGACATACGACGCCACCGAGTACTCGAAACCAGCCATCCGCATATTGGCCAAAATTCGCCGCGCTCGATTGCAGTACTCGGTCGCCGATTCCTGCTCGCCCATGCGAATGGTGGCCAATTTCTTCTCCAGTTGGCTGATGTAGAGGTTATCGGTCGCTCTGTAGGTGCGCATGATGTACTGCCATGCTTGGTAGCCGGCGTCCACTTGAAGTCGGCACTGCTTCAGCGCGACTTGCACCAGCGGCGAACAGCACCTCGAAATGACCATGAAGGTCAGAAGGTGAGCAGCGCGAAATTCCGCCAACATTTCAGAGTCGTCTTCGTCCGGCATCTCCACCTTGCCGTCAACGAACTTCTTCAATCCAGCGATCTCCAGTTGGGGTTCGATTGACTCAATCCATGTGATCAAGTCATGTCGTCCTTCGAGCGGCTGCGGCACAGCGATCTTGTCCGGCGAAAATTTGAAGTAGCCGTACGCTGGCGCGATGCCTCCGTCGCGACCAGCAGACGCATGAGTCGCCGATGTCGGCCTGGCTCCACTCCGCTGAGGAGAAATGCGTCGACCATCGATGTTGCCGTTCGAACTTCCCGCTGCCGCCGAGCGCTGAACTCGTGCCTGCATTCCGCCGACGCCAAAGTCAGCGGCCCGAATCACTCCACGAAGCCTCGTGCTGCCTTCGCTGCCGACTTGGTTACCACCGTCGACCTGGTCGTCGACGCCGCCTTCGTTGCGTGCCGGTCGGGGAGTGGCGGGCAGTCCATCCGCCTCAGTACGGGTCGTTGGGTGCTCGCGCGCCCACTGCACGCGGGTTCCAAAGAGCATAACCTCCAAGGTTGCTCCGCCGTACTCGCCAGCTGCGTGGCGTGCCCGAACGTCATCTAACCGCGCCTGCAGGGTATCCTCTACGACTGCAGCGACCTCCTCCTGGTCGACCATGGCGGTTTAGACTGCCGGCCTACTACAACTTAGGTATTGAGCACTAAAGTCGGCTACTCTGAAGGTTCTAACGCAAGGCCGTTCCACGCTCACCGCACCATGCGGAGAGTCACCCTACAACGGGTGTGAACTACGAAGGAGGGCACGGAGTTGTGTGGGTGATCGTAGCGCTCTAGTAGCGTTCTAACAGAGTTCTCACTACTTGCTCTGTTCACAGAGAGATTTGGCAAGAGTTTCCACTAAGGAAATTGAAAGTACATTGAAAATTGAGAATTAGAGTACAAGAATGAGCATGCAAAGTGATATCTCTGGAATGGCATTGCAACCCCTAGCAACCATTCTGCAAGGCGAATTGCCAGCACTGCATCAGAGCGGTTCGCCAACGCTTAAACGGAGCGGTCTGCCAGCGTAGCAGAAGGGCGACATGCCAGCGCTGCAGCAGGTAAATATCTGCGCAGGTGTGCACCTGCCGAGTAGGTGCAGGTAGACGGTTACACCGTCAGAGACATTGCGCAGGTGCCAGGAAGAAAACGCTCTGACGGTTTCGTCAGATGTCCACCGTCGAGCACGTGATGCCATTTCGGAGGTCGAATTTCGCTAAGGACCACCTGAGCGAATTTCGCATGCCCTCGCAGAGTTTCGCAGTCGCGCGAATTTGGCCGACCAGTTCGCCGAGCTGACGCTCGCCGAACAGCGCCCTTCGATCAGAGAACGCGGCTCCTCGGACAGCACCCCGTCCGTCAGAGATCGCGCGACCCAGAAGCAGATCAGAAGACGAGCTCGTCGAACAGCACCCCGTCGACCAGAGCTCGTTGACGGGCTGGTGAATCAGAGGACAACCTTCCTCGAAAACCACCCGCGGTTTCAGAGGACGGGCTGCTCCAATGCGACGATCACTTCGTCGAATTCACCACGTCGTCGCAGAGAATGCCTACGCCCAAGCGAGGGCGGGGCCTTTCACTCCGACACCCTCCCACCCTTGCCTGCTCCTCCCTGTCTTCCCTGTGTCGAGGGGCGGCAGCGCGCCGCTCCTCACTCCTCCTCCTTTCCCCAGACGACTGCTCCTTTGCAGACGCTCCACATGGACGTGTGGGGCCCAGCCCGCGTCCGTGGTCAGGATCAGGAGAGGTACTTCCTGATTGTTGTTGACGACTTCTCGCGCTACACCACGGTCTTCCCCTTGCGCACCAAGGGTGACGTCCCTGATGTCTTGATCCCTTGGATCCGCAGATCTCGTCTCCAGCTCAGTGAGCGTTTCCGCTCCGACTTCCCTGTCCTGCGTCTGCACTCTGACAGAGGTGGGGAGTTTTCCTCTGGCCTCTTGGAGGCCTTTGTTATAGACGCAGTAGGCTCCAATAGGCTTCAATGTGCCTAGAGCCAAGGATAGAGTGCGCAGTCAGATTTCTGCACAGCGGCTTTAAACGTTCATAGCGATCTGGTCACAGCTCCAAATGACCTCATTCAACTTGGATCTGGAGCGTCTTAACGTCGCCTACAATAGGCAATTTAGATCGCACGATTTCATTAAGAATTGACGACACAGCGTCAGATTGAACGAACGGCACTATGGCAGCAACATAGTCTTAGAAACACAATTACGAACAACTAGGAAGAGTTACGAGTTGGGAAGGACTCCCAGCTCCTACAAACCCCAAGAACCGAGCTACAGTGATGGGGAACAGTGCCACACTGTCCCCAACCAAGAAGGGTCTCGAAACTACCCTTCACAAGGGCCTACACCAACTGAAATGTTACACTACACTTTGTAATGTAACTGTCTTCAATATCTTGAGGTGTAGCCTTTTGGCGAGCTTCGAAAACACTTGAAGCTTGAACCAGGGCTCGGGTTCTTCATCAAAAAACTCATCCTTGAGTTCTTGATGGGTCTGCTGCACACACCTGCGACACGCCGAACGTTCGACAAACGACTAAAATAGAAAACCGCGCACGACAAAATAGAAACCACGCGGGAGACACAAATGACCGCATTAACATGCGGCTAGCGATAACTCGCTATTGACTCGACACACACACTCGACATCATGACCCATCATTCACACACCATTATAAGCATGAAATATATATATTTATTTCATGCACTCATACCACTCCATGCACACACACGCATGCACGCACACACACACGGACAACAAGCCGAGTGCAAACCGTAGGGTTGCACCAACAGCCTTCTGTCAGCAGGAGGGCATTGAGCAGTCGTTCACGCTTCTGGCCTCTCCACAGCAGAATGGGGTTGCTGAGCGCCGCATTGGCTTGGTCATGGAGGTCGCTCGTACCTCCTTGGTTCATGCGGCTGCCCCCCACTTTCTGTGGCCGTTTGCAGTCCGATACGCTGCGCATCAGCTCAACCTCTGGCCCCGTGTCTCCTTACCGGAGACTTCTCCGACACTGCGTTGGACGGGAGAGGCTGGCGATGCGTCGTGTTTTCGGGTCTGGGGATCTCGAGCTTTTGTTCGTGATACGTCCGCGGACAAGCTCTCCCGTCGAGCTGTCCCCTGTGTCTTCCTTGGCTTTGTCCCAGACGCGCCTGGTTGGCAGTTCTACCACGCCACCTCGCGTCGTGTCCTGGCCTCTCAGGACGTCACTTTTGACGAGTCCGTCCCCTACTACCGCCTCTTCCCCTACCGCACTGCCCCGCTCCCCCCCCCGCCTCTCTTCCTCGCTCCAGGTGCTGAGGTACCAGACCCCCTCCCCCCTCAGGGTGCCGCTCCCTCAGGTGTGTCCCAGGTAGACCCGGGTGAGCCTGTCGAGGTGGCTGTCGACTCTCGTCCTGCTAGGGGTGCTGAGCCTGGGGGTACTGAGCCTGGGGGTGCTGCGTCTGGGGGTGCTGAGCCTGGGAGTGCTGAGTCTGGAGGTGCGGAGCCTGGGAGTGCTGAGTCTGGAGGTGCGGAGCCTGGGGGTGCTGAGCCTGGAGGTGCGGAGCCTGGAGGTGCTGAGCCTGGGGGTGCTGAGTCTGGGGGTGCTGAGTCTGGGGGTGCTGAGCCTGAGCGTGCTACACCTGGAGGAGCCCTCTCCTCCCGGCAGCTGCAGGAGAGGTACCTACAGTACTGCCGCCTCCGGAGAGGTGCTACTGGAGCTCGTACCAGTACTTCCCCTCCTGCCCAGGAGCTCCCCCCCATTCAGCAGATCCGAGAGTGGTACACGCGGCGCTGCAGTCTTCGGAGTGGTGCTCCTGGTGCTGCGGACCCTGGGGGTGGCGCTGCTACTGGTGCTGAGGACCCGGGCGTTGGGGCTGCTGCTGGTGCTGAGGACCCGAGCGGTGGCGCTGCTGCTGGTGCTGAGGACCCGGGCGTTGGAGCTGCTGCTGGTGCTGCGGACCCGAGCGGTGGCGCTGCTGCTGGAGCTGAGGACCCGGACGGTGGAGCTGCTGCTGGTGCTGAGGACCCGAGCGGTGGAGCTGCTGCTGGTGCTGAGGACCCGAGCGGTGGAGCTGCTGCTGGTGCTGAGGACCCGGGCATTGGAGCTGCTGCTGGTGCTGAGGACCCTGCCGCTGGTGTCTCTGCTGGTTCTGGAGACGCTGCGCGGCCGCGACCGTACTTCGTACCACTTCTTCAGCAGGTTCTTGGTCAGGCTCCTCCTCCTTGTCCTCCTCCCTCCGTAGAGTGTCCTCCGCCTGTCCAGTCGCAGTCACAGTTCCCGCCTGCCTCGCCTCTCCCTGGTCCCTCTCCTTACACTGGTCCCACAGGAGGTCTTGCAGAGCGTCGTGAGCCTGAGTCTCGTCCTGCTTCGCCTGTTCGTACTGCTCGCACTGGTCGTCGTGTCCCACGTGAGCGTCCTCCTCCTGTCCCTGGCACTCACTACATGACTCTGCGTCCCTCCACTGCTCCTCAGCGTGTTCCGCTGCCGTCTCCTCCTGCGTCCTCTCTGCCTACTCTTCCTGATCCGGAGTCTGACTCCCGTCGTGCTGCCAGTCCCACTGTCACCCGTCTCCTCGCTACTGTTGTCACTGACCCTACCTTTGAGTCCTCTGCTGCGTCTGCTCTGGTCGCTGAGTTGATAGACTTTGCTGCCCGGTGTCGTCTAGACTACGCCACTAGCCTTGTTGCTGAGTCTGAGTCTGAGTCTGTCTGTCCTCCGTCTGTCGGGGGTGAGTGTGCTCTTGGCACGGACGTCCTTGAGGACAGACAGGAGGAGTTCCAGTGCTTTGCTGCTGCTTTACCCCACCTCGTGTCCATGCTAGTTGCCCCTGAGGGAGACCCGGATGCACCAGACATCCCGACCCCGCGCACTTACGCTGAGGCGATGGCGGGTCCCTACTCCTCTCAGTGGCAGACAGCCATGGACGCAGAGATGGCTTCCTGGAAGTCCACAGGCACCTACGTCGACGAGGTTCCCCCGCCTGGGGCGAACATCGTCAGTGGCATGTGGATTTTCAGGGTGAAGCGGCCACCGGGTTCTCCTCCTGTCTTCAAGGCGCGCTACGTGGCTCGAGGCTTCAGTCAGCGAGAGGGAGTTGACTTCTTTCAGACCTTCTCCCCCACCCCGAAGATGACCACTCTTCGGGTGCTGCTGCACATAGTCGCTCAGCGCGACTACGAGCTTCACTCACTTGACTTCAGCACTGCTTTCTTGCAGGGCAGCCTGCACGAGGAGATCTGGCTGCGCCGCCCTCCTGGCTTCACTAGGTCGGTTCCTCCTGGTACCCAGTGGAGGCTCCAGCGGCCGGTCTACGGTCTCCGCCAGGCACCACGTGAGTGGCACGACACACTGAGGACGACACTTGCGGCTCTTGGGTTCGCTCCCTCTACTGCTGACCCGTCACTGTTTCTACGCACAGACACCTCGCTGCCGCCGTTCTACATCCTCGTGTACGTCGACGACTTGGTCTTTGCCACTGCTGACACCGCGGCACTCGCCCACGTGAAGTCGGAGCTGCAGAGGAGACACACGTGCACAGACCTGGGTGAACTGACAAGCTATCTTGGCTTGCGGATCACCCGGGACAGAGCACGGCGCACCATCACCTTGACTCAGTCACACATGGTGCAGCAGATCCTTCAGCGCTTCCGCTTCACGTACTCCTCGCCTCAGTCCACTCCTCTGCCTACCGGTCACTCGCTCTCAGCTCTGCCTTCGGATGAGTCCGTAGAGCCGAGTGGCCCATATCCAGAGCTTGTGGGCTGCCTCATGTACCTGATGACCTGCACTCGACCTGACCTTGCATACCCTCTTAGCATCCTTGCACGCTATGTCGCTCCTGGCCGTCACAGGAAGGAGCACATGGATGCCGCTAAGAGGGTGTTGCGCTACTTGTGCAGTACGTCGGGCATGGGGCTAGTGCTTGGAGGACGAGACCGAGTTGTACTTACTGGACACTCAGACGCTTCTTGGGCGGACGACCAGGCTACACAGCGGTCGTCTCAGGGTTACACCTTCAGCCTTGGCTCCGGCTCAGTTTCTTGGCGTTCTACACGCTCTTCTTCTGTTCTCAGCTCCAGTTGTGAGGCTGAGATCTACGCCACAGCCATGGCTGCCCAGGAGCTATGCTGGCTGACCTACCTGCTGACCGACTTGGGAGAGCGGCCTCGTTCTCCTCCAGTGCTGTACGTCGACAACCAGGCTGCCATTGCCTTGTGTGAGGAGCACAGACTGGAGCACAGAACGAAGCACATCGCCCTGCGGTACTTCCTTGCTCGAGAGCTGCAGCAGCGTGGTCAGCTTCGTCTGCGTTACGTGGCCACAGAGGCCAACCTTGCTGATGTGTTCACCAAGGCGCTTCAACCTTGTGACCATCAGCGTTTCTGTACTCTTCTGGGCCTTGTGCCTGCTGGACCTCACTTACTTACCTCTTGACTCTGCTTGTACTGTGATCTGTATATATATACCTGCATGTTTACACCTGCTAGGCTGTGATCACTGTATCTCTTGCTATATTATCAACCTGCATGTGAACTGGTCTTGTGACCACTTGCTTGTGCTCAGAATTTGTGTGGTATCCTTGAGATCCACCCTGAGCTTGTTTTTGCTTTGCTTTGACTGGTCTTGTGACCCCTTGCTCTCCCCCATTTTGCCTATGGGGGTGTGTCAAACATTATATATATGTTGTGGTTGTTTAGGCTACAGTGGGTTAGCCTATAGGGGGTACACAATTCTAGGGTTAGGTACTTGTACTGATTTCACTGTTAGTTCAATCATTCCAGTCCGTTCATTCTGACAGTCCGCGTCTGCCATTTGGAGTATAAGGGTAAAGCTCTCCTTTCTTTTTGGGTGTTTTCGACTCCCCGACAATATCGCGAAACCGACATTCACCCAGCGTCCTCGTCTGCCTGTTGAAATATAAGGTTGAAGTTCCCCGCGCGATAATCCGGCTACGGAGCAAGCAAAAATGCTATCGAGGTCGGGGCAGTTTTATTTAAAAAGCTCGCACCCAACCGCTTTGCAGCCCACCGTGCCTATCACGCCACGTAACTCCACTGCTACCGGGTCCCAACTTCGCCGCTGCGCCGTCAATCCGAGTAGATGCTCGGGTGAGGAGGAAACCGTAGACTGTACCGCTGTTTTCATTGCAGCTCCCCGACTTTTTCGCGTGCCGTTCACCCAGCCCGCTTTTGTCGGAGTAGAACCGTGCCGCGAACTCCCCTTTTTTTTGGTATTTTCGTACAGCTGTCGAACGAGCACCAAACCAGGTGCCTTTAACCAGCACAGGGTAGGCACGTGTTCACCCCCGTTATTCGGCCAAGTCAGGTCGGCTGAATGAGTCGGAACCAAGGCTTGGTGGGGGTGGGCAGGTCGTTTCCACTGGCTTTTAACCTGCTCCCTTCATCGTTCTCCAACCCCCGCTTAGCTGTCGGGTAGTTTCTTCTCGGGTGTCCCGGTATCCTGCACCACACTCCTCCGAAAATGGCGGAATGGTACATGGACGCCGTTTAACCGTAGGCTGCTGAGACTGTCCTCGAAAACAGCTTCCGTACGGGAAATCCGCTCTCGCAAAATCTTGAACAATTGTCAACAGCACCAGGTGCGCAGTGTCGTGCAAAGTCTTTCCGAGGTGTACAGTCTCGAATTGCCCTTGCCGCCTGCGCCCCACTTCTTCTTAAGTGCAATTAAGCCACCGCGTTTTCCGTTGCTGCCCGTAAGTGTTGGCGGGTATGAAGCCACGTTTGTCCACATGCGCTCCTGCCGAAATCGTCGGTGACGCGCCCGCCATGCAGTAAAAGCCGCTGCACTTAAACGGTCGGGCGGGACGGCAGTTGACTCCCGCAACAATCGGGCAGTTGCCGTGGCATCTCTCCTCGTCACCAGCTTTTTCAGACGCAATTACTTTAGTGCCTGGCGAGTCCCAACAGTGTCCCTTGTTTTTGTCAAATTATATATTTCATATAATTTAGTTCTAGGTTGTGTAGGGGTGATTCTTAGAGGGTACAACAATTCTCTCGATACTCTTGTACCCCCTCCCCTAACCTAATCGACATACTTTCCTCTCTACTCTCAACATGGTATCAGAGCAGACGTTCACGCTTCCGGCCTCTCCACAGCAGAATGGGGTTGCTGAGCGCCGCATTGGCTTGGTCATGGAGGTAGCTCGTACCTCCTTGGTTCATGCGGCTGCCCCCCACTTTCTGTGGCCGTTTGCGGTCCGATACGCTGCGCATCAGCTCAACCTCTGGCCCCGTGTCTCCCTACCGGAGACTTCTCCGACACTACGTTGGACGGGAGAGGCTGGCGATGCATCGCGTTTTCGGGTCTGGGGATCCCGAGCTTTTGTTCGCGACACGTCCGCGGACAAGCTCTCCCGTCGCGCTGTCCCCTGTGTCTTCCTTGGCTTTGTCCCGGACGCGCCTGGTTGGCAGTTCTACCACGCCACCTCGCGTCGTGTCCTGGCCTCTCAGGACGTCACTTTTGACGAGTCCGTCCCCTACTACCGCCTCTTCCCCTACCGCACTGCTCCGCTCCCCCCCCCCGCCTCTCTTCCTCGCTCCAGGTGCTGAGGTACCAGACCCCCTTCCCCCTCAGGGTGCCGCTCCCTCAGGTGTGTTCTAGGTAGACCCGGGTGAGCCTGTCGAGGTGGCTGTCGACTCTCGTCCTGCTGGGGGTGCTGAGCCTGGGGGTGTTGCGTCTGGGGGTGCTGAGCCTGGGAGTGCTGAGTCTGGAGGTGCGGAGCCTGGGGGTGCTGAGCCTGGAGGTGTGGAGCCTGGAGGTGCGGAGCCTGGGGGTGCTGAGCCTGGAGGTGCGGAGCCTGGTGGTGCGGAGCCTGGGGGTGCGGAGCCTGGGGGCACTGAGTCAGGGAGTACTGACCCTGAGCGTACTACGCCTGGAGGACCCCTCTCCTCCCCACAGCTGCAGGAGAGGTACCTACAGTACTGCCGCCTCCGGAGAGGTGCTACTGGAGCTCGTCCTGGTACTTCCCCTCCTGCCCCAGAGCTCCCCCCCATTCAGCAGATCCGAGAGTGGTACACGCGGCGCTGCAGTCTTCGGAGTGGTGCTCCTGGTGCTGCGGACCCTGGCGTTGGAGCTGCTGCTGGAGCTGAGGACCCGGACGGTGGAGCTGCTGCTGGTGCTGAGGACCCGAGCGGTGGAGCTGCTGCTGGTGCTGAGGACCCGGGCGGTGGAGCTGCTGCTGGTGCTGAGGACCCGGACGTTGGAGCTGCTGCTGGTGCTGAGGACCCTGCCGCTGGTGTCTCTGCTGGTTCTGGAGACGCTGAGCGGCCGCGACCGTACTTCGTACCACTTCTTCAGCAGGTTCTTGGTCAGGCTCCTCCTCCTTGTCCTCCTCCCTCCGTAGAGTGTCCTCCGCCTGTCCAGTCGCAGTCACAGTTCCCGCCTGCCTCGCCTCTCCCTTGTCCCTCTCCTTACACTGGTCCCACAGGAGGTCTTGCAGAGCGTCGTGAGCCTGAGTCTCGTCCTGCGTCGCCTGTTCGTACTGCTCGCACTGGTCGTCGTGTCCCACGTGAGCGTCCTCCTCCTGTCCCTGGCACTCACTACATGACTCTGCGTCCCTCCACTGCTCCTTAGCGTGTTCCGCTGTCGTCTCCTCCTGCGTCCTCTCTGCCTACTCTTCCTGATCCGGAGTCTGACTCCCGTCGTGCTGCCAGTCCCACTGTCACCCGTCTCCTCGCTACTGTTGTCACTGACCCTACCTTTGAGTCCTCTGCTGCGTCTGCTCTGGTCGCTGAGTTGATAGACTTTGCTGCCCGCTGTCGTCTAGACTACGCCACTAGCCTTGTTGCTGAGTCTGAGTCTGAGTCTGTCTGTCCTCCGTCCGTCGGGGGTGAGTGTGCTCTTGGCACGGACGTCCTTCAGGACAGACAGGAGAAGTTCGAGTGCTTTGCTGCTGCTTTACCCCACCTCGTGTCCATGCTAGTTGCCCCTGAGGGAGACCCGGATGCACCAGACATCCCGACCCCGCGCACTTACGCTGAGGCGATGGCGGGTCCCTACTCCTCTCAGTGGCAGACAACCATGGACGCAGAGATGGCTTCCTGGAAGTCCACACGCACCTACGTCGACGAGGTTCCCCCACCTGGGGCGAACATCGTCAGTGGCATGTGGATTTTCAGGGTGAAGCGGCCACCGGGTTCTCCTCCTGTCTTCAAGGCGCGCTACGTGGCTCGAGGCTTCAGTCAGCGAGAGGGAGTTGACTTCTTTCAGACCTTCTCCCCCACCCCGAAGATGACCACTCTTCGGGTGCTGCTACACATAGCCGCTCAGCGCGACTACGAGCTTCACTCGCTTGACTTCAGCACTGCTTTCTTGGAGGGCAGCCTGCACGAGGAGATCTGGCTGCGCCGCCCTCCTGGCTTCACTGGGTCGGTTCCTCCTGGTACCCAGTGGAGGCTCCAGCGGCCGGTCTACGGTCTCCGCCAAGCACCGCGTGAGTGGCACGACACACTGAGGACGACACTTGCGGCTCTTGGGTTTGCTCCCTCTACTGCTGACCCGTCACTGTTTCTACGCACAGACACCTCGCTGCCGCCGTTCTACATCCTCGTGTACGTCGACGACTTGGTCTTTGCCACTGCTGACACCGCGGCACTCGCCCACGTGAAGTCGGAGCTGCAGAGGAGACACACGTGCACAGACCTGGGTGAACTGACAAGCTATCTTGGCTTGCGGATCACCCGGGACAGAGCACGGCGCACCATCACCTTGACTCAGTCACACATGGTGCAGCAGATCCTTCAGCGCTTCCGCTTCACGTACTCCTCGCCTCAGTCCACTCCTCTGCCTACCGGTCACTCGCTCTCAGCTCTGCCTTCGGATGAGTCCGTAGAGCCGAGTGGCCCATATCCAGAGCTTGTGGGCTGCCTCATGTACCTGATGACCTGCACTCGACCTGACCTTGCATACCCTCTTAGCATCCTTGCACGCTATGTCGCTCCTGGCCATCACAGGAAGGAGCACATGGATGCCGCTAAGAGGGTGTTGCGCTACTTGTGCAGTACGTCGGGCATGGGGCTTGTGCTTGGAGGGCGAGACCGAGTTGTACTTACTGGACACTCAGACACTTCTTGGGCGGACGACCAGGCTACTCAGCGGTCGTCTCAGGGTTACACCTTCAGCCTTGGCTCTGGCTCAGTTTCTTGGCGTTCTACACGCTCTTCTTCTGTTCTCAGCTCCAGTTGTGAGGCTGAGATCTACGCCACAGCCATGGCTGCCCAGGAGCTACGCTGGCTGACCTACCTGCTGACCGACTTGGGTGAGCGGCCTCGTTCTCCTCCAGTGCTGTACGTCGACAACCAGGCTGCCATTGCCTTGTGTGAGGAGCACAGACTGGAGCACAGAACGAAGCACATCGCCCTGCGGTACTTCCTTGCTCGAGAGTTGCAGCAGCGCGGTCAGCTTTGTCTGCGTTACGTGGCCACTGAGGCCAACCTTGCTGATGTGTTCACCAAGGCGCTTCCGCCTTGTGACCATCAGCGTTTCTGCACTCTGCTAGGCCTTGTGCCTACTGGACCTCACTTGCTTACTTCTTGACCCTGCTTGTACTGTGATCACTATATATATATATATATATATACCTGCATGTTTACTCTTGCTAGGTTGTGATCACTGTATCTCTTGTTTTGTTATAAACCTGCATGTGAACTGGCCTTGTGGCCACCTGCTTGTGCTCAGACTGTGTGGTGTCCTTGAGATCCACCCTGAGCTTTGTCTTGCTTGCTTTTATGCTTGACTGGTCTTGTGACCACTGTTAGGTTTGGCTATCCCCCCTACTTCACCTATGGGGGTGTGTCAAATTATATATTTCATATAATTTAGTTCTAGGTTGTGTAGGGGTGATCCTTAGAGGGTGTCAGAATATTATGCTCTAGCCTGTAGTGGGGTGCTCTGTAGCGAGTACAACCCTTCTAGGGTTTGCTATTTGTATCCCCATTCTTGCTAGTTCAGTCCTCTTTTGCCTTCATTCTCTCTTGCCTAGCTAGGTCAACCCTAGCTATGGCTCCTCAGTATACCTACTATTACGACATGGTATCAGAGCTTAACGTTCCTGGCCTGTGGGCCCACTTCACTGCTTCCGCTGCTACTGCTACTCCCTGTCCGCCGCGCGCCCCGTGGTGCGCGGCGTCGAAACTAGGGTTTTCAGCCCGCCGTGCGCCCCGAGGCGCGCGGCGGTTTTCTGCCCGCCGTGCGCCCCGAGGCGCGCGGCGGTTCTCTGCCCGCCGTGTGCCCCGAGGCGCGCGACGGGTTCCTGCCCCGTCACTCGGCACGTCGCCCCCGGGAGGCGCTGCGACGGGCGACGGGGACCCGCGCGTCGCCCCCCGTCGCCCGTCGTGGCCTGCACGCGGCCCGTACACCCGGCACGCGGCCCGTACGGGCTGCGCCAGGCCTGCGCGCGGCCCGTACGGGCTGCGCCAGGCCCGCGCGCGGCCCGTACGGGCTGCGCCAGGCCCGCGCGCGGCCCGTACGGGCTGCGCCAGGCCCGCGCGCGGCCCGTACGGGCTGCGCCAGGCACGCGCGCGGCCCGTACGGGCTGCGCCAGGCCCGCGCGCGGCTCGGACCGCCTGCGCGCGGTTCGGGAGGCGGTGCCAGGCCCGTGGGCGGCCCGTTCTTCGCTTCCCCTGTCCTCCCCGCTGTCCCCCGTGCTTCTGAAGGCGCCCCACCCCTCCTTCTGCCCGTTCTCCTGGATTAGGGTTTGGGGTGGGGGGTATGGGGGTGCAGCTTCAGTGTGCCGTTCCCTGCTCCTCCTCCTCCCTCGTCTCCCTCTGCTACAGCTGCCGCTGAGGGGGGTGGTGTGTGGGAGCCTAGGGTTTGGGGTCTAAGGGGGGTACCGTCGGAGTGGAGCTAGGGTTTGAAGCAGGGGGTGTGTGTCGAGGGGTGTGGGACAGTTGGAGGAGGTTGAGCGGAGGCTGCCGTCTTGTCGTCAGCAGCACCTGTAGTCCGGGGCGCTTGTTCCGGTAGCCCAGTCGTAGCCAGCTGCGCCAGTCGCCCGTGGGTCCGTTGCTCGTCTGCCGCTCTTCTTAGCCGCGGAGCCAGTTACTCCTGTAGTCCGGGGCGCTTGTTCCGGTAGCCACTGAGCCAGTTTGACTCCTGTTGCCCGTGTGTCTGCAGCTTCAGCCGACGCCTCTTATCTCCTCTCCACCTACAGTCTCGCCTCCTCCTCCTCACTTGACCCCTTGTGACTGCCTCTAGCTTTGCTCATAATTGTGAACCTTAAACTATTGCTTCTTGCTTGTGCTCAGAATGAGTGGTGACATCGTGATCCACCCTGAGCTTGTACTGCTTTGTTTCCTCTGCTGATTACACCCCACTTTGGCTATGGGGGTGTGTCAGAATATTATGCTCTAGCCTGTAGTGGGGTGCTCTGTAGCGAGTACAACCCTTCTAGGGTTTGCTATTTGTATCCCCATTCTTGCTAGTTCAGTCCTCTTTTGCCTTCATTCTCTCTTGCCTAGCTAGGTCAACCCTAGCTATGGCTCCTCAGTATACCTACTATTACGACAGAGGGTACAACAATTCTCTCGATACTCTTGTACCCCCTCCCCTAACCTAATCGACATACTCTCAACAGTTTTTTCCTCGTCTCCACAGTAAATTCTTCCGAAAATCTCGCGTGCACGTTGACGAACAACCACGCCAACTGCCGCACAGGACGACGACTCCGAAAATTTCGTGCAGGTGCCGACGCAGATCCGCTGACGCCAGCTGCCACACGAAAATAACTCCGAAATCGTCGCGGCGCAGCGGAAATAACGCACGTTCGATGTCGCGACAGCTCCAGCTGTCCGTTGCCCGGGGGGAGGGAGGCCACGGTCGATCGCGACCGTTCGAGGCAAGGATCTGGCGGTGCCGACGGCGTGCCCTACAAAATTATGACCGCGAGGAGCAACTAACTACGTAGTTCTCCTGGCCGGCCTATGCAACTCCTCCTGGACCCCAAGACATCCGTCCTCGTCCCCCCCCCCCCCCCCCCCCCCCCCCCCCCCCCCGAGGGGTAATACACTCTAAAAAGCGGGGTAGGCTAGGAAAGTAGCTCTGATACCAGGTGTTATGAATGAACTTGCAGAGTGCGCAGTAAAACGAATAACGAGAATACTGAATTACAGAATGACGAAACAATGAAGTAGCGAGGCCTAAATAGGGGAAATGCTAGCTAAGCGAATTGGTAGGGCGAAGGTGGCTCGGTGATGTTTGCGATTGGGGCGGAGGCCGACTCAGGAGTGGTTCGGCCGACGAAATAGGCCGAGCAGGTTCGTCGCGTGACCCTCGGAATGTACTCGCTAAAGCGCGAGCACAGTAAGGAATTACAATTCCTTACATTCGCCAGTTACATAGCGTTACTGCTTCAAGCAATGGAACACAATGCCACTTTCACCATCATCGGCCAATGACAGGCACGATGTACAAGGAATAGTAACTAGGACAAGATCACGTAAGGATATTGAAGGTGCGCGGGAAGAGAGGAAATGGAAGAACTCATATAAACATGCAAAGAGCAACAACTAAGTCCAGTGCATCACTGCAACAAGCACCTAAAATCAACGTAGGGAACACAACCAAAAGCACACGGCGTGCGGGGGGCTGGATTCCGAAGAGCACGCCGACGCACCGCCCTAGAGTTCCGCTCAGCCCGCTGCGGGATTGGCGAAAGTAACTTCGTCGCGTCCCTGACCCCGTGCGACGACGCTCTGCATATCACTCAACCGAATCCGCATATCGACCCTGGTTCCCAAGTAGAGGAAAAAAAATATATCGAGTTACCACACGATTTACGGCTTGATTCTGTAAGACAACGGTCTAAGGGCCGATGAGCTGCAGGAGGTGCGGCTGCGGCTCGGTGTAGAGCATGCCGACGGCGATGACGAGCGGCACGAAGCCGTACTGCGCCGCGACCTTGGCCTTCCGCAGCACCCACGTGGGCCACTCCTTCACGGCCCGCGCCATGCGCTCGTAGTCCACCAGAGCCATCGAGGCGGAGGAATACTAGGATAGGAGGGAGCAGAGAAGCAAGTCGAGGAGGTTCAAGGGAACGCAGCTGGCGGAAATGGTGGGTGCGGAGAGGAATGACATGAAGGGTGTCGATGGGAAAAGAGAGGAGGGGAGAGCAGCTGTCGAAAGAAGTTGGTGTATGCAGCTGATTGTGGGGAGTGTACCTTTTTTTTTTATTGTGGCTTCGCACAATTCATCTAATGGAACCCGATATGGATCAGCTTCCCTCACCAGTCGTATCGCAATCATAATCCCATTTTACTTTCTGTTACAAGCCGCCGGTGCGCTTCCAAACAATCACGCCATAGCGAGGATGGCATTTAGCAATAGGAGTAGCTCGTCGGAATCCATAAATACCTCCACATACCCATCGATGCTCCTTAGCTCGCGTGCATCACCATCTCGTTCCACCTCCACCATGCCTTTTGCAATGACTTGACGAAAAGCCCGCTGCCACTCGCGCATTGCTGGCAGCAGCAGCAGCAGCAGGAGAGCGACTGACGCTCTCGCTTCGCCGTCCGACACGACGTGTGCCTAATACTAGGCTCGTTGGCCACTACTCCCTTCCGCGTCAACATATGCGGATTTCACCAGCGCGTGTGCGAAATGCCTTCGCGAACAGATATCCTGGGCAATCGAGGGTTTCTGTTGCTGCTGGTCGCCGTCGTACTCGCGTCCTATTGGCTGATCGCCGACGACAGCAGCAGCCAAAACGACCTTCTGGCCGGAGAAAACTTTCCGGGGGGAGATTCCCCCGATGCCCTCTCTGAGAAACTCTCGCTGGAAGAAAATATCAAGTTAGAGTCACATGAATTTTCACTAGAAGCCGAGACTGAGTCTCGGCAGCAAGAGTCCGCGAGCCCACCCCGTGGTGCACATTCAAGGCAACGGTCTGGGTCTTCAAATTACTGTCACTTGTACCAGGGTCGATGGGTGAGGGACACAAGGACACCCATTTCTCGTTATTATGACGGCGGGGAGTGCTTCTGGATATCGCAGTGCCTTTGGGAGAAATTCAACTGCCGCCACATGCAACGGCCGGTGGGAGATGGCCGGGGGAAGCAACGCGGAAGTGTCGAAACCGAAGCAAAGATGCTGCAAAGGCGACGGTTGCAAGAGGAAGGGCCGCAGGATGATACAGAGAGAGTTGTGGGGGGAGGTTCGGTAGAGAGGAGTGATGCGGGGGAGAATGGAGGAACGCCACAGCAGGAAGAGCAGAGTGGGCGAAGAAGCGGAAAGGCCGCCGATCGGGGCAAGGAGGAGGAGGGGGAGGAGGAGGGCATGAGTCGGGACTTTGCATTTGAGGAGTATCGGTGGCAGCCCCATGGGTGCGACGTGCCTGCCTTCAACGCCTCTGACTTCCTGCTCAGGCACGCTCGGCCCCTCTGCTCCCTCACGCGCACCGCACCTGGCGCCCACTGCAGCGCACCAGGCGCCAGGCAAAGTCCATAGCCGTGTTGCTCGCTCCCTGCCCCACCACCTCAATTCAAAACCCCCTTGCCCTCTCCCTCCCTCCTGCTGCCATGCCTCGCACACAACCTTCACTGGCAACTGGTGGTGCCATGCATGCACTCTCTCACTTGCCACACCACGCAGCACCTCACCTCTCCTCTTCCCCTCCTTCCCTCCTCCCCCCTCCCACCCGTCCATGTGTGTGACAGGATGCAGCACCGCACGGTGGCGCTGGTGGGGGACTCGCTGAGCCGCCAGCAGTTCCTCTCGCTGCTCTGCCTGGTCGCCCCGCACCCCCAAGTGCTGCCCCCCAACCACACCCGCCCACTCAACGCAGTCAGCGGGGGCGGGGCGGGCGGGCAGGGCGTGGCGGTGGTGGACGTGGGGTGGCGCTTCAACCTCACGTGGGGCGCGCCTGTGCGCGGCACTGCCAGGGGCGCTGCTGTGTGGCTGCCCGGCAGCAACACCACTCTGCTGCAGCGCACCTCCAACCTGCTGTGCCGTGAGGACGTGCTGCCCGCTGCCGTACCCGTGGAGGAAGAGGGAGAGGATGAGGAGGGGGAGGGGGAGGATGAGAAGAAGGAAGGGAGGAGTGAGGGGGAGAGTGTGGAGGAGGGGAGGGAGGAGGGCAGGCAGGGGCGGCGGCAAGTGGGGGCGGGGAGGAGGAGGCAGTACAGGCGGGTGGTTCGGGTGTATGAGGCGGATGAGTGGCTGCTGCAGCACCTGTGGCGGCTGGACGTGGTCGTGATCAGCACTGCCAACCACTGGACTGCCACCAGGTGCGTGAGGGAGGGCGTATGAGGCGAAGCACGCACGCAGTAGGGCAGCCGGCCTCGGTTTGTGTTTCGATCAACACACACCCCTCGTTCCACCCGCCCTACATTCCCAGTCCTCATCCCCACTCCTCTATCCTTTTGTCTCGCTATCGCTCCACCCACCTCCCCCTTCCACACAGTTTCAGGGCCAACCAGCGGGCCGTGCAGACCTCCCCCACCGCGCGCCCGTTCATGCCGTCAGAGAGTCAACTGGAGTCAACGCCGTTCATGGCTGGCCTGCGCAGGCAGGCACTGCTGGCAGTCATGCGCTCACTGGCGCTCTCCGCTGCCCGCTCTGCCCGTGCCGCTCCGCCCGTCATCTTCCTGCGCTCTGCCTCGCCCAGCCACTTCACCGGCGGCACCTTTCAATCCGGTGGCCGCTGCGACATGCATGCGGTGAGTGCAGGGAGCAGTGCATGCCAATGTTAAGGTATGTTGATATGCACTTTCTGCGTGTGCATGAGCACAAGCTGCTGTAGCAGCTGGTAGTGCTGTGCTGCACATGCTGCTTCCCATCACCCCAGCTCATGTTTACTTCTTCCTCCTTCCCCTCTCTCTCCTCCCCTGCGACCCATTCCCACCAGGAGCCCCTCTCACCGGCTACAGCCTGTGCTGCCGATTGCCGTGATGCCGCAGCAGAGGAAGCTGTAGCGGCCGCCAGCGCTGCTGTTGCTTCCGCTACAGCTGCTGCCTCTGATGACCTTGCTGCCACTATGTCTGGCGCCCCACCCTCTGCCTTGGCCGTGCATGAGTCCACGTGGGGGCAGCCCAGCATCCCATGGCTGCGCCTGCTGGACGCCTTGCCCCTCTCCCTCATGCGCCCCGACGCCCACGTCGTCGCCTTCCACCCGCTCCCAAATGCACCCCCTCTGCCTCACCCGTTCATGTCAGAGAAACCGCTGCTGCCCCACAGGCAGCTGCTGCCACGGGCGGTGGTGAACGGGTCTGTGGTGGGGCAGGGCGATGGCGCTGTAACGCGGGGGCGAGGGGGGGGGCGAATGATTCGTGACTGCGTGCACTGGTGCCTGCCTGGCGTGCCTGACACCTGGAACCAGCTCATGTATGCCGACCTCTTGCAATCTGGCCTTCTTGCTGTCATTTGATTCCCTTCCATGCTTTGTGTACGGGGCAGCCACACAAGCTAGCCCCCCCTGGTGCTCGGATGTGATGTGAGCAACACCTGATGCGTCAAAGGATGTGACGAAGGAACCCCTCATGATTTCACACAAACATACACGAAATATGCTGTCCTGTTATGGTAATAAGCCAAGTAAGCCAGCCAGGTTACGGTATGAGGCCCACCCCAAGCAACAGAAAGTTCACAGAAAATGGACAGGGAACACAGCATGCTACATAGCATCTTCTGCCTCCTCCTAAGCCTAGTGATGGGAGCTCAAGTGGGTGCGTTCATTCCTGCCAGCTTTCTGGCTGGTTTGTGCGGGCGGAGTGTGGATGAACCCCCTGCCATTTGCCACCGTGAAGAGCTGGTACAAAGACAACTCATTGCTGTAGAAAGAAATACAGCATGGCGTTAAACACATCAGCTCAAACTGTTCTGGCCATCTCCAGGAGCAAATGTCAGAATATTATGTTCTAGCCTGCAGTGGGGTGCTCTATAGCGAGTACAGCCCTTCTAGGGTTAGCTATTTGTACCACCGTTGTTGCTAGTGCAAAACCCCTCTTCCGTTCAATTCTCTCTTGCCTAGCTAGGGTTCTCCTAGCTATGGCCTCTCACTATACCTACTATTCCGACATGCTATCAGAGCGGTTACGCTCTTGGCCTGTGGGCCCCACTACTGCTTCCGCTGCCCTACTCTGTGCTGCGCGCCCCGTGGCGCGCGGCCTTCAATTTTTCATCCCGCCGCGCGCTCGGGGCGCGCGGCGGTTCCCTGCCCGCCGTGCGCGCCGAGGCGCGCGGCGGTTTCCAGCCGTGGGGGAGCCCGCGCGCACCCCGCCCGTCCGTCGCGGCGCCCTGGGGAGCACTCGCGGCCCCCACCCTGCACGTCGCGTCGCCCCCGTCGACCCTCGAGTCGCCTCCGGGGACCCGCGCGCACCCCCCCACCGTCGAATCGCCCCCCCGTCGCCCGTCGTGGCCTGCGCGCGGCCCGTACAGCCGGCGCGCGGCCCGTACGGGCTGCGCCAGGCCCGCGCGCGGCCCGTACGGGCTGCGCCAGGCCCGCGCGCGGCCCGTACGGGCTGCGCCAGGCCCGCGCGCGGCCCGTACGGGAAGCGCCAGGCCCGCGCGCGGCTCGGGCCGCCTGCGCGCGGTTCGGGCGGCTGTGCCAGGCCCGTGGGCGGCCCGTTCCTCGCTGCACCTGCCCTCCCCACTGTCCCCCGTGCTTCTACTGGCGCCCTACCCCTCCTACAGCCCGTTCTCCTGAATTAGGGTTTGGGGGTGAGGGGTATGGGGGTGAAGCCACTGAGTGCCGTTCCCTGCTCCTCCTCCTCCTCCCTAGTCTCCCTCTGCTACAGCTGCCACTGAGGGGGGTGGTGTGTGGGAGCCTAGGGTTTGGGGTTTAAGGGGGGTACCGTGGGAGTGGAGCTAGGGTTCAGCAGGGGGTGTGTGTCGAGGGGTGTGTGGGGCAGTTGGAGGAGGTTGAGCGGAGGTTGCCGTCGTGTCGTCCGCAGCACCTGTATTCCGGGGCCTTTCTTCTCCCGGTAGCTCAGAGAGCCGGTTGCACCTGTCGCCCGTGGGTCCGTTGCTACTGTCGCTGGCTGATCAGTTGCAGAGCCTGTTACTCCTGTATTCCGGGGCCTTTCTCCTCCCGGTAGCCACCAGCGTTGCACCAGAGCCGTCTGTTGCCCGAGTGTCTGCAGCTTCAGTCGTCGCCTCCACTCTTCTCTCATCTCACCAGCCCTCCTCCTCCTCGCTTGCCCTCTGTGACAGCTTTAGCTTTACCCATAATTGTGAACTTTAAACTTTTGCTTCTTGTTAATGTGCTCAGAATGTGTGGTGACATCGTGATCCACCCTGAGCTTCTACTGCTTTGCTTGCTGTGCTGATTACACCCCACTTTGGCTATGGGGGTGTGTCAGAATATTATGTTCTAGCCTGCAGTGGGGTGCTCTATAGCGAGTACAGCCCTTCTAGGGTTAGCTATTTGTACCACCGTTGTTGCTAGTGCAAAACCCCTCTTCCGTTCAATTCTCTCTTGCCTAGCTAGGGTTCTCCTAGCTATGGCCTCTCACTATACCTACTATTCCGACAGCAAAACATGAGCTCTAGTACAGGGCCTATTTTATCAGGGTAAATCACCCTGATGCCCTGATGAACAGGGTGGTTTTAAGGTAGTAACACTGATGGGGTCGGTTTTTTTTTTTGGGACCTTCATTTACCCTGATATGCCAGGCTTAACGTTTATGCTACACTGTCGCCACAGGGTTGCCGATTCTGTTATCGAGTTTTACCCGGAAGCGAGTTCCAGCCACCCCCCCCCCCCCCCCCCCCCTCCTCTTCCCCGTAACCTCGTTATCCCTTGTGCCAACTTTCGTAACTGTACAAATCGTCACGAGATTACGTATGCTAGCACGATGTTGGTTACCATTGGCCAGTATTGCAGTTTCATTCGAGGCTGCAACAATGTCCCGATCTCGTCAATGCAACTCAACCTTGCCTAGCTATCTCGACATGGCATCTAGAGCAGGTTCTTAGGACCTAAGTTTAAGGGCCCACCAGTTACTAAGTTACCTCACCAACGGCCTGCCTACCTGCCTTGCCTGTTTGTCTGCCTAGCCTGCTGCCCGCGCGCGCCTCGGCTGCGCGCGCACGCCTTTTTTTTTAGCGCGCACTGCTGCTGCCAGCCGCGTCGCGCCCCGTCCGTCGCCCGCGCAGCCCGCCCTGAGCCCGCGCAGCCCGCGCGCGGCCCGTCGCTGCCTTGCGCAGCCCGCTAAGGCCCCGCGCAGCCCGTCTGCAGGCCGCGCGTCGCGTTCGTCGCTCGCGCGCAGCTCGTTTAGGCCCCGCGCGTCGCGTTCGCTGCCTGCGTGGACTGCTTCAAAGCTGCGCACTGCACCTACCGTCCGCGAGCAGCCCACCTAGGCCCTGCAAGTCGCGTTCGTCGCTCGTACAGCGCACTGCTGCCCCGTGCATTGCGTCTGGGGTTTAGGGTTTACCCTGTTTTTCCTATCTGCCTTTGCCTGCTGCCTGAGCCTGCTGCCTGAGCCTACTGCCTGAGCCTGCTGCCTGAGCCTGCTACTTTTGCCTGCGCTGCAACCATGGCGACCCTTACTGTTCTCGCCTTTGAGCCTGACGGCCGCCCCATCGAGTTTGACACCTGGCTTAGTGATCTGCGGCTTTACCTTATGACTGACGTCGCAGACGGAGTATCACTGCTAGCCTATGTGACCGGCACTGTCCCTACTCCCGCTGAGACTGCTCCTGCCCCTGAACGAGCACAGTGGGAGCTCCGCGATGCAGTCGCGCGCCTTGTTATTCGCAATCACCTACCGATCTCTGAGCGCGCGCATTTCAACCAGCTTAAGACTGCTAAGACGCTGTATGATGCTGTCGTTGCCCGCTATTCCGCCCCGGCCACAGCCACCGTTGGTAGTCTCATCCTGCCTTACCTGTTCCCAGACTTAGCCTCGTTTCACACTGCTGCCGACCTTATCACTCACCTCCGCGCTAGTGACGCCCGCTTTCGAGCCGCTCTTACCGACGAGTTCCTCGCCACGAACACCCCCCCGCTGTACTTCACCCTCTACATCCTCGTCACCCGCCTCCCTGACACTCTTCGCTCTGTCAGGGATCACTTCCTTGCCAAGGATCCTCCAACTATCACTCTGGACGACTTCGAGCAGCAGCTGGTCGCAGCAGAGAAGAACATCCTCGCTGTCGGTGCTGCTCGTGGCACTCCCCGCACTCCCCTCTTTGAGGGGTGCTCCCCCTCCCCTCTTGACCCCTCCTACGCCTCTGCTGCTACTGCTGTCGACTTCCTCGGTGCGGAGAAGGTCGCAGCGGCTTCCGCTCCTGGTGGGAAGCGTGGTGGTGGCAGGGGCGGCAAGGGTGGCAGGGGTGGCGGAGGTGGCGGTGGAGGGAGCGGTGGTGGAGGCGGCGGGGGTGGTGGAGGTGGTGGGGGTGGACGTGGGGGTGGAGGCGGTGGGTGGGGTGGCGGCAGGACCGGGGGCGGTGGAGGCGGCGGCGGCGGTGGTGGGGGAGGAGGCAGCGGCAGTGGCGGTGGAGGTGGGAGTGGGGGTGGATCTGGCCAGAAGGGTGGCCCCACTGGTGGCAAGCAGCAGCAGCAGCAGCAGCAGCAGCAGCAGCAGCCACAGCAGCAGCAGCAGCTTCCTCCCCTCACCTCCCAGCAGCTCAATGACTGGTATGCTGGGCGTGGGGCGTCTCGGGGTTCTGACCGCTGCCCCTATGTCATTCGTACTGGCCCCCGCAAGGGTCGCCCCTGCAACGGTTTTCACACTGAGTATCGTTGTTTTGCTAGGCTTAGTGACGCCTGGCGTGCCAAGTATCCTGATGCTACTGAGTTCCCCAACTGTGCAAAGCTGCTTAGGCGTGATGTGCCTATCTTTGATCTGGACTATGATGTTATTCTTGCTGCCATGTATGCATTGACTATTAGTGCTGAGGGTGACTGTTACTTGTGTGTGCCGCCTGATCCTGGTATTGACCCCGGTATAAGGGCTGCAGCCCTAGGTGCTAGTGAGTCTGCTCCCCTTGGTACTGAGTCGGCTCAGGCCTTGCACACGTTTACACTTGACTCTGGTGCTTCCCGCTGTTTCTTTCGCGATAGCACCACCGTCACTCCCCTCCCTGCACCTGTCCCTGTCTCACTGGCTGACCCCTCTGGGGGCCCAGTGCTTGCACGAGCCACGACTGTGCTCCCGTGCCCGGCGGTCCCGTCTGGTGAGCTGTCAGGTCTCCTCGTCCCCTCGTTCTCTACGAACCTGGTGAGCAACGCCGTCCTCCAGGATCACTGGGTTGACACCTGGACTCCTGGAGGGCAGCGTGTGGCGATCTGCACGTGCTCCAAGACTGGCCGCCACCTGGCCACGTTCACTCGTGAGCCGGGGTCCAGTCTGTACACCCTCACCACTGTTTCACGCTCCGCTCCTTTGTCTCCGCAGCTGTACGCGTCTGCTCAGGTAGCTACCCAGTGTGAGTGCCGCCGCCTGTCGCACGACACGCTCCTGTGGCACCACCGCCTTGGTCACCCCTCCCTGCCTCGCCTTCGTAGCATGCACTCTCGCTCTCTGGTCTCTGGGCTTCCCAGGTCTCTGCCTGCCCTCCCTCCCTCGCCTGCGCCGCCCTGCATTCCCTGCGTCGAGGGGCGGCAGCGCGCCGCTCCTCACTCCTCCTCGTTTCCTCCCACAGAGGCTCCCCTGCAGACGCTTCACCTGGACGTGTGGGGCCCAGCCCGCGTCCAGGGACAGGGCCGTGAGCGGTACTTTCTGCTGGTTGTCGACGACTACACGCGTTACACCACGATCTTCCCCTTGCGCAGCAAGGGGGACGTCCCTGCTATTTTGATCCCCTGGATCCGCGCTGTGCGTCTCCAGCTCCGCGAGCGGTTCGAGCGGGACTTTCCTGTCCTACGTCTGCACTCTGACAGAGGTGGTGAGTTCTCCTCTGACCTCTTGGCAGCCTTCTGTGCGGAGCACGGCATCACTCAGTCTTTCACGCTTCCGGCCTCTCCGCAGCAGAATGGGGTTGCTGAGCGCCGCATTGGCTTAGTCATGGAGGTCGCTCGTACCTCCATGATCCATGCGGCGGCTCCCCATTTTCTGTGGCCGTTTGCGGTCCGGTACGCCGCGCATCAGCTCAACCTCTGGCCCCGTGTCTCCTTGCCGGACACCTCGCCCACGCTGCTGTGGACGGGGGACAGTGGCAATGCGTCGCGTTTCCGGGTCTGGGGTGCTCGTGCCTTTGTCCGCGATCTCACCGCGGACAAGCTCTCTGCTCGCGCCATTCCCTGCGTCTTCCTTGGTTTTCCTCCTGACGCGCCTGGCTGGCAGTTTTACCACCCCACCTCACGCCGTGTCTTTGCGTCTCAGGACGTCACCTTTGACGAGTCTGTTCCCTTCTACCGTCTCTTTCCCTACCGCACTGCCTCTCGCCCCCCCCCGCCGCTCTTTCTCGCTCCAGGTCCTCCCCAGGTAGACCCCCTCCCCGCACCAGGTCCTGCTCCCTCAGGTGTTTCTCAGGTAGACTCCGGTACCTACTCCTGCTGAGGTCACTGGTGACTCAGGTCCTGCTGGGGGTGGTCCTGCTCGGGGTGCTGTGCCTGCGCGTGAGGAGCCTGGAGGTGCTGAGCTTGGGGGTGTCGAGTCTGAGGGTGCGGAGCCTGCGCGAGAGGAGCCTGGAGGTGCTGAGCCTAGGGGTGCGGAGTCTGGGGGTGCTGTGCCTGCGCGTGAGGAGCCTGGAGGTGCTGAGCTTGGGGGTGCCGAGTCTGAGGGTACTGAGCCTACGCGTGAGGAGCCTGGAGGTGCTGGCGCTGGAGGTTCTGGAGCAGTTGGGGGTGCTGGCGCTGAGGGTTCTGAGTCTGCTGTTGCGCGGTCTCCTTGGAGTAGCCGCCTTCGTCCACGTGTGCCTCTCACCTCACAGCAGCTGCAGGACCGGTACGGTCGCCGTCAGGGTCGCGCTGCTGGAGCCCGGGGCTCTACTGCTGGAGTCGCTGGTTCCGGAGGTGCTCGTACTGGAGGTACTGGAGCTGCTGGGGCTGGGGGTGCTGCGTCTGGAGGTGCTGCTGCTACTGCTGTTTCTGCGCACCGACACTTCGCTGCCACCGTTCTACATCCTCGTGTACGTCGACGACTTAGTCTTTGCCACTGCTGACACTGAGGCTCTCGCCTTGGTGAAGTCGGAGCTGCAGAAGAGACACACGTGCACAGACCTGGGTGAGCTGCGCAGTTACCTTGGCTTGCAGATCACTCGGGACAGAGCACGCCGCACCATCACACTGACTCAGTCACACATGGTGCAGCAGGTTCTTCAGCGCTTCGGCTTCACCTGGTCCTCGCCACAGCACACTCCTCTGGCTACAGGTCACTCGCTCTCAGCTCCACCTTCGGACGAGTCCGTAGAGCCGAGTGGTCCTTACCCAGAGCTAGTGGGCTGCCTCATGTACCTGATGACCTGCACTCGTCCTGACCTTGCGTACCCTCTTGGCCTTCTCGCTCGCTACGTGGCTCCTGGTAGGCACCGACCAGAGCACATGGCTGCTGCTAAGAGGGTACTGCGCTACTTGTGCAGTACATCGGGCATGGGGCTCGTGCTTGGAGGACGGAGTGAGGTGGTTCTCACTAGGCACTCAGACGCGTCTTGGGTTGACGACCAGGCTACACAGCGGTCGTCACAGGGTTACACCTTCAGCCTTGGCTCTGGCTCTGTTTCTTGGTGGTCTACACGCTCGTCTTCTGTTCTCAGCTCCAGTTGTGAGGCTGAGATCTACGCCACCGCCATGGCTGCACAGGAGCTACGCTGGCTCACCTACCTGCTGACTGACTTGGGTGAGCGGCCTCGTTCTCCTCCAGTGCTGTACGTTGACAACAAGGCGGCCATTGCCTTGTGTGAGGAGCACAGACTGGAGCACAGAACGAAGCACATCACTCTGCGTTACTTCCTGGCTCGAGAGTTGCAGCAGCGAGGCCAGCTTCGTCTTCGCCACGTGGCCACTCGGGCCAACACTGCTGATATATTCACCAAGGCACTTCCGTCTGGTGATCATCAGCGCTTTTGTACTCTGTTGGGCCTTGTGCCTACGTTTCCACACTTGCTGTAGTCTCTGCTTGTACTGTGATATATATATATATATATATACCTGCATGCTGGCTCTTGCTAGGTAGCCATCACTGTACTGTTATTGCTGCATATATATCTCTGCATGTGAACTGGCCTTGTGGCCATTTGCTTGTGCTCTGAATGTGTGGCGACGTTGTGATCCACCCTGAGCTTGTTTTGCTTCTCTTGACTGGTCTTGTGACCCGTTGCTCTCCCCCACTTTGCCTATGGGGGTGTGTCAAATGATATATATGTGTGATATATATTGGTAGGCTGTAGTGGGGTAGATGTTATAGGGGATAACACTTTGGGGTTGTGTCTCTTGTAGCAATCTCTCTCGTCAATGCAACTCAACCTTGCCTAGCTATCTCGACAGGCCAAACCCAAAAATTTGCCCTGCTCCAGAAGCATCATGAGGCTGAAACTCGAGAGACATGTCTGTTAGAATCTAGCAGCAGGAATGGATGAACTAGCAGGATGCAGGAGTACAAGTAGTAAACCCTAATTGGGTTGTACCCCATATGGGCTACCCCACTACAGCCTAGACAATATGCAGCATATATAGTTTGACACACCCCCATAGGCAAAGTGGGGGAGAACAAGGGGTCACACGACCAGTCAAGAGAAGCAAAGCAAGCTCAGGGTGGATCACAACGTCACCACACATTCTGAGCACAAGCAAAGGGCCACAAGGCCAGTTCACATGCAGAGACATATATGTAGCAATAACAGTACAGTGATGACTACCTAGCAAGAGCCAGCATGCAGGTATATATATATAGAGATCACAGTACAAGCAGAGACTACAGCAAGTGTGGAAACGTAGGCACAAGGCCCAACAAAGTACAAAAGCGCTGATGATCACCAGACGGAAGTGCCTTAGTGAATATATCAGCGGTGTTGGCAAGAGTGGCCACGTGGCGAAGACGAAGCTGGCCTCGCTGCTGCAACTCTCGAGCCAAGAAGTAACGCAGAGCGATGTGCTTCGTTCTGTGCTCCAGTCTATGCTCCTCACACAAGGCAATGGCCGCCTTGTTGTCAACGTACAGAACTGGAGGAGAACGAGGCCGCTCACCCAAGTCAGTCAGCAGGTAGGTGAGCCAGCGTAGCTCCTGTGCAGCCATGGCTGTGGCGTAGATCTCAGCCTCACAACTGGAGCTGAGAACAGAAGACGAGCGTGTAGACCGCCAAGAAACAGAGCCAGAGCCAAGGCTGAAGGTGTAACCCTGTGACGACCGCTGTGTAGTCTGATCGTCAACCCAAGACACATCAAAGTGCCCAGTGAGGACCACCTCACTCCGTCCTCCAAGCACGAGCCCCATGCCTGATGTACTGCACAGGTAGCGCAACACCCTCTTGGCAGCATCCATGTGCACCTTTCGGTGCCAACCAGGAGCCACGTAACGAGCCAAAAGACCAAGAGGGTATGCGAGGTCAGGTCGAGTACAGGTCATCAGGTACATGAGGCAGCCAACTAGCTCTGGGTAAGGACCACTCGGCTCTACGGACTCGTTCGAAGGTGGAGCTGAGAGCGAGTGACCTGTAGCCAGAGGAGTGGGCTGTGGGGAGGACCAACAGAAGACGAAGCGCTGAAGGACCTGCTGCACCATGTGTGACTGAGTCAGGGTGATGGTGCAGCGTGCTCTGTCCCGGGTGATCTGCAAGCCAAGGTAGCTGCGCAGCTCACCTAGGTCTGTGCACGTGTGTCTCTTCTGCAGCTCCGACTTCACCTGAGCGAGAGCCTCAGTGTCAGCAGTGGCAAAGACCAAGTCGAACGGCGGCAGCGAAGTGTCGGTGCGGAGATTCAGCGAGGGGTCAGCAGTCGAAGGAGCGAACCCAAGAGCCGCAAGTGTAGTCCTCAGTGTATCGTGCCACTCACGAGGCGCCTGGCGGAGACCGTAGACTGGCCGCCGGAGGCTCCACTGGGTACCAGGAGGGAACGACCCAGTGAAGCCAGGTGGGCGGCGCAGCCAGATCTCCTCGTGCAGGCTGCCCTGTAAGAAGGCTGTGCTGAAGTCAAGAGAGTGAAGCTCGTAGTCACGCTGAGCGGCAACGTGCAGCAGCACCCGAAGAGTGGTCATCTTCCGGGTGGGGGAGAAGGTCTGGAAGAAGTCAACTCCCTCTTGCTGACTGAAGCCTCGAGCAACGTAACGAGCCTTGAAGACAGGCGGAGAACCCGGCGGCCGCTTCACCCTAAAAATCCACATGCCATCGACGATGTTCGCCCCAGGAGGGGGAACCTCATCGACGTAGGTGCCTGTGGACTTCCAGGATGCCATCTCTGCGTCCATGGCTATCTGCCACTGAGAGGAGTACTCACCCGCGATCGCCTCAGCGTAAGAGCGCGGGGTCGGGATGTCTGGTGTATCCAGGTCTTCCTCAGGGGCAAGCAGCATGGCCACGAGGTGAGGAGCAGCAGCCGCAAGACACTCAAGGTCCTCTTGCCTGTCCTCAAGGACGTCCTCTGCGTAAGTGCGCGGAGTGGGGATGTCTAGTGCATCCGGGTCTCCCTCAGGGGCAAGCAACCAGGCCACGAGATGAGGTACAGCAGCCGCAAGAGAGTCAAAGTCCTCCTGCCTGTCCTCAAGGACGTCCGTGCTAAGAGCACACTCACCCTCGACGGACGGAGGACAGACAGACTCAGATTCAGCAACAAGACTGGCAGCGAAGTCTAGACGACAGGCAGCAGCAAATTCAACAAGCTCAGCGACCAGGGCAGACGCAGCAGTAGATTCAAACGACGGGTCAGTGACAACAGTGGCTAGCAGACGCGTGACAGTAGGGTGCTCAGCACGAAACTGGTCAGACTCAGGATCCGCGACGTCAGGCAAAGAGGACGCAGGAGGAGACGGAAGAGGAGTACGCTCCGGAGGAGAGGACCGACGCAGGGCTACAAGGCGTGTGCCGGGGACAGCCGGCTGACGCTGACGAGGAACACGACGAACGGTACTGTATGAGTACGTCGACGTTCGACATATTTCTCATTTCCATATGTTTTCTCTATCTTATTCTCCTTATTTTCCTCTTTCATTTGCACTTTATTTCACCTCAATCGGACTACTATTCTATTTTCTAGAGCTTTCCGATTATTTCACTTATTTTGTATTTTCGGCACGGACAATGATTACATTATACGGCACCGACAGCACCGACGGTGGTGTACAAGGCATGTCCGATGTGCCAATGGGCTTGCGTGCTTACGCGCACTAGTTATATCTAACCTATGAGAGCGCGTTCCCGAAGGTTCGGATTATCGCTTGTTTCTATTTATTTCTAAGTATATTTACGCCTTGCACTCTCCTTTATTGCAACATTCTCGAGGGGAGATTTGATCCTGTGACACTTGGTATTCAGAGCCGTTTTCACTCGCGGAGTTTCAGCTAAGCGCGCGACAGCAAAAATCCTGCTTCGAAAAACCGCCGGGGGCGAAGAATTCGGCGCCGACGCTGGTAAGCACCAGAATCCGCGTTTTTTGAATGACCCCCCTCGCGCGTTTTTTGAACATGTCAAAAAGTTCGATTTTCTGGCGACGAGTTGGCGATATAGCGACGACAATCGCGAATTGTCGGCACCTATATCGAGCGGTGCAGAAGCAGCAAGACCGACGCGCGACGGATCTAACGACTTCGGGTGAATTCGCGCGTCATGGCGAACAGAATCAGAATCGATCGTGACTTCGCAGCAGTCGCGAATTTTTCCCAAAGGCTAAAAAAATTCGAGCCCCCAACACCTTCGACTGGAAAATCGACGTGCGGAGGTGGTTGGCGGAAATCGAAATATATTTCGTAGCCGTCGGTTGGACATCCCCGACATACGACGGTTCGCGAATTAAATTTGCAGCAACACTTCTGCGCGGACCAGTAATTGATTGGATAAGCGGAAGCGGATTATTAAACCAAGGCGAAGCGACGTGGCAGCAGTTCCGAGAAGGATTACTACAACGTTTCGAGCCGATAAATGCAGCGTTTATCGCCCGCGACAAAATACATCGTCATCGACAAATCGGGAGCGTCGCGAACTACACGCAACAAATGGAGGAGTTGTTCAACCGCATCCCCGACGTCACGGAAGGCGAAAAGATTAGAGCATTCATCGCGAGGCTGAAAAAAGAAATACGACAACACGTTGCGGCCGCAAATTGGAGCAGCTACAACGACGTTGTCTCGGCAGCAGAACGTTTCGACGTAATCACGATCGGAACACGAAAACTTTATGGACGAGCTAGACGACATGGAGGACGCTTGGCTACCCCCACGTACGCCGACCCGATGGAACTCGATCGAATCGACGCGAAGGCAAGACCAAAGAAGAACAAAGCTAAGTGTTCTTTCTGCGGCAAGCCGGGACATCGATTCATCGATTGTAACAAAATGAAAACCGCACGTGCCACGCTTTGGGACCGCAGCAGTGGAGCAGATTTAGTGGAAAAATTGGAGGATCGTGGAGTGAATTCTTCAACCCACGAACGGACTCTACCAGGGAAAAACACCGAGAAAAATAAAATCTCCGCGAAACAAGACCCTGCTAGACCCAGACAACTCCAAAAAGGCCCTGTAAAAAGTAAGCACTCCATAGAATAATCATACAAGGATGCTTTACTTGGGGAAAACTCCCTGGGTCTACGGCCTCGGTGAAAAATGGAGCGAGGCTCCATAAGAAATATAATGTACCGGTACGACAACTGCAGCAGCTACGGATGGGGAACCAACAACGGAGTGTGGAAGATTGACCTTCCAACGAGGACATTGTCCTCTCTCAGAACAACCAGCCCACGTCGACCAACCGGTCCCCACGGAAGAAGTCGGTGGCGCTGAAGCAGCTCAAGAGGGAGCTGGAGACGGCTTCAAACCTCCTCTACAGATGCATCTGAAACATTTGCAACGTCTAGCATACGAAAGAATTCTACTACGAGCTCGGAAACAACGTCGTCGACGAAAACAAAAAATCATGGCAACAGGGAAAGGCAAGACCGGTCACCCGCCACCCAAGGAGATACCACGGAACTATGGGATGTGCCCTACGATCCAATCAACGAGACGATCAACGGGTACAGCGAGCAACGCCAACCACTTCTGCTCGAGGTGATCTGCAATGGACGACGCCTCCAAGCACTCGTGGACAGCGGAGCATCCCATTCAGTATGTGACAAAGCAACCCTCGAACGCATTAATGAGGAGTGCACGCCTTCAAGCTTTACAGCTACGATGGTTGACGGAAGCAAATTACAAATCTACGGCGAAGTAGCATTACACCTGCAGATGGGTCCTCTTCGCTGGAAACCGACCCTACCCGTCACCAACATCAAAGGGCTAGACTTGATTCTTGGGAGAGACTTTCTCAAGAAGTTCAACCCCGAGATCAACTGGGTCACCCGCACGGCGAGCATCTACAATCAAGACAGAAGAGTTCCACTTCCGAGTTGGAGCAACACGGGAGATATTCCGGAGGAGACTCTCGCACGCTTCGAGAAGGACGTGAAAAGAACCATGGCAGGGTTCGTCGCACTGGTTACAGACGAGGATGAAGCAGAGAAGAAAGCACCTGAGCTTCCACCTCCTATCGAGAAACTGTTGGAGGAGTTCAAAGACGTTCTTCCTGACGACCTTCCAGACCAGTTGCCGCCATACCGAACCCACCAGCACGAGATCGTCGAAGAACCTGGTTCAAAACCGACCTTCCGAGCACCATATCGACTCAGTCCTACCGAATTGGCTGACATGAAGAAGCAAATTGAGTACCTCCTAGAAAAGGGACTCATTCGACCATCGACATCACCATACGGTGCACCAGTGCTCTTCACACCAAAACCTGACGGAAGCTTACGCATGTGCATCGACTACCGAGCTCTCAACAAGAAGACGATTAAGAACAAGTATCCCATTCCTCGGATCGATGACCTGCTTGACCAGCTTCGGGGAGCCACAGTATTCTCAAAACTCGATTTGAGATCGGGATATTGGCAGATTCGGATGGCGGATACTTCCATCCATAAGACGGCGTTTCGGACACGATACGGATCCTACGAGTACCTCGTCATGCCGTTCGGTCTCACCAACGCACCCGCTACATTCCAGGCCGAAATGAACCATATTCTCAGGCCTCTACTCGACGAATGCGTGGTGGTGTACCTGGACGACATCTTGATCTACTCGAAGGACATGAAGCAGCATATTGAACACCTACGACGCGTCTTCGAGATACTTCGACGGGAGAAGTTCTACGTCAAGCTATCCAAGAGCGAATTTGCCTTAAAGAAAGTTCAATTTCTTGGACATATGGTGAGCGCTCAAGGAGTGCATGTCGACCCAAAGAAGATCGAAGCCGTACGTACGTGGAAGACGCCGGAGAACGTGAAGGAACTTCAGCAATTCCTTGGCTTCGCGAACTATTACAATCGGTTCGTGCCACAGTATGCGAAGATTGCAACACCTCTCACCAACCTCCTGAAGAAGAATACACCGTTCAGGTGGGAGGATGTGCACAAGCAAGCCATGGAGCAGTTGAAAACCGCACTCACGTCCGCACCCGTCCTGATCCTGCCAGATCCAGAAAAAGACTACGTCATCGAAGCTGACGCTAGCGACCAAGCAGTTGGAGCAGTCTTGATGCAAGACCAAGGGAAAGGACTACAACCAATTGCTTACCTTAGTAAGAAATTGCACGGGGCAGAACTCAACTACCCGATTCACGACAAAGAGGCCTTAGCGATCATCACCGCATTCAAGACATGGCGATGCTACCTCGAAGGAAGGAAGACCACGGTCTACACTGACCATTGCAGCCTGAAGTACCTAAAAACGCAGCCGACCCTCTCCAGGCGACAGGTCAGGTGGATCGACTTCCTCGAGACACACTTCGACTACGACATCGTGTACAAGCCGGGACACAAGAATAAGGCAGACGCACTGAGCCGGCCTGGACACGTTGCCGCCATACAGGTTGAGGGGATGAATCCGCTACTTAAGGGACTCTTTACGCACGGGTACACTATCGACCCGGAGATTCCCTGGGCAGAGAAAAAAATATTGCTGCAATGGGACCACGACATCGCATTATGCAAAGGATCAACAAAGATATGGGTACCCAATTACCCACCTCTTCGGCAGTTGCTTCTCGAGGAGTTCCACGATGTGCTCTACGCTGGACACTTCGGGAGTAACAAAACACTTGCTGGGATTGCGAAAGTCTACTATTGGCCTCACATGGCAGACGACGTGCAGAAGTTCGTCACTTCGTGCGACACATGCCAGCGGATGAAGAGCAGTAAGCAGAAGAAAGCAGGACTTCTTCAGCCTCTGCCCGTCCCGGAACAGCCTTGGCAAGTGGTCAGCTTGGACTTCATCACTGGGTTACCACCTACCAAAGCGGGGCATGACGCCATCCTGGTCGTCATCGACAAATTCTCAAAGATGGGACACTTCATTCCGACGCATACGAACGCACGCACGGAGGAAACGGCACAGCTGTTCGTCAAGCACATCATCTCACAGCACGGGATTCCGACAACGCTTATATCCGACAGGGACCCCAAGTTCACTAGCAAGTTTTGGAAAGAGCTCATGTCGCTCATGGGGACACGCCTAGCGATGTCATCCGCATATCATCCCCAGACTGATGGGCAGACAGAGCGCTTGAACCAAATTGTGGAACAACTCTTGCGCGCAGCGTGCAAGGACGACGTTAGCAAGTGGGACTTGCACTTGCCGGTGTTGGAGTTTGCCTACAACAATGCGAAGCATGCCGCAACAGGCGAAACCCCGTTCTTCCTCTGTTACGGTCGACATCCGCTAACTCCACAGCAGCCAACAGTACCTGCAACCGTCCAGCCCGCGCACGACTTCGTTACCACAATGCAGCAGCTTTGGGATCGGACACACAAGCGCCTGAAGGACATCCAGTCTTCACAGAAACGCTCAGCCGATCGCCATCGCCGTGAGCATACCATTACGGTTGGTGACCATGTGCTTCTTGACACATGCAACCTCAACCTCGGTCACCTTCCATCCAAGTTGCGACCTCGCTTCTGCGGACCTTTCCTCGTAGAAGAGCAGGTCACTCCAGTCACATTCCGCTTGCGCCTACCAGCTACTTGGAAGATTCATAATGCCTTCCACGTACAGCTTCTTAAACCCTATCGGGATCCAAATAAGCTGTACACGGGACGCCAACCTTCGCCGCCGCCTCCAGTTCTCGTCAATGATGAACCTGAGTACGAGGTCGAATCTGTGCTTGCACATCGTCGTCGTCGACATGGAGCCCTGGAGTTTCTCATACGCTGGAAGGGCTATGATCCTTCCGAGGACAGCTGGGTCTCTGAAGAAGACATGAGTAACGCCCGACGTTCTCTTCGCGACTATCTTGTCAAGCAGGGTGTTACGTCTACCACCCAGCTTCGAGGGGGGGAAGTGTTAAAGTACGTCGACGTTCGACATATTTCTCATTTCCATATTTTTACTCTATCTTATTCTCCTTATTTTCCTCTTTCATTTGCACTTTATTTCACCTCAATCGGACTACTATTCTATTTTCTAGAGCTTTCCGATTATTTCACTTATTTTGTATTTTCGGCACCGACAATTACATTATACGGCACCGACAGCACCGACGGTGGTGTACAAGGCGTAATCTCGCCATAATCCAATGTGCCAATGGGCTTGCGTGCTTATGCGCACTAGTGATTATCTATCCTATGAGAGCGCGTTCCCGAAGGTTCGGATTATCGCTTGTTTCTATGTATTTCTAAGTATAAATACGCCTTGTACTCACCTTTCGTGCAACATCCTCGAGTGGAAATGCGATCCTGTGACAGGTACGACAAGGACGAACAGGCGAGACAGGACGCGACGCAGGCTCACGACGCTCAGCAAGACCCCCTGTCTGCTCAGTGTAAGGAGAAGGAGCAGGCAGCGGAGAGCCAGGCAGTAACTGTAGACCAGTAGAAGACGGGAGGTCAAGAACCTGGAGAAGGGCAGAGTCAGACAGGGGGCGGCTGAGACGACGGAGACGGCGGAGCGAAGAAAAGTCGAGTCGGTGCAGTGCTACCAGCACCAGCAGCTCCAGTACCTCCAGTAGCTCCAGCACCTCCAGCAGCACCAGAACCCTCAGCGCCAGCTCCTCCAGGGCCAGCTCCACCAGCAGCAGCACCCCCAGAACCGGCACCCCCAGTCCCAGGGTCTCCAGCCGCAGTGTCCCCAGCAGCAGCACCCGCAGGCTCAGCACCTCCAGCCCCAGTAGCTCCAGTACCCCCAGTACGAGCACCTCCGAGACCAGCACCACTCCCAGCTCCAGTGACGTCAGCAGAAGTACCTCCAGTAGCAGAGCCCCTAGCTCCAGAAGCGCGACCCGGACGGCGACCGTACCAGTCGTGCAGCTGCTGTGAGGTGAGAGGCACACGTGGACGAAGGCGGCTACTCCAAGGAGACCGCGCAACAGTGGACTTAGAACCCTCAGCGCCAGAACCCCCAACGCTAGAACCTCCGGTGCCAGCACCCTCAGCGCCAGTATCTCCAGCAGCTCCAGAACCCCCAGCGTCAGTACCCTCAGCAGCTCCAGAACCTCCAGCTCCAGTGCCACCAGTACCAAGCCCTCCAGCAGCTCCAGAACCTCCAGCGCCAGCACCCTCAGCAGCTCCAGAACCCCCAGCGTCAGTATCCTCAGCAGCTCCAGAACCTCCAACAGAGACAACTCCAGGAGCAGAGTCACCAGCTCCAGCAGCGCGACCCTGACGGCCAAGGTACCACTCAACCAGCTGCAGGGAGGAGAGGGGGAGTCGACGACGAGAGGGCAGCGGCGAGGCACCAGCGGAGCGACTACGGAGACGGCCGCTCCAGGGAGACTGCTCACCAGACGCCTCAGCAACCCCAGGTGCAGCACCCCCAGACTCAGTACTGCCAAGCTCAGCACCCCCAGACCCCTCACTCTCAGGCTCAGCACCTCCAACCTCCACACCCTCAAGCTCCGCACCCCCAGGCTCAGCACCCCCAGGCTCAACACCCCCAGGCTCCGCACCCCCAGGCTCAGCACCCCCAGAAGTAGCACCCCGAGTAGGACCGCCCTCAGTAGGACCTGAGTCACCAGTGACCTCAACCGGCGCAGTCAAGGGAGGAGGGTCTACCTGAGACACACCTGAAGGAGCAGGACCTGGAGCGGGGAGGGGGTCTACCTGGGGAGCACCTGGAGCGAGGAAGAGCGGTGGGGGGGGGGGGGGAGAGCGGGGCAGTGCGGTAGGGGAAGAGACGGTAAAAGGGGACCGACTCGTCGAACGTGACGTCCTGAGACGCAAAGACACGGCGCGAGGTGGGGTGGTAAAACTGCCAACCAGGCGCGTCAGGGACAAAGCCAAGGAAGACACAGGGAATGGCGCGGGCAGAGAGCTTGTCCGCGGTGGTATCGCGGACAAAGGCACGAGCACCCCAGACCCGGAAACGCGACGCATCGCCAACCTTCCCCGTCCACAGCAGTGTGGGCGAGGTCTCCGGCAAGGAGACACGGGGCCAGAGGTTGAGCTGATGCGCGGCGTACCGAACCGCAAACGGCCACAGAAAATGGGGGGCAGCCGCATGGATCATGGGTGTACGAGCGACCTCCATGACTAAGCCAATGCGGCGCTCAGCAACCCCATTTTGCTGCGGAGAGGCCG
Source organism: Closterium sp. Yama58-4 (assembly GCA_947470075.1). Taxonomy (NCBI): domain Eukaryota; kingdom Viridiplantae; phylum Streptophyta; class Zygnematophyceae; order Desmidiales; family Closteriaceae; genus Closterium; species Closterium sp. Yama58-4. The sequence goes on along the minus strand of CANIUD010000812.1, from coordinate 109,294 downwards.
GAAGCGTGAACGACTGGGTGATGCCGTGCTCCGCACAGTAGGCTGCCAAGAGGGTTGAGGTGAACTTACCACCTCTGTCAGAGTGCAGACGGAGGACAGAAAAGTCCCGCTAGAACCGCTCGCGGAGCTGGAGACGAACAGCGCGGATCCAGGGGATCAAAACATCAGGGACGTCCCCCTTGCTGCGCAAGGGGAAGACCGTGGTGTAACGCGTGTAGTCGTCGACGACCAGCAGGAAGTACCGCTCGTGGCCCTGTCCACAGACGCGGGCTGGGCCCCACACGTCTAGGTGGAGAGTCTGCAGGGGAGCCTTTGTGGGAGGGAACGAGGAGGAGTGAGGAGCGGCACGCTGCCGCCCCTCGACGCAAGGAATGCAGGGCAGCGCAGGCGAGGGAGGGAGGGCAGGCAGAGACCTGGGAAGACCAGAGACCTGACGGGCCTGCAGGGGCGGTTCGCGGGCCTGAAGGGCCTGTAGGGGCGGCTCGCAGGCGTGACGGGTCTCCAGGGGCGGCGCGCGGGCCTTACGGGCCTGCAGGGGCAGCGCGCTGGCCTAGGGCAGCAGGAGGCAGCACTAGGGCTGCTGGACGGCGCGCGTAGTGCAGCACGTCACAAGGCAAGGCAGGCAGGTACGTGGGGTAGCGTGGTAACCGCAGCGGTAGGTGGGCCCGAAAAAAAACGGTCCTACGGACCTTAGTGCTCTGAAACCATGTTAGAATCTAGCAGCAGGAATGGATGAACTAGCAGGATGCAGGAGTACAAGTAGTAAACCCTAATTGGGTTGTACCCTATATGGGCTACCCCACTACAGCCTAGACAATATGCAGCATATATAGTTTGACAATGTCTCCTTTTCTTGGCGCAGCAACCTGCAAGACGGCCATAGGCGATTATTTGTGAGATCAATTCTAGTGAGTTAAAAAAGGATGACGAAGGAGGTGCTGAAAGGCATACCTGCAGGGCACCGCGGGCATCGAGCGCCTCCTTGATGTCACTCTCCTTGGAGGTCACTGTATGCACAGCAGGTACATCTGCCGCCCCCTCTGTAGTGTGTACTCCAAACTCCTCGCAGCAGCACCAGGAAGCGAGCCATCCATCTTCGAGAGAAAGATGTTGACGTCTTGATTCACGGGGATGATGCTCGATCCCGCATCCTCATTGGAACCATAACGGTCATAGCTGGTCACCACTTGTTGTAGCTTGTTGTGACGATCGCTCTTGCTGCATCAAGGGAGATTGGAGTAGCGAAATGGCAGGTTGGAAACACATCAGGATGAAACTACAAGTATACAATATAAGATGGAACAGACGATTGCAGCGCTGCAAGAGCGATGAGAGAGGAAAGGCAGGAGGCGGACGCTCACGAGGAATACGACCAGTGCGAACAGGCGAGGCAGGACGTGTGAAGGCTCGCGACGCTCTGTAAGCGAGACAGTCTGCTCAGTGTAAGGAGAGGGAGCAGGCAGTGGGGAGCCTGGCTGTAACGGGAGACCAGTAGAAGACGGGAGAGTAAGAACCTGGCGGAGCACCAAGTCAGGTGTTTGCAAAGACGACGGTGACGGTGGAGCGAAGAACAAACGCTGCGGTGCAGTACCTCAAGGACCAGCACCTCTAGGGTCTCCATTCGCTCTAGAAACGCCAAGTCTAGCACCTAGAGCTCCAGAGTCCGCAGCACCACTAGCTCCGGGAGCTCCAGCACCCGAAGTGCGAGCACCTCCGAGACTAGCAGGGCTCGTACCACCAGCACCTCTAGCACCAGGAGCACCACCAGCTCCAGCAGCTGCAGTCCCTCTAGCTCCAGTAGCTCCAGGGTCTCTAGCAGCTCCAAAAACACCAGCTCCAGCTCCTACTGCTCGAGAGTCCGCAGCACCACCAGCTCCGGGCGCTGCAGTACCTCTAGGTCCCGCGTCTCAAGTCGCAGCGCCTCCAGCTCCAGCCGCGCCACTCCGATGGCGGCAGTGCTGAGAGCACCATTCGCGTAGCTGCTGCGGCGAGAGAGCACCTCCAGAACCTCCAGGACTAGCAGTGTCAGCTCCACTAGCACCGCCAGTGTCGACAATCCCACCAGCTCCGGCAGCTCCAGTAACTCCTGGACGAGCACCTGTAGAACCAGTAAGACCTCCAGAACCAGCACCCCCACCTCCAGTGACGTCAACAGAAGCAGAGCCTCCAGCTCCAGTGGCCCCAACACCAGCGCCTCCCGCAGCAGGGCCCCCAGCTCCAGCAGCGCGACCCTGACGACGAACGTACCACTCAAGCAGTTGCTGTGGGGAGAGAGACTCACGCGGACGAGGGTGGTGAGGTGAGGCACTTGCGGAGCGACTACGTAGGCGGCCGCTCCAAGGAGACTGCTCACCAGCAGCCTCAGTACCCCCAGGCGCAGCACCCCCAGACTCAGCACCCCCAGGCTTGTTATAGTCTAGAGTCCACTTAGGGGTCGCGGATGCCCATGAAACCGCCTAAGTAGAAACTGACGACTTCAAACCGCCTCTGTTCAAAACGCCGTCACGATCAGCTTTGATAACATACAAGGATAAAACTTGGACAGCCATTGGCCTTAGTTGTCTGCTTTTTAACGGGATATTGCTTGCTTTCATCAGAGGTGTATGCGCTACGCAGTGAACGAAAAAAAGTAAGCTCGGCTGAAAACGTGTAGTTTCATTGATGCAAGGAAGAGGTGAGTACAACATTGCCTAGGGGACTCTTAAGGGGTTGGGATCATCCTGGGAACTCAGAGAAGGTTGAGTCCTAGGGGAGAAAGGCTAGAGAAGGATGGGAAACGTCCTAGCTAGGTCAGCAAAGCCAACCACACTTGGATGTTCAGAGCTGTACTCAAGGCTACCAATAGTGAGTCAAGCCAACCATGAGTCAGCTTGTCTTCCCACTTGCACCCTCTTGCAAGCTGCTTCCAGGAAGACCACACTTCTCAAAAGGAGGGTGGTAGAGTCCCACTTGACCACCTGTACTTCTTATCTCATCCTCTGTCCCTGCACCATTGGCGTGGCAAGGGAAATGCTGCCAACAGTGCACCATGACTACGGAACAGTGACTTTCGACAGCTGTCACGCAATGCTCCGATGCTGGATCGTTCTGGAACTTGGTGACCAACTGCAGAACGGGGCAAAGGACTGCCAGACCGAATTTCAGACCAATCAGAGCTCGTTAGACGAGTCAGCAGCCGAAATGGTGAACTCGGGTGTTACCAAAAAAGAGTAACACACACTTCCGGGATGCCATAAGTCTTGAAACTTAAAACGTTGTCATGCCTTGGTAACTGCTTCAAAAACTCTGAAAGTTTGAGGGCTTGACGAACACATGTTGAAGCACCTCCCCACAAAATTCTAGAAGCTGAGCAGGCTTGTATGCCGAATGGGAGTGCGATGTCCGTGCCACAGTAATGTGTTGGCACAACAGAAAGTGCCGATTCTTCGATTTGCGTCAGGATATTGACACGTCGCATAATCCCAACCGCATTCATCGCTCTGGGGTGTGTCTACCCCTGATTGTCGCGAACTTCGTTGCTAACAACGCCATCACTAGCAGCCCACGTATTGTCCCATGCTCCCATGTTGGGTGACAGATGCCTGCGCTCCTGATCCTTCTGTTTGTGTCAGTGTTTGTTGCGCCCGTGCGATGTCGTTTTGCAGTGATGTGCTATGCCATTAGCACCGCTATTGTTTTGCTGATTTTATTAAGGCGAAGCCATTCACGCGCCTGGTTTCGAGTGTAGCAGCCCTATGTGATGTAGCGAGGTTTCGCATACCGCATACCGGAGCTTCGGTATTCGCCGAGTACACTCCAATAGTGCACTTCGGTATGCACTGTTCAACACTGAACCGAATTGGAGGGAAGTGACGACATTGCACAAACGAGTATGTGCAGCTGTCTGTTGCGAGCACCTGCGCAACTACTCCTGGGCAGGTAGAAAATGCACCTGACGGTATTTTCACCTGATGGTATTTTCACCTGGCGGTGCCAACCTGGAACCGCATACTAGAGTAACAACGTTCTCCTTGAACAACGTTCTTCATGAGCAACGTTCTCGTAGAACGTTCTTGCACAAGTCAGTATGTTTCTTATAAGGTTCATGTTGTTTCTGTTGTAATCTGTCAATTAATCAATTACTTTCCTTTAGTTACTGCATACCAAACATACTGTTCTCCAAATACCAGTATCCGGTTTCCAGCGAGTCCGTATCGCAAATCTCGCACTTCACTCTCTGATCGCGCAACTCTGTGCCTAGGGCTCTCCCACAATCGCATATTCTCCGCAGATTTTGCACAGGGCAGCGAGGTCAATGAGATCCCCCATGTCGGAAGACGTCGGCCGGCTTAGGTGCTAGGCGTAGCCGTGGCTGCACGCACTTACAAGAGAGCGCGAAGACAGCGGCTCCTTGTACGCTGAGGGGCGTAAGTCCGTTCAAATGAAAAGTATCAGTTGAGTTATGTTGGTTGCAAGAATGCGCGGTCCAAAATGAAAAAGAGGATTATATTAAGTTGGCAAAAGAGTAGATATGTGTGCAAAGGCATGAAAGTACATATATAGCACAACTAAGCAAACGGTAACGTGGTGTGTGCGAGCTAGCTGGTGTAATGCTAGGCCGATACGGGCCAGTCCAGAGATGCATGGCTTGGGAACCATGGCATGGGAAGGTGGAGTAACACCGTTAGAAGTAACGGGCCAGAGAAATGGTTGCGGACGAAACTCCCTAAAGACCAAGGGATGTACCGCATGGAGTCCTGCAAGCAAGTATATCCTACTTGTTGCTTATGTGGACGACATTCTGTATACTAGGAACGACACGGAGTTGCTTGGTCGCTTTGAACAGAACATCAAGGAGCAGCTGGAATTGACCGTCTCCCACGACATCAGTCAGTTCCTAGGGCTCAACAGCACCGAGTCTACCGAAACTGTTTATCTATTGGTTGCTAAGTACGAATAAATGTTCGTGAAGAAATCCAGCATCACCCCCGTCAATCTTACCACACTATTCTGATCTCCCCCATTTGACCACGAGTGCGACAACACACCACTATCCGCAGCAAATCACTGTATTTACCAGCAGCAGCTAGGCTGCCTCCTCTTCGCCGCTATTACATGCCACTAGCCAGCTTGCCCAGTATCTGCGACGACATTAGGGGGAGCATATGGCGGACCTACGACGCGCACTACACTACTTCGTTTCTACAAATTAACGGGCTATGTGGATGGAGACCGTAGAGGAGATACTCACAATTGAAGGTCATGCTCTGAATTAATTTTAAAACTTGAACCTGCCGAACCCATCACGTCGAACTCCCAAAAAATAGGAGCTCGTCGCCCTCTCGTCAGTTGAAGCCGAGTTCATAGTTGCGAGCACAACAGTTTGTGAAGGGTTGTATTGTCAGAAACTAACAAGCAGGAATGACTTCACTAGCAAGGAATGAGAGTACAAGTTCCAAACCCTAGAAGTCTTGTACTCTATATGGGCTACCCCAATACGACCTATAAACATATAAATCAGTTTTGACACACCCCTATGGGCAAAATGGGGGAGAACCAGTGGTCACAAGACCAGTCAAGAAATGCAAAAGAAGCTCAGGGTGGATCACAACGTCACCACATACTCTGAGCACAAGCAAAAGGCCACAAGGACAGTTTACATGCAGAGTTATATAAAAGAGAGCAAACAGTACAGTGATCACTACCTAGCAAGAGTAAGCATGCAGGAATATATATAGATCACAGTACAAGCAAAGTCAAGCAGTGAGCAAGTGAGACGAAGCAGGCACAAGGCCTAAAGCAGTACAAAAACGCTGATGATCACCAGGCGGAAGTGCCTTGGTGAATATATCAGCAGTGTTGGCCCGAATGGCCACGTAAGCAAGACGAAGCTGACCACGCTGCTACAACTCTCGAGCAAGGAAGTAACGCAGAGCGATGTGCTTTGTTCTGTGCTCCATTCTATGCTCCTGACACAAGGAAATAGTGGTCTTGTTGTCTACGTACAGAACTGGAGGAGAAAGAGGGCGCTCTCCCAGGTCGGTCAGCAGGTAGATGAGCCAGTGTAACTCTTGTGCAGCGATGGCTCCTGTGGCGTAGGTCTCAGCCTCACAACTGGAGCCGAGAACAGAAGACGAGCGGGTAGACCGCCAAGAAACAGAGCCGCAATCAAGGCTGAAGGTGTAACCCTGTGACGACCGCTGCATAGCCAGGTCGTCAACCCAAGACGCGTCTGAGTGTCCAGTGAGAACAACGCGACTTCGTCCTCCAAGTACGAGCCCCATGCCCGATGTACCACACACGTAGTGCAACACCCTCTTAATAGCCTCCTAGTGCTCTGTCCTGGGTTATCTGCAAGCCAGGATAGCTGCGCAACTCACCCAAGTCTGCGCACGTGCGTCTCTTCTGCAGCTCCGACTTCACAAGAGCGAGTGCCTCAGTGTCAGCAGTGGCAAAGTCCAAGTCGTCGACGTACACGAGGATGTAGAATGGCGGCAGCGAAGTGTCGGTGCGGAGAAATTGCGACGGGTCAGCAGTCGAAGGAGCAAACCCAAGTGCCGCAAGTGTCGTCCTCAGTGTGTCATGCCACTCACGAGGCGCCTGGCGGAGACCGTAGACTGGCCGTCGGAGGCTCCACTGGGTACCTGCAAGAAACAACCCAGTAAAGCCAGGTAGACGGAGCAGCCAAGTCTCCTCGTGCATGCTCCCCTGTAAGAAAGATTTGCTGAAGTCAAGAGAGTGAAGCTCGTAGTCACGTTGAGCGGCAACGTGCAGCAGCACCCGAAGAGTGGTCATCTTTGGGGTAGGGGAGAAGGTCTGGAAGAAGTCAACTCCCTGTCGCTGACTGAAGCCTCGTGCAACGTAACGAGCCTTGAAGACAGGCGGAGAACCAGGCGGCCGCTTCACCCTGAAAATTCAGATGCCATCAATAATGTTCGCCCCAAGAGGGGGAACTGCGTCGACGTAATTGCCTATGGACTTCCATGATGCCATCTCTGCGTCCATGGCTGTTTGCCACTGAGAGGAGTAGGGACCCGAGATCGCCTCTGCGTAAGAGCGCGGGGTTGGGATGTCCAGTGCGTCCGGGTCTCTCTCGGGGGCAAGCAGCATGGCCACGAGATGAGGTACAACAGCTGCAAGACACTCAAAGTCCTCCTGCCTGTCCTCAAGGATGTCCGTGCCAAGAGCACACTCACCCCGACGGACGGAGGACAGACAGACTCAGACTTAGCAACAAGACTAGCGGCGTAATCGAGACGCAGCAAAGTCAACAAGCTCAGCGACTATGGCAGACGCAGGAGCGGGCTCAAAAGACGGGTCAGTGATAACAGTGGCTAAGAGACGCGTAACAGTATGACTGGCAGCACGAACCAGGTCAGACTCAGGGTCCGGAAAGAGCGGAAGAAAGGATTCAGGAGGAGACAGTAGGGGAACACGCCTTGGAATAGAGGAAGGACGAAGTGTCATAGTGTGAGTGCCAGGGACAGGAGGAGGACGCTGACGAGGAACACGACGACCAGTGCGAACAGCGCGAACAGGCGAGGCAGGACGAGACGCATGCTCACGGCGCTTTGTAAGCAAGCTGGTCTGCTTAGTGTAAGGAGAGGGAGCAAGCAGTGGAGAGCCCTGCTGTAACGGGAGTTCAGTAGAAGATGGGAGGGTAAGAACATGCCGAAGCACCAAGTCAGGCGGTGGCAAAGACGACGGCGACGGCGGAGCCAAGAATAGACGCAGCTGTGCAAGACCACCAGCATGAGCTCCTCCAGCACCAGCACCTCTGTTAAGATTAGAGAGGAATGAATGATCGATTAGGTTAGGGGGCGGGGTACAAGACTATCGAGAAGTTTGTTGTACCCTCTAAGAAATCACCCCTACACAACCTAGAGATATATAATATAAACATATAATTTGACACACCCCCATAGGTGAAGTAGGGGGGATAGCCAAACCTAACAGTGGTAACAAGACCAGTCAAGCAGAAGAGCAAATAAGACAAAGCCCAGGGTGGATCTCAAGGACACCACACAATCTGAGCACAAGCAGGTGGCCACAAGGCCAGTTCACATGCAGTTTTATAACAGAGCAGCAAGTAGTACAATGATTACAACCTAGCAAGTGTAAGCATGCAGGAATATATATAGAGATCACAGTACAAACAGAGTCAAGCAGTAAGCAAGTGAGGTCCAGCAGGCACAAGGCCTAGAAGAGTACAGAAGCGCTGATGGTCACAAGGCTGAAGCGCCTTGGTGAACACATCAGCAGTGTTGGCCTCAGTGGCCACGTAACGCAGACAAAGCTGACCGTGCTGCTGCAGCTCTCGAGCAAGGAAGTACCGCAGGGCGATGTGCTTCGTTCTGTGCTCCAGTCTGTGCTCCTCACACAAGGCAATGGCAGCCTTGTTGTCGACGTACAGCACTGGAGGAGAACGAGGCCGCTCTCCCAAGTCGGTCAGCAGGTAGGTCAGCCAGCGTAGCTCCTGGGCCGCCATGGCTGTGGCGTAGATCTCAGCCTCACAACTGGAGCTGAGAACAGAAGAAGAGCGTGTAGAACGCCAAGAAACTGAGCCAGAGCCAAGACTGAAGGTGTAGCCCTGAGACGACCGCTGAGTAGCCTGGTCGTCCGCCCAAGAAGCGTCTGAGTGTCCAGTAAGTACAACTCGGTCTCGCCCTCCAAGCACTAGCCCCATGCCCGACGTACTGCACAAGTAGCGCAACACCCTCTTAGCGGCATCCATGTGCTCCTTCCGGTGACGGCCAGGAGCGACATAGCGTGCAAGGATGCTAAGAGGGTATGCAAGGTCAGGTCGAGTGCAGGTCATCAGGTACATGAGGCAGCCCACAAGCTCTGGATACGGGCCACTCGGCTCTACGGACTCATCCGAAGGCAGAGCTGAGAGCGAGTGATCGGTAGGCAGAGGAGTGGGCTGAGGCGAGGAGTACGTGAAGCGGAAGCGCTGAAGGACCTGCTGCACCATGTGTGACTGAGTCAAGGTGATGGTGCGCCATGCTCTGTCCCGGGTGATCCGCAAGCCAAGATAGCTTGTCAGTTCACCCAGGTCTGTGCACGTGTGTCTCTTCTGCAGTTCCGACTTCACATGGGCAAGTGCCACAGTGTCAGCAGTGGCAAAGACCAGGTCGTCGACGTACACGAGGATGTAGAACCGCGACAGCGAGGTGTCGGTGCGTAGAAACAGCGACGGGTCAGCAGTAGAGGGAGCGAACCCAAGAGCCGCAAGTGTCGTCCTCAGTGTGTCGTGCCACTCGCGTGGCGCCTGGCGGAGACCGTAGACCGGCCGCTGGAGCCTCCACTGGGTACCAGAAGGAAACGACCCAGTGAAGCCAGGAGGGCGGCGCAGCCAGATCTCCTCGTGCAGGCTGCCCTGCAAGAAAGCTGTGCTGAAGTCAAGAGAGTGAAGCTCGTAGTCGCGCTGAGCGGCTATGTGCAGCAGAACCCGAAGAGTGGTCATCTTCGGGGTGGGGGAGAAGGTCTGGAAGAAGTCTACTCCCTCTCGCTGACTGAAGCCTCGAGCAACGTAGCGCGCCTTGAAGACAGGAGGAGAACCCGGCGGCCGCTTCACCATGAAAATCCACATGCCACTGACGATGTTCGCCCTAGGTGGGGGAACCTCGTCGACGTAGGTGCCTGTGGACTTCCAGGAAGCCATCTCTGCGTCCATGGCTGTCTGCCACTGAGAGGAGTAGGGACCCGCCATCGCCTCAGCGTAAGAGCGCGGGGTCGGGATGTCTGGTGCATCCGGGTCTCCCTCAGGGGCAACTAGCATGGACACGAGATGAGGCAAAGCAGCAGCAAAGCACTGGAACTCCTCCTGTCTGTCCTCAAGGACGTCCGTGCCAAGAGCACACTCACCCCCGACGGGCGGAGGACAGACAGACTCAGACTCAGCGACAAGGCTAGCAGCGTAGTCTAGATGACACCGGGCAGCAAAGTCAACCAACTCAGCGACCAGAGCAGACGCAGCAGAGGACTCAAAGGTAGGGTCAGTGACAACAGTAGCTAGGAGACGCGTGACAGTGGGACTGGCCGCACGACGGGAGTCAGACTCCGGGTCAGGAAGAGTAGGTAGGGAGGACGCAGGAGGAGACGGCAGAGGGACACGCTGAGGAGCAGTAGAAGGACGCAGAGTCATGTAGTGAGTGCCAGGGACAGGAGGAGGATGCTCACGTGGGACACAACGACCAGTGCGAGCAGTACGAACAGGCGACGCAGGACGAGACTCAGGCTCACGACGCTCCGTAAGACCTCTTGTGGGACCAGTGTAAGGAGAGGGACCAGGGAGAGGCGAGGCAGGCGGTAACTGTGACTGCGACTGGACAGGCGGAGGACACTCTAAGGAGGGAGAAGGACAAGGAGGAGGAGTCTGACCAAGAACCTGCTGAAGGAGCGGTACGAAGTACGGTCGCGGCCGCGCAGCGTCTCCAGAACTAGCAGAGACACCAGCGCCAGGGTCCGCAGCACCAGCAGCAGCTCCACCGCTCGGGTCCTCAGCACCAGCAGCAGCTCCACCGCTCGGGTCCTCAGCTCCAGCAGCAGCTCCACCGCTTGGGTCCTCAGCACCAGCAGCAGCTCCACCGCTCGGGTCCGCAGCACCAGCAGCAGCTCCAACGCCCGGGTCCTTAGCACCAGCAGCAGCTCCACCGTCCGGGTCCCCAGCACCAGCAGCAGCTCCACCGTCCGAGTCCTCAGCACCAGCAGCAGCTCCAACGCTCGGGTCCTCAGCACCAGTCACAGCTCCAGCTCAGGGACCGTAGCACCAGGAGCGCCACTCCGAAGACTGCAGCGCCGCGTGTACCACTCTCGGATCTGCTGAATGGGGGGGAGCTCCCGGGTAGGAGGGGAAGTACTGGTACCAGCTCCAGCAGCACCTCTCCTGAGGTACCTCTCCTGCAGCTGCTGTGAGGAGAGGGCTCCTCCAGGTGTAGCACTCCCAGGCTCAGCACCTCCAGACTCAGCACCCCCAGGCGCAGCACCCCCAGGCGCAGCACCCCCAGACTCAGTACCCCCAGGCTCAGCACCCCCAGGCTCAGCACCCCCAGACGCAGCACCCCCAGACTCAGTACCCCCAGGCTCAGCACCCCTAGGCTCCGCACCCTCACTCAGCACCGCCAGGCTCCTCACGCTCAGGCTCAGCACCCCTAGCAGGACGAGAGTCGACAGCTACCTCGACAGGCTCAACCGGGTCTACCTGGGACACACCTGAGGGAGCGGCACCCTGAGGGGGGAGGGGGTCTACCACAGCAGCACCTGGCGCGAGGAAGAGAGGCGGGGGGGGGAGCGGGGTAGTGCGGTAGGGGAAGAGGCAGTAGTAGGGGACGGACTCGTCAAACGTGACGTCCTGAGAGGGCAGAACCCGGCGCGAGGTGACGTGGTAAAACTGCCAGCCAGGCGCGTCCGGGACAAAGCCAAGGAAGACACAAGGAACAGCGCGAGGGTCGAGCTTGTCCGCAGACGTATCGCGAACAAAAGCTCGGGATCCCCAGACCCGGAAACGCGACGCATCGCCAACCTCTCCCGTCCAACGCAGTGTCGGAGAGGTCTCCGGAGCGGAGACACGGGGCCAGAGGTTGAGCTGATGCGCAGCGTATCGGACCGCAAACGGCCACAGAAAGTGGGGAGCAGCCGCATGGATCAGGGAGGTACGAGCGACCTCCATGACCAAGCCAATGCGGCGCTCAGCAACCCCATTCTACTGTGGAGAGGCCGGAAGCGTGAACGACTGCTCAATGCCGTGCTCAGCACAGTAGGCTGCCAAGAGGTCGGAGGAGAACTCACCACCTCTGTCAGAGTGCAAGCGCAGGACAGGAAAGTCCGAGTGAAAACGCTTGCCTAGCTGGAGACGAGCTCTGCGGATCCAAGGGATCAAGACATCAGGGACCTCACCCTTGGTGCGCAAGGGGAAGACCGTGGTGTAGCGCGAGTAGTCGTCAACAACTATCAGGAAGTACCTCTCCTGACCCTGACCACGGACGCGGGCTGGGCCCCACACGTCCATGTGGAGCGTCTGCAAGGGAGCAGTCGTCGGGGGAAAGGAGGAGGAGTGAGGAGCGGCGCGCTGCCGCCCCTCGACACAGGGAAGATAGGGAGGAGCAGGCGGGGGTGGGAGGGGAGGGAGAACCCCGGGAAGACCAGAAACGAGGGACCGTTTGTGCATGGCACGAAGGCGCTGCACAGACGGGTGACCAAGTCGGTGGTGCCAGAGGACAGTCTCGTGCGCCAGAGAGCGACACGAGCAGGGGGCCGACAGCTGACCTGACGCAGACGCGGACGCAGCTACCTGAGGGGACTCAGTGGTCAGTGTGTACAGGTCCGACCCCGGCTGCCTAGTGAAGGTAGCCAGGTGACGGCCCGTCCGCGCACACGTGCAGTGTGTCACGCGCTCGTAAGCAGGGGTGAACTGGTGAACACCCCAGTCCTGGAGCGCACAACCCGTCACCAAGTTCGTAGAGAACGAGGGGAGGTGGAGACCTGACAGTGTGCCTGACGGGACCGCAGGACAAGGAAGGACAGTGGAGGAGGTCGCAATGACCGGGCCCCCAGAGGGGTCAGCGAGGGAGACAGCAACTGGCCGAGCAAGTGGCTCAAGGACAGTGCGGTCACGAAAGAAACAGCGAGAAGCACCTGAGTCCAGTGTGAAGGTGTGCAGTGCTGCAGTCGACTCAGTACCAGGGGGCACGGACTCACGAGCACCTAGAGCAGCAGCCTCACCAGGACCTGGGGCAGCAGACTCACTAGCACCTAGAGCAGCAGCCTCACTGGTCAGAATGCCCGGGTCGGGCGGAACACGCAAGTACTGAGCACCCTCTCCACTAGTAAACATCGCATACATGGCAGTGAGAATAGCATCAAAGTCTAAAGCCCAGATATCAACTCCCTTCCTCTCCAGATCAAGCCAGCGGGGCAGCTCAGCGCCGTCAGGGAACTGAGCGCGCCAAGCGTCGTCAAGGCGCGAGAAACAGCGGTGCGTGGGGTGCGGCTTCCCACACGTCTGACCAGTGCGGTCACCAGTGCGGATGACGTACGTGCAGCTAAAGCCACGCGCCCCCGGGCGCTGGGAATACCACTCACGGGCCTCCTGGAGCGACGGAGTGTGCTGCTGGCTCAGACCACCGCCAGCGCCTCCACGACCACCACCGCCGCCGCCACCTCCTCGACCACCTCCTCCTCTGCCGCTGCCACGACCACCTCCGCCCCCGCTGCCGCCCCCGCCCCTGCCTCCACCTCCGCCGCTGCCGTCACCACCCCCACTGCCGCCACTAGTCTCTCCAGCCCCTCCTCCACTCCCACCGCCTCCACCCCCGCCCCCCCGCCGCCACCCCCACCCCTGCCCCCTTTGTTCCTGCGGCGCCCGCTCGGAGCAGACGCGGTCCCGACCTTCTCAGCACCAAGGAGGTCGACAGCAGAAGCAGAGGCGACAGAGGGGAGAAGGGGGGAAGGGGAACACCCCTCAAAGAAAGGGGTGCGGGCCTTGCCACGAGAGGCACCTACAGCGACGATACTCGCCTCAGCTGCAAGGAGTTCCTTCTCGAGGAGGGCAATGGTGAGCTCAGTGGGGCAGCGAGCTAGAAAGTGATCCCTGACTGCGCGCAGAGAGTCAGGGAGGCGGGTGACGATGTGGTAGAGAGTGAGCCAAAGCGGTGGGGGGTTGCTAGCAAGGAACTCGTCAGGCATAGCAGCGCGGAAGCGGGCCTCACTAGTCTTGAGGTGGGTGATGAGGTCAGCGACAGTGTGAAAGGAGGCCAGGTCAGGGAACAGGTAGGGGAGAGAGAGGCGGCCTAGTGCGGCAGAAGCAGGTGAGGAGTAGCGAGCAACGACAGCAGTGTACAGGTCCTTAGCAGTCTTGTGCTGGCCAAAGTGCTCGCGCTCATCTAGCGGCAGGGAGTTGCGAATAGCAAAGCGAGCGTGGGCGTCACGAGTCTGCCACTGCGAGCGCTGAGTGCTGTCAGCAGTGGTAGGAGGGGCAGTAGCATGGCCTAGGGCGTGATCGTACAGTGAAATGTCCTCCTTGGCAGTGAGCTGTAGGAAGAGGTGCAGGTCATCTAGCCAGGTGTCAAACTTCACTGGGCGGCCCTCAGCATCGAAAGCTAGCACAGGAGGGCTAGCCATAGGAACAGTAGGAGGAACAGTAGCAGCGTCAGTAGCAGCGTCAGTAGCAGCGTCAGTAGCAGTGATAGTAGCAGCAGTAGCGCGGTTGGGCAGGGCAGTGCGGCTCTAGTAGGGCAGGGCCGAGGCAGCCGTGACGGCGGCGGCAGCTGCTGCAGGCTCGGCGGCGGCCGCTGCTGTAGGCTCGGCGGCGGCAGCTGCTGCAGGTCTGGCGGCGGCTGCTGCTGCAGGCTCGGCGGTGGCAGTTGCTGCAGGGCGAGCGGCGGCTGTTGCTGCAGGCTCGGCGGCGGCAGCTGCTGCAGGTCGGCGGCGGCCGCTGCTGTAGGCTCGGCGGCGGCAGCTGCTGCAGGTCCGGCGGCGGCTGCTGCTGCAAGGTTCGGCCGCGGCTGCTGCTGCAGGCTCGGTGGCGGCAGATTCTGTAGGCTCGGCGGCGGCAGCTGCTGCAGGTCCGGCGGCGGCTGCTGCTGCAGGGTCGGCGGCGGCTGCTGCTGCAGATGGGGCGGCGGCTGCTGCTGCAGGCTCGGTGGCGGCAGCTGCTGCAGGTCGAGCGGCGGCTGCTGCTGCAGGCTCGGCGGCGGCAGCTGCTGCAGACGAGGCCGAAGGGGACCGCGACGGGTCCTAGAGGGGCCGCGAAGGGGCGGTGAGGGGCGGCGACAAAGCCGCGAAGGGGCGGTGACAGAGCCGCGAAGGGGCGGCGACGGAGCCGCGAAGGGGCGGCGACGAGGCCGCGAAGGGGCGGCGACAGAGCCGCGAAAGGGGGGGGGGGGCGAAAAGGGGCTGCGAAGGGGGGGCCTTAAGCGGGGCCGCGAGGGGACCTTAAGAGGGGGCCGCGAGGGGACCTTAAGAGGGGGCCGCGACGGGCCGTTAAGAACAAGCGCACGAGGCGCGACTAGGGGAGGCGCGAAGCGCGCTTCGGGCAGGAATTTTTTTTTTTTTTTTTTCTTCGTTTTCTGTTGTGGGCCCTAGGAATCTTCCTGCTCTATACCATGTTAAGATTAGAGAGGAATGAATGATCAATTAGGTAAGGGGGGGGGGGGGGGGGGTACAAGACTATCGAGAAGTTTGTTGTACCCTCTAAGAAATCACCCCTACATAACCTAGAGATATATAATATAAAACATATAATTTGACAACCTCCAGTACGAGTACCAGCAGCTCCTGGGCCTCTAGCTCTTGTACCTCCAGCTCCTGTACCCCCAGCTCCTGGGTCACCAGCTCTTGTGCCTCCAGCTCCAGAGTCCGCAGTACCGCCAGTTCCGGCCGCTCGAGTACCTTCAGCTCCCGCGTCTCCAGTCGGAGTGACAACACACAACATAGTCAGCAGCGCCACCAGCACTACCAGTACCAGTACCTCCAACCCCACCAACACCACTCCGAAGGCGGCAGCCCTGAGTGTACCACTCGCGTAGCTGCTGCGGCAGGTGAGCACCTCCAAAACCTCCAAAACGAGCACCCCCAGGACTAGCAGTGCCAGCACCACCAGCACCACCAGTACTGACAGCACCACCAGCTCCGGCGGCTCTAGTACCTCCAGTGTGAGCACCTCCAGGACTAGCAGCTCTAGCTCCGCTGGTACCTCCAGCACCAGCAGTACCCCCAGCATCTCCAGGACTGTCAGCTCCATGTTTTAGTCACAGTAGGCTCCAATGTGCCAGAACATAGGAAAGATAGAGTGCACAGTCGGATTTCTGCACGGCAGCTTTAAACGTTCATAGCGATATGGTCACAACTCCAAATGACCTCATTCAACTTGGATCTAGAGCATCTTAATGTCGCCTACAATAATCAATTTAGTTTGCATGGTTTCATTCAGAATTGACGACACAACATCGGTTTGAGCGAACGTCACTATGGTAGCAACATAGTCCTAGGACACACAATTAGGAAGTTCTAGGAAGAGTTAGGAAGAGTTACGAGTTGGGAATGACTCCCAGCTCCTACAAACCCCAAGAGCCAAGGTACAGTGATTTAGAGCAGTGCCACACTGTCCCCAACCAAAAAGGGTCTCGAAACTACCCTTCACAAGGGCCTACACCAACTGAAATGTTACACTACACAAAGTAATGTAACTATCTTCAATATCTTGAGGTGTACCCTTTTGGCGAGCTTCGAAATCACTTGAAGCTTGCAACCAAGGCTCGGGTTCTTCATCACAAACTCATCCTTGAGTTCTTGATGGGTCTGCTGCGCACACCTGCGACACGCCGAACGTTCGACACAGGACAAAATAGAAACCGCCGGCAAAATAGAAACCGCGCGGGACACACAAAATGACCGCGTAACACGCGACTAGCGATAACTCGCTATTGACTTGACACACACACACTCGACATCATGACCCATCATACACACACCATTATAAGCATGAAATATATATTTATTTCATGCCCTCATTCCATTCCATGCACACACGCATGCACACACACGGACAACAAGCCGAGTGCAAACCGTAGGGTTGCACCAACACTCCAAGGCCTCCCTCTCCAGCAGCGCCACTCCGAAGGCGGGTGCGCTGAGTGTACCATTCCCGCAGCTGCTAAGGTGAGAGAGGCTCCCGTATTGGCGAAGCAGTACCTCGAGGCGCAACACACCTAGACTCTACAACTCCAGGCTCCGTACCCCCAGGCTCAGCACCCCCAGGCTCCGCACGCTCAGGCTCAGCACCCCCAGGCTCCACATACTTAGGCTCAACACTCGCATGCTCAGCACCCCCAGGCTCCGCACACTCAGGCTCAGCACCCCCAGGCTCCACACGCTCAGGCTCAACACCTGCAGGCTCAGCACCTCCAGGCTCCGCACGCTCAGGCTCAACACTCGCAGGCTCAGCACCCCCAGGCTCCGCACGCTCAGGCTCAACACCCCCAGCAGCACCAGAGTCACCAGTGACCTCGACAGGCTCAACCAAGGGGAGAGGGTCTACTTGAGACACACCTGGAGGAGCAGGACCCTGAAGGTGGAGGGGGTCTACCGGAGGGGGACCTCAAGCAAGGAAATGCGGCGGGGGGAGGGGGGGGGGGGGCAGGAGAGGAGTAGGGGAAGTGCGGTAGGGGAAGAGACGGTAAAAGGGAACCGACTCGTCAAACGTGACGTCCTGAGAGGACAGAACACGGCGCGAGGTGGGGTGGTAAAACTGCCAGCCAGGCGCGTCAGGGGGGAAGCCAAGGAAGACACAGGGAATGGCGCATGAGGAGAGCTTGTCCGCGGAGGTATCGCGGACAAAGGCACGAGCTCGCCAGACCCAGAACGCCGACGCATCGCCAACCTCCCCCGTCCAACGCAGTGTAGGCGAGGTCTCCGGCAAGGAGACATGGGGCAAGAGGTTAAGCTGATGCGCAGTGTACTGGACCGCAAACGGCCATAGAAAATGGGGAGCAGCCGCATGGATCATGGAGGTACGAGCGACCAGGGAGGCCCGTGTGGAACCGCTCGCGGAGCTGGAGACGGACAGTGCGTATCCAAGGGATCAAAACATCATGGACCTTTTCCTTATTGCGCAAGGGGAAGACCGTGGTGTAACGCGTGTAGTCGTCAACAACCAGCAGAAAATACAGCTCGCGGCCCTGTCGTTGGACGCGGGCTGGGCCTGTGAGAGTACGACGGCTTATGCTGGCTTTGCTAGCTTGCCTAGACTTTATTAGCATTATTTTGCTTTGCTTGCTTTTGCTTGATTTCCTAGGTTCGTTGCTTTTACTATAGTTATTATAGTTATAGGCACCGAACTAGGTTGCGTACACCGAATTCTAGGCTATTCGGTTGCCACCGAATTGCTTTCTACCGAGTTCGGGAAGGTTCTGTTCGGGACGCTTCGCGACCCTCAGAACATTCGCGTAACACCTGGGTTACCTGCTTTGTGTCGAGCCTTTATATAGCCTCGCATTGTACCCAGGTGAATCGTTCAATTCAAATCATCTTTTCTGAGGTCGATCCTAGATCCTCACAGGACCTCACACGTCCATGTGGAGAGTCTGTAGGGTAGCCTCTGTCGGGGGAGAACGAGGAGGAGTGAGGAGCGGCGCACTACCGCCCCTCGATGCAGGGAAGGCAGGGAGGGGCATGCGAGCGCGGGAGGGGGGCAGAGACCTGGAAAGGCCAGAGACAAGGAAGCGGGAGTGCATGCCACGGAGGCGTGGCAAGGAGGGGTGACCAAGGCGGTGGTGCCAGAGGAGAGTCTGGTGCGAGAGGGCGCGACACGAGCAAGGGGTGACTACCTGACCTGACGCGGACACCTGACCAGACGCAGCGACCTGAGGAGGGGCAGTAATCAGTGTGTACAGACTCGCCCCTGGTCGACGTCTGAACGTGGCCAAGTGACGGCCAGTCCGGGAGCATGTACAGATCGCCACAAGCTGCTTTCCGAGGGTAAAGGTGTCAACCAATGCATCCTGGAGGACAGCGTTACTCACCAAGTTCGTCGAGAACGAGGGGAGTTGAAGACCTGAGAGCGAGCCAGACGGAACCGCCGGACACGGGAGAACAGTGGTGGAACGTGCAAGAACTGGGCCCCCTGAGGGGTCAGCCAGAGAGACTGCAACAGGTGCAGGGAGTGGTGTGAGTGCGGTACTGTCATGAAAGAATTTGCGAGAAGCACCTGAGTCAAGCGTGAAAGTGTGCAAGGCCTCAGCAGGCGCAGTACCAGAGAGAGCAGACTCACTAGCACCTAGAGCAGCAGCCTCTATACCTGGGTCGGGGACCACAGACAAGTAACAGTCACCCTCAGCACTAACAGTCAATGCATACATGGCAGCAAGAATAGCATCATAGTCAAGAGCAAAGATATCGACATCGTGCCTAAGCAGGTCTATCCAGCGGGGGAGCTCTGGTGCGTCAGGAAATTGTGTGTGCCAGGCGTCATCAAGACGGGAGAAGCAGCGGTATGCATTGTGAAAGTTCCAGCATGTCTGACCAGTGCGGGAACTTGTGCGAATAACATACGGGCAGTGAACAGCACCCCCAGATGGCTCACGCTGAGCATACCACTCACGAAGCTGCTGGGGCGTGAGGGTCTCGCGGAAACGTTGCTTCTGCTGCTGCCTCTGGCCACCACCAGAGCCTCCCCTCCGAAAGGGTCCTCCCCGACCGCCACCACTGCTGCCGCCACCTCTCCAGGCCACGCGGGCTGCAAACAGGCGGCGTGCGGGCCGGCAAAGGCGGCGCGCGGGCGGGCAAAGGCGGCGCGCGGGCCGGAGGGGCAGTGCGCGGGTCGTGTGGGCTGCAGGGGAGTGGTGCGCGAGCCGGCAAAGGCAGCGCACTAGCTTCGGAGGCAGTGCACGGGCCACGCGGGCAGCGAACGGGCGGCAGGCGGGCCGCACGGGATGCAAACGGGCTGCGCGCGGGCCGCGTGGGCTGCAAGCGGGCCGCGCAGGCTGCAAGCGAGCGGCGCGCAGGCCTACGGGGGCAGCGCGCGGGCAGGCAGAGGCAGGGCACGGGCCGCGCGGGCTGCAGGCGGGCGACGCGCGGGTTGTACGCGGCGGCGCAGCGCAGAGCAGGGCAGGGCGTGCGCAGGGCTGCGCAACGCAAGGCAGGGCAGGGCGTGCGCGGGCGGCGCGACGCAGGGCAGGGCGTGAGGTAGCACGTCAACCGCAGTTGATGGTGGGCCCGAAAAAAAAAACGGTCCTACGGACCTACTGCTCTGATACCATGTCAGAAACTAACGAGCAGGAATGACTTCACTAGCAAGGAATAAGAGTATAAGTACCAAACCCTTAAAGTGTTGTACTCTGTATGGGCTACCCCCTCTACAGTCTACAAACATATAAATCAGTTTTGACATGTACCTGATGGAGCTTCTGAAGTAAGCGAAGTTCACGATAAACGGGTCATTCAAGTTACTCGACGAGAATCAAAGCTCAAGTAACATCGCGAACAAGCCCGGCTTCGTCGACTGCACGAAACACATCGCCCTCCGTTACTACTTCGTGAAGGACAAAATTGACAAGGGCAAGGTGGAGCTTATCTACCACGTTAGAAGATTCAGTACTACGTGGACATGAGCAGAGTCGTCAATAAGTATCATGTGGTACATATTCAGGAACAAATGGGAGCGTTGGAATCAGGCCCTCAGAAGTCAGACTTTTTTCTCTGATTTGGCAAAAAAAATCTGATTTTCAGACTCTTTTTTTGTACCAAGGCTGAATCATCAGACTTGTTTTTAGGGAAAATGGGAAATTGCTGTTTGTTTCTAGTGTACATTGGTATTTTTCTCTGATTTTCAGAGTAAATTTTTGTACCAACTCTGATTTTCCAGCCTAGCCCCAAAACCAATCTGAGGGCCTGGTTGGAATGAGGTGTTTTAACATTCAGGAAGAAATAGCCTTATTGCACCTGCTAGTAGCAAGCAACACCTGTGACTCTATCGCGACTGTTGAACGGCTTGGATCGAGAGATTGCGAACTGCTCGCGGGTCACAACTGTCTCGAAGGTTTTGCATCGCAACAATGTAACTGAAGGGATCCACAATAGTCACGGTTACTCTAGTAATACATGTACGGTATTACCTTTAATATTGAAAATTGTGAAAGCTTGCGATTTGCCTTGCAAATGCAACGTCTCATTTCAACAGGCAAGTACAAGATTTTATCGTCCAAGCATCATACAACATTAAGAGCTATCATGTACGTGATGCTAGGGTGGGAGGGTGGGAAACTTGAAATTGAAAGTTCGAAATGAAAACGTGGGTGAAGGCCAAATGGCCTTCGCCCCCTCTTTTGTACCAAAAAGAGGGGAAGTAGCGGTTCGCCGAAGCCTTCCGGGGTTCAGGCGGAACCCTCACCGCGTCATGGTCGGTGGACTGGTCGGCCACCTCCTGGTCGACCAGCTCCTCGTCGCCCAACTGCTCCCCTTCATCTTTACTACCGTCCTCGTTGCCCTGCTGCACCTTGGTCGGCTTCCCGGTCGATCGCCAGGTCGCCGACTGTTCCTGGGTCGACCTCGTTGCTGCCTGCTCCCCTGTCGGCTTCACCCAAGTCGGCTGCACCTCCTCGACCGGCTCCCCCCTTATCCAGGTCGACTGCACTCCCAGGTCGACCTGCTGCTTGTCGACCTGCTGCTCGTCCTGTCGGCCACCGGCGATGCCCTTGGTCGGCGCCACAGGCGACGTCCCACTGCTCCCCTCATCGCCGGAGGCCGACGACGGAGTCAGCCCACGAAGGTCGACGAGGGGAGGGTCAGGGGAGGGAAAGGAAGGTGTCAGAATCAACAGACTGGAATGACTGAACTAGAAAGCTCGGAATGTGAGTACAAATATGAAACCCTAATGTTGTGACCCCCTATAGGCTAACCCACTACAGCCTACACAAACACAACATATATAGTTTTTGACACACCCCCATAGGCAAAGTGGGGGAGACCTAGGGGTCACAAGACCAGTCAAGGCAAAGCAAGGCAACAACAAGCTCAGGGTGGATCTCAAGGATACCACACAAATTCCGAGCACAAGCAAGTGGTCACAAGACCAGTTCACATGCAGGTTTATAACAGAGCATGGGATACAGTGATCACAGTACAAGCAAGGTCAAGAGGTAAGTAAGTGAGGTCCAGTAGGCACAAGGCCTAGCAGAGTGCAGAAGCGCTGATGGTCACAAGGCGGAAGCGCCTTGGTGAACACATCAGCAAGGTTGGCCTCAGTGGCCACGTAACGCAGACAAAGCTGACCGCGCTGCTGCAGCTCTCGAGCAAGGAAGTACCGCAGGGCGATGTGCTTCGTTCTGTGCTCCAGTCTGTGCTCCTCACACAAGGCAATGGCAGCCTTGTTGTTGACGTACAGCACTGGAGGAGAACGAGGCCGCTCTCCCAAGTCGGTCAGCAGGTAGGTCAGCCAGCGTAGCTCCTGGGCAGCCATGGCTGTGGCGTAGATCTCAGCCTCACAACTGGAGCTGAGAACAGAAGAAGAGCGTGTAGAACGCCAAGAAACTGAGCCAGAGCCAAGGCTGAAGGTGTAACCCTGAGACAACCGCTGAGTAGCCTGGTCGTCTGCCCAAGAAGCGTCTGAGTGTCCAGTAAGTACAACTCGGTCTCGCCCTCCAAGCACTAGCCCCATGCCCGACGTACTGCACAAGTAGCGCAACACCCTCTTAGCGGCATCCATGTGCTCCTTCCTGTGACGGCCAGGAGCGACATAGCGCGCAAGGATGCTAAGAGGGTATGCAAGGTCAGGTCGAGTGCAGGTCATCAGGTACATGAGGCAGCCCACAAGCTCTGGATACGGGCCACTCGGCTCTACGGACTCATCCGAAGGCAGAGCTGAGAGCGAGTGACCGGTAGGTAGAGGAGTGGACTGAGGCGAGGAGTACGTGAAGCGGAAGCGCTGAAGGATCTGCTGCACCATGTGTGACTGAGTCAAGGTGATGGTGCGCCGTGCTCTGTCCCGGGTGATCCGCAAGCCAAGATAGCTTGTCAGTTCACCCAGGTCTGTGCACGTGTGTCTCCTCTGCAGCTTCGACTTCACGTGGGCGAGTGCCGCGGTGTCAGCAGTGGCAAAGACCAAGTCGTCGACGTACACGAGGATGTAGAACGGCGGCAGTGAGGTGTCTGTGCGTAGAAACAGTGACGGGTCAGCAGTAGAGGGAGCGAACCCAAGAGCCGCAAGTGTCGTCCTCAGTGTGTCGTGCCACTCACGCGGTGCCTGGCGGAGACCGTAGACCGGCCGCTGAAGCCTCCACTGGGTACCAGGAGGAACCGACCCAGTGAAGCCAGGAGGGCGGCGCAGCCAGATCTCCTCGTGCAGGCTGCCCTGCAAGAAAGCAGTGCTGAAGTCAAGGGAGTGAAGCTCGTAGTCGCGCTGAGCGGCTATGTGCAGCAGCACCCGAAGAATAGTCATCTTCGGGGTGGGGGAGAAGGTCTGAAAGAAGTCAACTCCCTCTCGCTGACTGAAGCCTCGAGCCACGTAGCGCGCCTTGAAGACAGGAGGAGAACCCGGCGGCCGCTTCACCCTGAAAATCCACATGCCACTGACGATGTTCGCCCCAGGTGGGGGAACCTCGTCGACGTAGGTGCGTGTGGACTTCCAGGAAGCCATCTCTGCGTCCATGGCTGTCTGCCACTGAGAGGAGTAGGGACCCGCCATCGCCTCAGCGTAAGTGCGCGGGGTCGGGATGTCTGGTGCATCCGGGTCTCCCTCAGGGGCAACTAGCATGGACACGAGACGGGGCAAAGCAGCAGCAAAGCACTGGAACTCCTCCTGTCTGTCCTCAAGGACGTCCGTGCCAAGAGCACACTCACCCCCGACGGACGGAGGACAGACAGACGCAGACTCAGACTCGGCAACAAGGCTAGTGGCGTAGTCTAGACGACACCGGGCAGCAAAGTCTATCAACTCAGCGACCAGAGCAGACGCAGCAGAGGACTCAAAGGTAGGGTCAGTGACAACAGTAGCGAGGAGACGGGTGACAGTGGGACTGGCAGCACGACGGGAGTCAGACTCCGGGTCAGGAAGAGTAGGCAGAGAGGAAGCAGGAGGAGACGGCAGCGGGACACGCTGAGGAGCAGTGGAGGGACGCAGAGTCATGTAGTGAGTGCCAGGGACAGGAGGAGGACGCTCACATGGGACACGACGACCAGTGCGAGCAGTACGAACAGGCGACGCAGGACGAGACTCAGGCTCACGACGCTCTGTAAGACCTCCCGTGGGACCAGTGTAAGGAGAGGGAGCAGGGAGAGGCGAGGCAGGCGGTAACTGTGACGGCGACTGGACACGCGGAGGACACTCTACTGAGGGAGGAGGACAGGGAGGAGGAGCCTGACCAAGAACCTGCTGAAGAAGTGGTACGAAGTACGGTCGCGGCCGCGTAGCGTCTCCAGAACCAGCAGAGACACCAGCGGCAGGGTCCTCAGCACCAGCAGCAGCTCCAACGTCCGGGTCCTCAACACCAGCAGCAGCTCCACCGGCCGGGTCCTCAGCACCAGCAGCAGCACCACCGCTCGGGTCCTCAGCTCCAGCAGTAGCTCCAACGTCCAAGTCCTCAGCACCAGCAGCAGCTCCACCGCCCGGGTCCTCAGCACCAGCAGCAGCTCCAGCGCCCGGGTCCTCAGCACCAGCAGCAGCTCCACCGTCCGGGTCCTCAGCTCCAGCAGTAGCTCCAACGTCCGGGTCCTCAGCACCAGCAGCAGCTCCACCGCTCGGGTCCGCAGTACCAGCAGCAGCTCCAACGCCCGGGTCCTCAGCACCAGCAGCAGCCCCAACGCCCGGGTCCTCAGCACCAGTAGCAGCGCCACCCCCAAGGTCCGCAGCACCCGGAGGACCACTCCGAAGACTGCAGCGGCGTGTGTACCACTCTCGGATCTGCTGAATGGGGGGGAGCTCCTGGGTAGGAGGGGAAGTACCGGGACGAGCTCCAGTAGTACCTCTCCGGAGGCGGCAGTACTCGAGGTACCTCTCCTGCAGCTGCTGGGAGGAGAGGGCTCCTCCAGGTGTAGCACGCTCAGTCTCAGCACCCCCAGACTCAGCACCCCCAGACTCCGCACCCCCAGGCTCAGCACCTCCAGGCTCCGCACCGCCAGGCTCCGCACCTCCAGGCTCCGCACCCCCAGACTCAGCACCCCCAGGCTCAGCACCCCCAGACGCAGGACGAGAGTCAACAGCTACCTCGACAGGCTCACCCGGGTCTACCTGGGACACACCTGAGGGAGCGGCACCCTGAGGGGGGAGGGGGTCTGGTACCTCAGCACCTGGAGCGAGGAAGAGAGGCGGAGGGGGGAGCGGGGCAGTGCGGTAGGGGAAGAGGCGGTAGTAGGGGACGGACTCGTCAAAAGTGACGTCCTGAGAGGCCAGGACACGACGCGAGGTGGGGTGGTAGAACTGCCAACCAGGGGCGTCCGGGACAAAGCCAAGGAAGACGCAGGGGACAGCGCGACGGGAGAGCTTGTCCGCGGACGTGTCGCGGACAAAAGCTCGGGATCCCCAGACCCGAAAACGCGACGCATCGCCAGCCTCTCCCGTCCAACGCAGTGTCGGAGAAGTCTCGGGCAAGGAGACACGGGGCCAGAGGTTGAGCTGATGCGCAGCGTATCGGACCGCAAACGGCCACAGGAAATGGGGGGCAGCCGCATGACTCAAGGAGGTACGAGCGACCTCCATGACTAGACCAATGCGGCGCTCAGCAACCCCATTCTGCTGTGGAGAGTCCGGAAGCGTGAACGACTGCTCAATGCCCTCCTGCTGACAGAAGGCCTCCAGGAGGCCAGAGGAAAACTCCCCACCTCTGTCAGAGTGCAGACGCAGGACAGGAAAGTCGGAGCGGAAACGCCTGGTGAGCTGGAGACGAGATCTGCGGATCCAAGGGATCAAGACATCAGGTACGTCACCCTTGGCTCGCAAGGGGAAGACCGTGGTGTAGCGCGAGAAGTCGTCAACAACGAGCAGGAAGTACCGCTCCTGAC
The DNA here is from genome assembly GCA_947470075.1 of Closterium sp. Yama58-4. Classification (NCBI taxonomy): domain Eukaryota; kingdom Viridiplantae; phylum Streptophyta; class Zygnematophyceae; order Desmidiales; family Closteriaceae; genus Closterium; species Closterium sp. Yama58-4. Next base: position 83,824 of record CANIUD010000812.1, on the reverse strand, counting down.
CCTGTCCACGGACGCGGGCTGGGCCCCACACGTCCAAGTGGAGCGTCTGCAGGGGAGCAGTCGTCGGGGGAAAGGAGGAGGAATGAGGAGCGGCGCGCTGCCGCCCCTCGACACAGGGAAGACAGGGAGGAGCAGGCGAGTCGGGAAGGGGAGGGAGCACCCTGGGAAGACCAGCAACAAGGTCCCGTTTGTGCATGGCCCGAAGGCGCTGCACAGACGGGTGACCAAGGCGGTGGTGCCAGAGGACAGTCTCATGCGCCAGAGAGCGACACGAGCAGGGGGCGGACAGCTGACCTGACGCAGACGCAGACGCAGCTACCTGAGGGGACGCAGTGGTCAGTGTGTACAGGTCCGACCCCGGCTCTCGAGTGAAAGTAGCCAGGTGGCGACCCGTCCGAGCACACGTGCAGTGTGTCACGCGCTCGTAGGCAGGGGTGAACTGGTGAACACCCGAGTCCTGGAGCGCACAACCCGCCACCAAGTTCGTAGAGAACGAGGGGAGGTAGAGACCTGACAGCGTGCCGGACGGGACCGCAGGACAAGGAAGGACAGTGGAGGAGGTCGCAATGACCGGACCCCCAGAGGGGTCAGCAAGGGAGACAGCAACCGGCCGAGCGAGGGGCTCGAGGACAGTGCGGTCACGAAAGAAAGAGCGAGAAGCACCTGAGTCCAGTGTGAAGGTGTGCAGTGCTGCAGTCGACTCAGTACCAGGGGGCACAGACGCACTAGCACCTAGGGCAGCAGCCTCACCAGTACCTGAGGGAGCAGACTCACTAGCACCTAGAGCGGCAGCCGGACTGGCCTGAATGCCCGGGTCGGGCGGAACACGCAAGTACTGAGCACCCTCTCCACTAATAGACATCGCATACATGGCAGTGAGAATAGCATCAAAGTCTAAAGCCCAAATATCAACACCCCTCTTTTCCAGCTCAGCCCAGCGCGGCAGCTCAGTGGCAGTAGGAAACTGGGTGCGCCACGCGTCGGTAAGGCGCGCGAAGCAGCGCTGCGTGGGGTGTGGCCTCCCACACTGCTGGCCGCTGCGGTCACCTGTGCGAATGACGTACGTGCAGGTAAAGCCACGCTGCGCATACCACTCACGGGCGGCCTGAAGCGTCGGGGCGGGCTGCTGACTCTGCCCTCCGCCAGTGCCTCCACGACCACCACCCCCTCCGCCTCCGCCACGGCCACCTCCACCCCTGCCTCCACCACGACCACCTCCACCTCCGCTGCCGCCTCCGCCCCTGCCACCACTCCCGCCGCTGCTGTCGCCTCCCCCACTGCCGCCACTAGCCTCCTCAGCCGCGCCTCCACTCCCACCGCCTCCACCCCCACCTCCTCCGCCGCCACCCCCGCCCCTGCCCCCTTTGCCCCTGCGGCGCCCGCTCGAAGCAGACGCGGTCCCGACCTTCTCAGCACCAAGGAGGTCGACAGCAGCAGCAGAGGCGACAGAGGGGAGGAGGGGGGAAGGGGAGCACCCCTCAAAGAACGGGGTGCGGGGGTCGCCACGAGAGGTGCCTACAGCGACGATGCTCGCCTCAGCTGCAAGCAGTTCCTTCTCGAGGAGGTCTACGGTGAGCTCGGTGGGGGAGCGAGAGAGGAAGTGGTCCCTGACTGCGCGCAGAGAGTCAGGGAGGCGAGTGACGATGTGGTAGAGAGTGATCCAGAGCGGGGGGGGGTTGCTAGTGAGAAACTCGGCAGGCATAGCAGCGCGAAAGCGGGCCTCACTAGTCTTAAGGTGGGTGATGAGGTCTGCGACAGTGTGAAAGGAGGCTAGGTCGGGGAACAGGTAGGGGAGAGTGAGGCGGCCTAGCGTAGCAGAAGCGGGTGAGGAGTAACGGGCAACTACAGCGGTGTAGAGGTCCTTAGCAGTCTTGCACTGGCCAAAGTGCTCGCGCTCATCTAACGGCAGGGAGTTGCGGATGGCAAAGCGAGCGTGGGCGTCACGAGTCTGCCACTGTGAGCGGGTAGTGCTGTCAGCATCAGTAGCAGGGGCAGGAGCATGGCCGAGGGCGTGGTCATACAGCGAAATATCCTCCTTGGCAGTGAGCTGTAGGAAAAGGTGCAGGTCATCTAGCCAGGTGTCAAACTTCACTGGGCGGCCCTCAGCATCGAAAGCAAGTACGGGAGGACTGGCCATAGTGGCAGCAGTAGTAGCAGTCGTAGAGGAAATAGGAGGAGCAGCAGTATCGACGGGGCTGCTCAGTACGGGCGGCGCGGCTCGGTCGGACGGCGCGGCTCGGTGTAGGCGCGCGGAGCTGTAAGCGGGGACGAGGGGCTGCTAGGCGGGGCGCAGCAGGGTCGCGGGGCCGTGAGGTGGCGGGCGACGGGGCCACGGGGCCGCTAAACGGGGTGCGCGCGGGGCCGCGGGGCCTCTAGGGGAGGGTCGACGGGGCCGCGGGGCCGGGAAGCGGGGCGCGTGCGGGGCCGCGGGGCCTCTAGGGGGGGTCGACGGGGCCGCGGGGGCCGCTAACGGGGTGCGCACGGGGCCGCGGGGCCGCTAGGGTAGGTCGACGGGGCCGCGGGGGCCGCTACACGGGGTGCGCACGGGGCCGCGGGGCCGCTAGGGTGGGTCGACGGGGCCGCGGGGCCGCTAGGGTAGGTCGACGGGGCCGCGGGGGTCGCTACACGGGGTGCGCACGGGTCCGCGGGGCCGCTAGGGTAGGTCGACGGGGCCGCGGGGCCTCTGGGGTAGGTCGACGGGGCCGCGGGGGGCCGCTACACGGGGTGCGCACGGGGCCGCGGGGCCTCTAGGGAAGGTCGACGGGGCCGCGGGGCCGCTAGGGTAGGTCGACGGGGCCGCGGGGGCCGCTACACGGGGTGCGCACGGGGCCGCGGGGCCGCTAGGGAAGGTCGACGGGGCCGCGGGGCCTCTAGGGTAGGTCGACGGGGCCACTAAGGGGCCGTACACGAGGGCGCACGAGGGCGCTGGGGGGGGGAGGCGCTAACGCAGCTCTCCGAGGGTAGGTAGGTAGTAGGTAGTGGTGGGCCCGAAGAGAACTTAGGTCCTAGCGAAGGACCTGCTCTGAAACCATGTCAGAATCAACAGACTGGAATGACTGAACTAGAAAGCTCGGAATGTGAGTACAAATATGAAACCCTAATGTTGTGACCCCCTATAGGCTAACCCACTACAGCCTACACAAATACAACATATATAATGTTTGACAGAAGGGTGGACGACCTCGGCGTCGTCCACAGCAAGCTCACCGACCTCGGCGAGTAGAGGGAGCGTTGCCGTCGAGGTATCCGTCGGCGTGGACACTAGCGTCCGCCCTGACACCGGCCCATGCTCCGACTTCCACTCCTCCAACGACAGGTCCTCGTAGAACACCACGTCCGACGTGGTGACCACCCTGTTGTCGGCGATGTCGAGGAGCTCCCAGCCCTTGCTCGCCTCCGACACGCCGAGATGAAGGCCCCACTTGGCCTTCGGCTTCAGCTTGCCACTCCGCTGCTGCTCGGGGACAAGGAACTGCGCCATGCAGCCCCACACGCGCGCCAGCGACAAGTCGGGCTTCGTCCCGGTCAGCAGCTGGTACGGCGTCGTCCCCGGCGTCGCCGATCGCTCCAGGCAGTTGCGGATCCAGACGGCCTGCCGCAGAGCGAGGTGCCACCAGTGGTGCTGCACGCCCATGTGCAGCAGCATCGTCCTCACCGACTCCACCACCGTCCGCATCTCCCTCTCCGCCATGCCGTTCTGCTGCGGGGTGTAGGGGCAGGTTAGGTCGTGGACGATCCCCTTGCCGTCCACGAAGGCGGTGAAGGCCTTCCCGAGGAACTCCCCACCTCGGTCCGAGCGCAGCATCAGCACCGACTTCTTCGTCTGCCTCTCCACCAGCACCAGCCACTTCTGGAACTCCAGCAGCACGTCCGACTTCTTGGCGACTGGCCTCACCCACACGAAGCGGGTCTGGCTACCGTCCTTGGCAGCCACGCGGAACGGCCCACACAAGTCGATGTGGACGACGGCTAGCACGTCGGCGGCGTCGGAGCCTTGGTCGGGTTAGGTGTGCCGCGCCAGCTTCCCGCCGACGCACGAGACACACGGTGGGTCGGCGCCCGTCGCTGACTTGAGGTCCAGCCCAATGGCGACCTCGTTCTTCGCCGAGCTCCTGATGGTGTCCATGCCGACGTGCGCAAGCCGAGCATGCATCCTGTCTGGCGTCGACTTCGTCTTGGAGACGATCGCCCGCAGGGCCACAACCTCCGGCGTGGGCGACGTCGACCTCGTTGAGCAGGGACGCAGGTCGGTGCAGAGGACTCGCCCGGAGTACGTCGCCCGACCAAGCACCTCTCCCGCAACCGAGATGAGCAGCACACCATCGCCGTCCTCCTGAAACTTCACGCCATGCTACCTCAGCTGGCCGGACGACAACAGGTTGGCCCGCACACCCGGGACGTACAGCACGTCGGGGATGAGAACCTGCTTCCCGGCCTCGCCTTGCAGCGCAACCGTGCCCCGGCCCTGGACGTCTTGCAGCGCCCCATTGAAGCCACGCACGTGCTTCAAGTCGCCGCTCGGCCCCATGTCGACGAAGACCTCCTTCGTCCCCATCAGGTGGTGGGAGCAGCCGCTGTCCAGCAAGACCACCGCCGGGTTCGCCTGCACCGCTGCTGCCATCGCCTGGAAATCCTCTCCGGCCTCCGGCGCCAGTGAGACGGTCGGCTCCACGACGCCGACCAGGGAGCACGACGCCGACTTGTCGCCGCTCCCCTTGCCGCCAGCCGAGGAGTCGGCGTCCTTCGCCGAGGTCGACGACTTGGTCGACTGCTTCTCCTTGCGCGATTGACTTCCTCCTCGACGAGGTCGACGACTGCCAGACCTCCCGCGGCCTCCCTTGTCGTCGTCGTCCGAGTCACTGCGGTCGGGGCACTCGAAGGAGAGGTGGTCGGGGTCGCCGCACAGCCAGCACTCCCGGCGTCGACTTCCTCCTCCCCGGCCACTGTCCTTGGTCGACTTCTTCTTGTCGACCTCCTTGGCCGACTTCGAGCCACCGCTACCACCGCCGCCCGACTGTCCACGCTGCCCCGGTCGACCGCCTTGCTTCGCTGGGGCGACAAAGTTTGCCTGCGCCAGGAGCTCCTGGGACCGCTCAGCCTCCTGCATCGCCTCGTCCTGCAGGATGTACGAGGTCAAGTTGTCCTCGTTGAGCGTCGCCCTTGTGCTCGGCGCCATGGACAGCCGCTTCAGCAAGTTGTAGCTGCTCCGGAGCCCCTGCATGACATGGGTGATGTACGACGCCGTCGAGTACTCCGCACCGGCCATCCTGATGGTGGCGAGAATTCGCCGGGCCCGGTTGCAGTAGTCGGTCGCCGTCTCCTCGTCGCCCATGCGCAGGTGAGTCAGCTGCCCCTCCAGTTGGGCGATGAACAAGTCGTCGGTGACTTGGTAGGTCGACTCAATGAAGTGCCACGCCTGGTGGCCGGCGTCGAGGTACTCCCTGCACCACTTCAAGGCGATTTGCACGCCCGGCGAGCAGCACCGTGAGATGACCGTGAAGGTCAACAGCTGCACAGCGCGGAACTCAGCTCGCAGGTCGGGATCGCTCGGCGTCGCCACGGTACCTCGAGCAAAGCTGATCAGCCCGGCCATCTCCAGCTGAGGCTCGATGGCCTCCTTCCAGGTGAGTATGTCGGGTCGACCAACCAGCGGGGGAGTCACCGAGATCCTATCCGGCGTGAACTTGAAGTAGCCGTAGCTCGGCGCAATTCCGCCCGCCGTCACCTGGGACGCCGACATCGGCGTCAACCTGCTTCGTCGACCTCCGACGTCGCCCTGCGAGGTGCCCGCAGCCGACGTCGACCGAACTTCTCGCCCTTGAACGCCGCCGACTTCGTCGGCGTGAATCACACCACGCTGCCTCGACGTGCCTCCCGCACTGCTGCCGACTTGGTCGCCTCCAGCGTTGACACCCAGGTCGACGCCGCCCTCGGTGTTCACCGGTCGAGGAGAAGCAGGCCGAGAAGGGTGCTCCGTCGCCCACAAGGAACGGATGCCAGCCTCGACGACCGCCCACGGCAGGTCGCCATACTCGTTGGCCTCGTGCTTCCTCCTCGCGTTTTCCAGCCGTGCCTCCAGGGTGTCCACCACCCCCGTGTCACCTACGGCTCCTACCATAGTGACTATCGCACAGCTGCTCGCCTATGAACAACGTAGGTAAGGTCCCACCAAGTCGACTAGACTGAAAGGTAAGTCGTTGTGCCTTCCACGCTCACCGCACCATGCGGAGATAACTCTAGTAACGGGAGCTAGACTACGGGCTAGGCACGTGTGCTCGTGTGATCTCTGCGTTCTCTGTTCCTTAGTCGTTTTCCTAGTGCACACACTGCTTGCTAGTTCACAAGACAATTTGGCAAGAGTTTCACTAGAGAAAGTTGACAACAATGATACAATCAAGTTGGCAAGACAAGACTACATCAGAGCTAGGATGCAAGCAGGTCAACTGCCAGCGCAGCACGGTCGACCGCGTGCCAGCACGACTTGGTCGACCGTGCTCCAGCAGTGCAGAGACGCGGCTTGCCAACGCTGCAGGTCGACGGCGTGACAACAGCGCAAGTCGACGGCGTGCCAGCGTTGCTCCTGCAGTCCAGCTTCGCAGGTGCTCGTAGGTGATTGGCGCGCACTGCTTCGTCACCTGCACAGCACACACACTAAGTCCACCTCGTGCTGACGACTGTATCTGATGCACCACGTCGACCTCGGGATACCATCACCGAGGTCGTCCTCGCCAAAACCACCTGGGCGACCTTCGCAAGCCTTCGCAGCACCTCGTCACCCAGGTAACCTGGTCGACCGGGCAACCAGGTCGACCAGAGGCTCCAGTGCGTGCCCGTCGACCACCCAGGTCGACGACCACTTCCGGTCGACCTCCCAGGTCGACCACTCCCTCTGGTACGTGTCGGTCGACCTCCCAAGTCGACGGCCACCTCCAGTCGACCTCCCCAGGTCGACCACTATCCCCTGGTCGACCAGCTCCAAGTCGACGTCACTCCTGGTCGACCAGAACGGCTGGTCGACTTACCAGGTCGACCAGAAGGTCTGGTCGACGTCCCGGGTCGACCACCCGAAGTTGGCGCCCTCCCGAAGTCGGCGCCCATGCAATGGCTCCCGTGCAGGTCGACCAACCTCGTCGACCAGCCCGCCCACTGCTGCAGGTCGGCTGCACCCCTACATCCGACCACGAAGTCGGCTCCGCCCAAGCGAGGACGGGGCCAACACCCAACTCCCGTTGACACTCCCCTGCCGCGTTCACGCTTGGGCCTCCAGCCCCTACGGCAGCACTGCTCGGAGAACAGCTCGTCGACGTGCACCCAACACACAGCACGTCGTCCACCGCACCAGCCATGCAAGAGGGCATGGCACCTACTGCTGCACGTTGTCGTCGCCGTCGCCCACGTCGGCCAGACGCACTTGGCCGATTGCAACGGAGCACCGGTTGAAGGCCGGATAGTGCAGCGCCTTCGTGAGGAAGTCGGCCGGCTGCTCAGCGGTCGGAATGTACTGCAGCGCAAACTTCCCCCGCTTCACCATGTGCTGCAGCCAGGCCTGTCGCCGCTCCATGTGCTTGAGGTTGCCCGTCAACCCCATGCCCTCGGCGACTGTGATGGCCGACTTGTTGTCCACCCGAAGGACGGTCGGCTTCCCAGCATCCAGCTGCTGGAACTCTGCGAGGAGGAAGCGAAGTCGGCGTCCCTCCTTGCCGGCTTCGACGGCCGCCACGTACTCCGACTCGGTCGACGACAGTGTCGCGCACTTGATGCGCTGGCTCGACCAGGAGACCGCGGCCCCTCCGTAGACGAACACGTAGCCGCCCGTGCTCGTCCTGCTCTGCTTGTCACCGGCGTCGTCGGCGTCCACGTAGCCGACCAGCTCCAGCGACTCAGGTCCACCGCCGAACTCCAGGGCGGTGTCACGCGTGTTGGCGAGGTAGGCGAGGCAGCGGTCGACCTCGTGCCAGTGCTGGTCGCTCCTCACCGTGAGGCCGCTCCCCAGCTTGCTGCAGGCGAAGGCGATGTCCGGCCTCGTCGTCGTCGCCGCGAACTGCAGCGAGCCGACCTTCTGCCGGTATTCCTCCTCCTGTCGCTCCTGTGCCTCCTCGTCGTCGAAGGTGAGCTCGGCGTAGGCGTCGACCGAGACCGGCGTCTTCGGAGTCCGTCCGCCCTGCTCCTCGTCGATGAAGCGCCTACGCAGCTTGTCGGCGTAGCCCTGCTGGTGCAGCCACAGCTTCCCCGCCGACCTGTCGCGCACGATCTCCAGCCCGAGGTACTTCTGCACCGGCGAGATCTCGCGTAGCTCGAAGGCGGCTTCCAGCAGCTCCTTCAGCTCTTTCAGCATCGCGGGGCTGCTGCTGGCGGCGAGCAGGTCGTCGACGTAGACCAGCACCCAGCAAGTCGCTCCGTCGTTGCCGACCTTGAAGTAGAGAGCCTCGTCGACCTGGCTCTTCTTCCACCCAGCGTCGACCAGCACGTCGTTGAGCGCCAAGTACCACAGCAGCGGCGACTGCTTCAGCTCGTACAGGCTCTTCAGCAGCTTGCACACCCGGCCGGTTCCGTCGTTGAAGTAGTCCGGCTGCGACATGTACAGCATCCGGTCGAGCTTGCTCTGCAGGAAGGCGTTCTTCATGTCGAGCTGCATCAGGTTCAGGTTGAGGACGGCGACGATGCTGAGGAAGATCCTCAGCGTGACGTAGCTGCCCACCGGCGCGAACGTCTCGTCGTAGTCGGCGCCGTACACCTGCGTGAAGCCCTTCATGACCAGCCTCGCCTTCTCCCGCTCGACGGTGTCGTCGATGTTGTACTTCGTCGTCAGCACCCACCGGTTCTTCATGACATTCACTCCCGGCGGGCGTTCGACCAGCTCCCACGTGCCCATGGCGAGGAGACTACGGATCTCTTCCTCCATGGCGGCCTTCACCGCCGGACCCTTCCAGCTCGCTAGCGCCTCCTTCACCGTCATCGTCGAGATGTCCCAGCGGTGCTCGGGGTCGGCCAGCATGTCAGGGTCGAGCTCCGGGAAGTCCTCATCCTCCTCGGCGTCATCGTACAGGAGGTCGTCGTCCTCCTCAACGTCGTACACCGTGGTGAAGGCAGCGGGAATGAAGAAGTCGGGCGGCCTTCGAAGTCGACCAGACTTCCGGGGTTCAGGCGGAACCCTCACCGCGTCATGGTCGGTGGACTGGTCGGCCACCTCCTGGTCGACCAGCTCCTCGTCGCCCAACTGCTCCCCTTCATCTTTACTACCGTCCTCGTCGCCCTGCTGCACCTCGGTCGGCTTCCCGGTCGATCGCCAGGTCGCCGACTGTTCCTGGGTCGACCTCGTTGCTGCCTGCTCCCCTGTCGGCTTCACCCAAGTCGGCTGCACCTCCTCGACCGGCTCCCCCCTTATCCAGGTCGACTGCACTCCCAGGTCGACCTGCTGCTTGTCGACCTGCTGCTCGTCCTGTCGGCCACCGGCGATGCCCTTGGTCGGCGCCACAGGCGACGTCCCACTGCTCCCCTCATCGCCGGAGGCCGACGACGGAGTCAGCCCACGAAGGTCGACGAGGGGAGGGGCAGGGGAGGGAAAGGAAGGGTGGACGACCTCGGCGTCGTCCACAGCAAGCTCACCGACCTCGGCGAGTAGAGGGAGCGTTGCCGTCGAGGTATCCGTCGGCGTGGACACTAGCGTCCGCCCTGACACCGGCCCATGCTCCGACTTCCACTCCTCCAACGACAGGTCCTCGTAGAACACCACGTCCGACGTGGTGACCACCCGGTTGTCGGCGATGTCGAGGAGCTCCCAGCCCTTGCTCGCCTCCGACACGCCGAGATGAAGGCCCCACTTGGCCTTCGGCTTCAGCTTGCCACCCCGCTGCTGCTCGGGGACGAGGAACTGCGCCATGCAGCCCCACACGCGCGCCAGCGACAAGTCGGGCTTCGTCCCGGTCAGCAGCTGGTACGGCGTCGTCCCCGGCGTCGCCGATCGCTCCAGGCAGTTGCGGATCCAGACGGCCTGCCGCAGAGCGAGGTGCCACCAGTGGTGCTGCACGCCCATGTGCAGCAGCATCGTCCGCACTGACTCCACCACCGTCCGCATCTCCCTCTCCGCCATGCCGTTCTGCTGCGGGGTGTAGGGGCAGGTTAGGTCGTGGACGATCCCCTTGCCGTCCACGAAGGCGGTGAAGGCCTTCCCGAGGAACTCCCCACCTCGGTCCGAGCGCAGCATCAGCACCGACTTCTTCGTCTGCCTCTCCACCAGCACCAGCCACTTCTGGAACTCCAGCAGCACGTCCGACTTCTTGGCGACTGGCCTCACCCACACGAAGCGGGTCTTGCGGTCCTTCAGCAGCAAGAAGTACAGGCTACCGTCCTTGGCAGCCACGCGGAACGGCCCACACAAGTCGATGTGGACGACGGCTAGCACGTCGGCGGCGTCGGAGCCTTGGTCGGGGAAGGTGTGCCGCGCCAGCTTCCCGCCGACGCACGAGACACACGGTGGGTCGGCGCCCGTCGCTGACTTGAGGTCCAGCCCAATGGCGACCTCGTTCTTCGCCGAGCTCCTGATGGTGTCCATGCCGACGTGCGCAAGCCGAGCATGCATCCTGTCTGGCGTCGACTTCGTCTTGGAGACGATCGCCCGCAGGGCCACAACCTCCGGCGTGGGCGACGTCGACCTCGTTGAGCAGGGACGCAGGTCGGTGCAGAGGACTCGCCCGGAGTACGTCGCCCGACCAAGCACCTCTCCCGCTGCCGAGATGAGCAGCACACCATCGCCGTCCTCCTGAAACTTCACGCCATGCTACCTCAGCTGGCCGGACGACAACAGGTTGGCCCGCACACCCGGGACGTACAGCACGTCGGGGATGAGAACCTGCTTCCCGGCCTCGCCTTGCAGCGCAACCGTGCCCCGGCCCTGGACGTCTTGCAGCGCCCCATTGAAGCCACGCACGTGCTTCAAGTCGCCGCTCGGCCCCATGTCGACGAAGACCTCCTTCGTCCCCATCAGGTGGTGGGAGCAGCCGCTGTCCAGCAAGACCACCGCCGGGTTCGCCTGCACCGCTGCTGCCATCGCCTGGAAATCCTCTCCGGCCTCCGGCGCCAGTGAGACGGTCGGCTCCACGACGCCGACCAGGGAGCACGACGCCGACTTGTCGCCGCTCCCCTTGCCGCCAGCCGAGGAGTCGGCGTCCTTCGCCGAGGTCGACGACTTGGTCGACTGCTTCTCCTTGCGCGATTGACTTCCTCCTCGACGAGGTCGACGACTGCCAGACCTCCCGCGGCCTCCCTTGTCGTCGTCGTCCGAGTCACTGCGGTCGGGGCACTCGAAGGAGAGGTGGTCGGGGTCGCCGCACAGCCAGCACTCCCGGCGTCGACTTCCTCCTCCCCGGCCACTGTCCTTGGTCGACTTCTTCTTGTCGACCTCCTTGGCCGACTTCGAGCCACCGCTACCACCGCCGCCCGACTGTCCACGCTGCCCCGGTCGACCGCCTTGCTTCGCTGGGGCGACAAAGTTTGCCTGCGCCAGGAGCTCCTGGGACCGCTCAGCCTCCTGCATCGCCTCGTCCTGCAGGATGTACGAGGTCAAGTTGTCCTCGTTGAGCGTCGCCCTTGTGCTCGGCGCCATGGACAGCCGCTTCAGCAAGTTGTAGCTGCTCCGGAGCCCCTGCATGACATGGGTGATGTACGACGCCGTCGAGTACTCCGCACCGGCCATCCTGATGGTGGCGAGAATTCGCCGGGCCCGGTTGCAGTAGTCGGTCGCCGTCTCCTCGTCGCCCATGCGCAGGTGAGTCAGCTGCCCCTCCAGTTGGGCGATGAACAAGTCGTCGGTGACTTGGTAGGTCGACTCAATGAAGTGCCACGCCTGGTGGCCGGCGTCGAGGTACTCCCTGCACCACTTCAAGGCGATTTGCACGCCCGGCGAGCAGCACCGTGAGATGACCGTGAAGGTCAACAGCTGCACAGCGCGGAACTCAGCTCGCAGGTCGGGATCGCTCGGCGTCGCCACGGTACCTCGAGCAAAGCTGATCAGCCCGGCCATCTCCAGCTGAGGCTCGATGGCCTCCTTCCAGGTGAGTATGTCGGGTCGACCAACCAGCGGGGGAGTCACCGAGATCCTATCCGGCGTGAACTTGAAGTAGCCGTAGCTCGGCGCAATTCCGCCCGCCGTCACCTGGGACGCCGACATCGGCGTCAACCTGCTTCGTCGACCTCCGACGTCGCCCTGCGAGGTGCCCGCAGCCGACGTCGACCGAACCCCTCGCCCTTGAACGCCGCCGACTTCGTCGGCGTGAATCACACCACGCTGCCTCGACGTGCCTCCCGCACTGCTGCCGACTTGGTCGCCTCCAGCGTTGACACCCAGGTCGACGCCGCCCTCGGTGTTCACCGGTCGAGGAGAAGCAGGCCGAGAAGGGTGCTCCGTCGCCCACAAGGAACGGATGCCAGCCTCGACGACCGCCCACGGCAGGTCGCCATACTCGTTGGCCTCGTGCTTCCTCCTCGCGTTTTCCAGCCGTGCCTCCAGGGTGTCCACCACCCCTGTGTCACCTACGGCTCCTACCATAGTGACTATCGCATAGCTGCCGGCCTATGAACCACGTAGGTAAGGTCCCACTAAGTCGACTAGACTGAAAGGTAAGTCGTTGTGCCTTCCACGCTCACCGCACCATGCGGAGATAACTCTAGTAACGGGAGCTAGACTACGGGCTAGGCACGTGTGCTCGTGTGATCTCTGCGTTCTCTGTTCCTTAGTCGTTTTCCTAGTGCACACACTGCTTGCTAGTTTACAAGGCAATTTGGCAAGAGTTTCACTAGAGAAAGTTGACAACAATGATACAATCAAGTTGGCAAGACAAGACTACATCAGAGCTAGGATGCAAGCAGGTCAACTGCCAGCGCAGCACGGTCGACCGCGTGCCAGCACGACTTGGTCGATCGCGCTCCAGCAGTGCAGAGACGCGGCTTGCCAACGCTGCAGGTCGACGGCGTGACAACAGCGCAAGTCGACGGCGTGCCAGCGTTGCTCCTGCAGTCCAGCATCGCACCCGCTTCGCAGGTGCTCGTAGGTGATTGGCGCGCACTGCTTCGTCACCTGCACAGCACACACACTAAGTCCACCTCGTGCTGACGACTGTATCTGATGCACCACGTCGACCTCGGGATACCATCACCGAGGTCGTCCTCGCCAAAACCACCTGGGCGACCTTCGCAAGCCTTCGCAGCACCTCGTCACCCAGGTAACCTGGTCGACCGGGCAACCAGGTCGACCAGAGGCTCCAGTGCGTGCCCGTCGACCACCCAGGTCGACGACCACTTCCGGTCGACCTCCCAGGTCGACCACTCCCTCTGGTACGTGTCGGTCGACCTCCCAAGTCGACGGCCACCTCCAGTCGACCTCCCCAGGTCGACCACTATCCCCTGGTCGACCAGCTCCAAGTCGACGTCACTCCTGGTCGACCAGAACGGCTGGTCGACTTACCAGGTCGACCAGAAGGTCTGGTCGACGTCCCGGGTCGACCACCCGAAGTTGGCGCCCTCCCGAAGTCGGCGCCCATGCAATGGCTCCCGTGCAGGTCGACCAACCTCGTCGACCAGCCCGCCCACTGCTGCAGGTCGGCTGCACCCCTACATCCGACCACGAAGTCGGCTCCGCCCAAGCGAGGACGGGGCCAACACCCAACTCCCGTTGACACTCCCCTGCCGCGTTCACGCTTGGGCCTCCAGCCCCTACGGCAGCACTGCTCGGAGAACAGCTCGTCGACGTGCACCCAACACACAGCACGTCGTCCACCGCACCAGCCATGCAAGAGGGCATGGCACCTACTGCTGCACGTTGTCGTCGCCGTCGCCCACGTCGGCCAGACGCACTTGGCCGATTGCAACGGAGCACCGGTTGAAGGCCGGATAGTGCAGCGCCTTCGTGAGGAAGTCGGCCGGCTGCTCAGCGGTCGGAATGTACTGCAGCGCAAACTTCCCCCGCTTCACCATGTGCTGCAGCCAGGCCTGTCGCCGCTCCATGTGCTTGAGGTTGCCCGTCAACCCCATGCCCTCGGCGACTGTGATGGCCGACTTGTTGTCCACCCGAAGGACGGTCGGCTTCCCAGCATCCAGCTGCTGGAACTCTGCGAGGAGGAAGCGAAGTCGGCGTCCCTCCTTGCCGGCTTCGACGGCCGCCACGTACTCCGACTCGGTCGACGACAGTGTCGCGCACTTGATGCGCTGGCTCGACCAGGAGACCGCGGCCCCTCCGTATACGAATACGTAGCCGCCCGTGCTCGTCCTGCTCTGCTTGTCACCGGCGTCGTCGGCGTCCACGTAGCCGACCAGCTCCAGCGACTCAGGTCCACCGCCGAACTCCAGGGCGGTGTCACGCGTGTTGGCGAGGTAGGCGAGGCAGCGGTCGACCTCGCGCCAGTGCTGGTCGCTCCTCACCGTGAGGCCGCTCCCCAGCTTGCTGCAGGCGAAGGCGATGTCCGGCCTCGTCGTCGTCGCCGCGAACTGCAGCGAGCCGACCTTCTGCCGGTATTCCTCCTCCTGTCGCTCCTGTGCCTCCTCGTCGTCGAAGGTGAGCTCGGCGTAGGCGTCGACCGAGACCGGCGTCTTCGGAGTCCGTCCGCCCTGCTCCTCGTCGATGAAGCGCCTACGCAGCTTGTCGGCGTAGCCCTGCTGGTGCAGCCACAGCTTCCCCGCCGACCTGTCGCGCACGATCTCCAGCCCGAGGTACTTCTGCACCGGCGAGATCTCGCGTAGCTCGAAGGCGGCTTCCAGCAGCTCCTTCAGCTCTTTCAGCATCGCGGGGCTGCTGCTGGCGGCGAGCAGGTCGTCGACGTAGACCAGCACCCAGCAAGTCGCTCCGTCGTTGCCGACCTTGAAGTAGAGAGCCTCGTCGACCTGGCTCTTCTTCCACCCAGCGTCGACCAGCACGTCGTTGAGCGCCAAGTACCACAGCAGCGGCGACTGCTTCAGCCCGTACAGGCTCTTCAGCAGCTTGCACACCCGGCCGGTTCCGTCGTTGAAGTAGTCCGGCTGCGACATGTACAGCACGCGGTCGAGCTTGCTCTGCAGGAAGGCGTTCTTCATGTCGAGCTGCATCAGGTTCAGGTTGAGGACGGCGACGATGCTGAGGAAGATCCTCAGCGTGACGTAGCTGCCCACCGGCGCGAACGTCTCGTCGTAGTCGGCGCCGTACACCTGCGTGAAGCCCTTCACGACCAGCCTCGCCTTCTCCCGCTCGACGGTGTCGTCGATGTTGTACTTCGTCGTCAGCACCCACCGGTTCTTCATGACATTCACTCCCGGCGGGCGTTCGACCAGCTCCCACGTGCCCATGGCGAGGAGACTACGGATCTCTTCCTCCATGGCGGCCTTCACCGCCGGACCCTTCCAGCTCGCTAGCGCCTCCTTCACCGTCATCGTCGAGATGTCCCAGCGGTGCTCGGGGTCGGCCAGCATGTCAGGGTCGAGCTCCGGGAAGTCCTCATCCTCCTCGGCGTCATCGTACAGGAGGTCGTCGTCGTCCTCCACGTCGTACACCGTGGTGAAGGCAGCGGGAATGAAGAAGTCGGGCGGCCTTCGAAGTCGACCAGACTTCCGGGGTTCAGGCGGAACCCTCACCGCGTCATGGTCGGTGGACTGGTCGGCCACCTCCTGGTCGACCAGCTCCTCGTCGCCCAACTGCTCCCCTTCATCTTTACTACCGTCCTCGTCGCCCTGCTGCACCTCGGTCGGCTTCCCGGTCGATCGCCAGGTCGCCGACTGTTCCTGGGTCGACCTCGTTGCTGCCTGCTCCCCTGTCGGCTTCACCCAAGTCGGCTGCACCTCCTCGACCGGCTCCCCCCTTATCCAGGTCGACTGCACTCCCAGGTCGACCTGCTGCTTGTTGACCTGCTGCTCGTCCTGTCGGCCACCGGCGATGCCCTTGGTCGGCGCCACAGGCGACGTCCCACTGCTCCCCTCATCGTCGGAGGCCGACGACGGAGTCAGCCCACGAAGGTCGACGAGGGGAGGGGCAGGGGAGGGAAAGGAAGGGTGGACGACCTTGGCGTCGTCTACAACAAGCTCACCGACCTCGGCGAGTAGAGGGAGCGTTGCCGTCGAGGTATCCGTCGGCGTGGACACTAGCGTCCGCCCTGACACCGGCCCATGCTCCGACTTCCACTCCTCCAACGACAGGTCCTCGTAGAACACCACGTCCGACGTGGTGACCACCCGGTTGTCGGCGATGTCGAGGAGCTCCCAGCCCTTGCTCGCCTCCGACACGCCGAGATGAAGGCCCCACTTGGCCTTCGGCTTCAGCTTGCCACCCCGCTGCTGCTCGGGGACCAAGAACTGCGCCATGCAGCCCCACACGCGCGCCAGCGACAAGTCGGGCTTCGTCCCGGTCAGCAGCTGGTACGGCGTCGTCCCCGGCGTCGCCGATCGCTCCAGGCAGTTGCGGATCCAGACGGCCTGCCGCAGAGCGAGGTGCCACCAGTGGTGCTGCACGCCCATGTGCAGCAGCATCGTCCTCACCGACTCCACCACCGTCCGCATCTCCCTCTCCGCCATGCCGTTCTGCTGCGGGGTGTAGGGGCAGGTTAGGTCGTGGACGATCCCCTTGCCGTCCACGAAGGCGGTGAAGGCCTTCCCGAGGAACTCCCCACCTCGGTCCGAGCGCAGCATCAGCACCGACTTCTTCGTCTGCCTCTCCACCAGCACCAGCCACTTCTGGAACTCCAGCAGCACGTCCGACTTCTTGGCGACTGGCCTCACCCACACGAAGCGGGTCTTGCGGTCCTTCAGCAGCAAGAAGTACAGGCTACCGTCCTTGGCAGCCACGCGGAACGGCCCACACAAGTCGATGTGGACGACGGCTAGCACGTCGGCGGCGTCGGAGCCTTGGTCGGGGAAGGTGTGCCGCGCCAGCTTCCCGCTGACGCACGAGACACACGGTGGGTCGGCGCCCGTCGCTGACTTGAGGTCCAGCCCAATGGCGACCTCGTTCTTCGCCGAGCTCCTGATGGTGTCCATGCCGACGTGCGCAAGCCGAGCATGCATCCTGTCTGGCGTCGACTTCGTCTTGGAGACGATCGCCCGCAGGGCCACAACCTCCGGCGTGGGCGACGTCGACCTCGTTGAGCAGGGACGCAGGTCGGTGCAGAGGACTCGCCCGGAGTACGTCGCCCGACCAAGCACCTCTCCCGCTGCCGAGATGAGCAGCACACCATCGCCGTCCTCCTGAAACTTCACGCCATGCTCCTTCAGCTGGCCGGACGACAACAGGTTGGCCCGCACACCCGGGACGTACAGCACGTCGGGGATGAGAACCTGCTTCCTGCCCTCGCCTTGCAGCGCAACCGTGCCCCGGCCCTGGACGTCTTGCAGCGCCCCATTGAAGCCACGCACGTGCTTCAAGTCGCCGCTCGGCCCCATGTCGACGAAGACCTCCTTCGTCCCCATCAGGTGGTGGGAGCAGCCGCTGTCCAGCAAGACCACCGCCGGGTTCGCCTGCACCGCTGCTGCCATCGCCTGGAAATCCTCTCCGGCCTCCGGCGCCAGTGAGACGGTCGGCTCCACGACGCCGACCAGGGAGCACGACGCCGACTTGTCGCCGCTCCCCTTGCCGCCAGCCGAGGAGTCGGCGTCCTTCGCCGAGGTCGACGACTTGGTCGACTGCTTCTCCTTGCGCGATTGACTTCCTCCTCGACGAGGTCGACGACTGCCAGACCTCCCGCGGCCTCCCTTGTCGTCGTCGTCCGAGTCACTGCGGTCGGGGCACTCGAAGGAGAGGTGGTCGGGGTCGCCGCACAGCCAGCACTCCCGGCGTCGACTTCCTCCTCCCCGGCCACTGTCCTTGGTCGACTTCTTCTTGTCGACCTCCTTGGCCGACTTCGAGCCACCGCTACCACCGCCGCCCGACTGTCCACGCTGCCCCGGTCGACCGCCTTGCTTCGCTGGGGCGACAAAGTTTGCCTGCGCCAGGAGCTCCTGGGACCGCTCAGCCTCCTGCATCGCCTCGTCCTGCAGGATGTACGAGGTCAAGTTGTCCTCGTTGAGCGTCGCCCTTGTGCTCGGCGCCATGGACAGCCGCTTCAGCAAGTTGTAGCTGCTCCGGAGCCCCTGCATGACATGGGTGATGTACGACGCCGTCGAGTACTCCGCACCGGCCATCCTGATGGTGGCGAGAATTCGCCGGGCCCGGTTGCAGTAGTCGGTCGCCGTCTCCTCGTCGCCCATGCGCAGGTGAGTCAGCTGCCCCTCCAGTTGGGCGATGAACAAGTCGTCGGTGACTTGGTAGGTCGACTCAATGAAGTGCCACGCCTGGTGGCCGGCGTCGAGGTACTCCCTGCACCACTTCAAGGCGATTTGCACGCCCGGCGAGCAGCACCGTGAGATGACCGTGAAGGTCAACAGCTGCACAGCGCGGAACTCAGCTCGCAGGTCGGGATCGCTCGGCGTCGCCACGGTACCTCGAGCAAAGCTGATCAGCCCGGCCATCTCCAGCTGAGGCTCGATGGCCTCCTTCCAGGTGAGTATGTCGGGTCGACCAACCAGCGGGGGAGTCACCGAGATCCTATCCGGCGTGAACTTGAAGTAGCCGTAGCTCGGCGCAATTCCGCCCGCCGTCACCTGGGACGCCGACATCGGCGTCAACCTGCTTCGTCGACCTCCGACGTCGCCCTGCGAGGTGCCCGCAGCCGACGTCGACCGAACCCCTCGCCCTTGAACGCCGCCGACTTCGTCGGCGTGAATCACACCACGCTGCCTCGACGTGCCTCCCGCACTGCTGCCGACTTGGTCGCCTCCAGCGTTGACACCCAGGTCGACGCCGCCCTCGGTGTTCACCGGTCGAGGAGAAGCAGGCCGAGAAGGGTGCTCCGTCGCCCACAAGGAACGGATGCCAGCCTCGACGACCGCCCACGGCAGGTCGCCATACTCGTTGGCCTCGTGCTTCCTCCTCGCGTTTTCCAGCCGTGCCTCCAGGGTGTCCACCACCCCTGTGTCACCTACGGCTCCTACCATAGTGACTATCGCACAGCTGCCGGCCTATGAACCACGTAGGTAAGGTCCCACTAAGTCGACTAGACTGAAAGGTAAGTCGTTGTGCCTTCCACGCTCACCGCACCATGCGGAGATAACTCTAGTAACGGGAGCTAGACTACGGGCTAGGCACGTGTGCTCGTGTGATCTCTGCGTTCTCTGTTCCTTAGTCGTTTTCCTAGTGCACACACTGCTTGCTAGTTCACAAGGCAATTTGGCAAGAGTTTCACTAGAGAAAGTTGACAACAATGATACAATCAAGTTGGCAAGACAAGACTACATCAGAGCTAGGATGCAAGCAGGTCAACTGCCAGCGCAGCACGGTCGACCGCGTGCCAGCACGACTTGGTCGACCGTGCTCCAGCAGTGCAGAGACGCGGCTTGCCAACGCTGCAGGTCGACGGCGTGACAACAGCGCAAGTCGACGGCGTGCCAGCGTTGCTCCTGCAGTCCAGCATCGCACCCGCTTCGCAGGTGCTCGTAGGTGATTGGCGCGCACTGCTTCGTCACCTGCACAGCACACACACT
The DNA here is from genome assembly GCA_947470075.1 of Closterium sp. Yama58-4. Taxonomy (NCBI): domain Eukaryota; kingdom Viridiplantae; phylum Streptophyta; class Zygnematophyceae; order Desmidiales; family Closteriaceae; genus Closterium; species Closterium sp. Yama58-4. Next base: position 64,297 of record CANIUD010000812.1, on the reverse strand, counting down.
AAGTCCACCTCGTGCTGACGACTGTATCTGATGCACCACGTCGACCTCGGGATACCATCACCGAGGTCGTCCTCGCCAAAACCACCTGGGCGACCTTCGCAAGCCTTCGCAGCACCTCGTCACCCAGGTAACCTGGTCGACCGGGCAACCAGGTCGACCAGAGGCTCCAGTGCGTGCCCGTCGACCACCCAGGTCGACGACCACTTCCGGTCGACCTCCCAGGTCGACCACTCCCTCTGGTACGTGTCGGTCGACCTCCCAAGTCGACGGCCACCTCCAGTCGACCTCCCCAGGTCGACCACTATCCCCTGGTCGACCAGCTCCAAGTCGACGTCACTCCTGGTCGACCAGAACGGCTGGTCGACTTACCAGGTCGACCAGAAGGTCTGGTCGACGTCCCGGGTCGACCACCCGAAGTTGGCGCCCTCCCGAAGTCGGCGCCCATGCAATGGCTCCCGTGCAGGTCGACCAACCTCGTCGACCAGCCCGCCCACTGCTGCAGGTCGGCTGCACCCCTACATCCGACCACGAAGTCGGCTCCACCCAAGCGAGGACGGGGCCAACACCCAGCTCCCGTTGACAAATGCGCCGGTGTGCGAACCAACATGCAGACACTGGCTACCGCTAGCAAGATGTAGACACGATGTTATTCCTGATGCCCAAGCCTTTGGTGATGGCCGGAGCAAGGGCCACCATGACGCTCCCGTCCATTCGGGAATGACTAACGTCAGAGAGGCAGAGGTGCGCTTTGCGTGATGCAAGGTGGCGGGGATCAGGTGTGGAGGGGGGAAAGCAAATCCGTGTTCTGCTCCCCAGTCTTGCGAGAAGGCATTGACGGCCGTTGAGTGTGGATGGGGAACCTTCGAAAAGAAGCGCGAGAGTTGCGCACTATTGGCATTGGCAAACAGGTCGACGGTGTGGGGTCCCCAACGCCTCTCCAGCAACCAGAACCAAGGGAGTTTCAGCGAGTAGTCGTCGTTATCTCCAACTTGGAAAGTGCGTCTGCCTCCATGTTGAGTGCACGAGGGATCCATTCGATTGCCAGCCGGATTTCGTTCGCCATGCAGTGAGCGATGATGGACTTGCATAGGAGGGTGAGCTCGGGTTTCCTGGAACCGCCTTTACGAAGAATGAAGAATACGCCTTGGTTGTCGACTCGCATAAGCACATGGCGGCCCTTAATTTGATCGGAGAATGTACGCAGGGCCCAGAGCACACCTTCGAGCTCTCGACGTGTGCTTGAAGTGGTAAGGAGCTCGTATGGCATCGGGCTGCTGCCTTGCAGGTTTTTACTTGGGAAGGAAGCTAGGGTCGCACCCCAACTATGAGCACTTGCGTCGACGTGAATCACTGAGTCAATACTGTGGGGCATGTGAAACGGTGCCCCGTTAAAGCGATCGAAGTTTTGAAGCCAGAAGTCGAGCTCGTCGCGAGCCTCTGGGGTTAGGTGTATCCTGGCATTCCATGATGGTGCTGCGTTGATGAGCTCTAGGAGTTGATGACTGAATGCGCGTGCTGTTGTACCAAGGGCGAGCGCCATGGAAGCGAGAATGCTGGTGACCCGTGCGACTTGGCGGATTGGTATCCGTTGTCGACGCTCGAAAGCGGTGAGGAGCACCCGTAGCGTGTGCATGAGTTGTTCCCGACATTCGGGGCCGATGGTGAATCTCCCGGATTGAGTGTCCAACTCCATCCCCAGAAATCGCAGTTTCTGGATCGCAATGAGGTGCGATTTTTTTGCGTTGATGACAAGGCCCGACCGTCGTAGGTCGCGAATGATTGCCTCACGTATCGTGCATGCGTCCTTCTCCGAACTGCAGAGAAATAAGATGTCATCCACATAGGGAATGACTCGGGTACCTTGCGCTCGCCATCTTCGAGCCAGTTGTTTGATCAACTGAGTGAAAAGGAAGGGTGCCGTTGCGAGGCTGAACGGTAACGACTTGAAGTAGTAGTCCTTGCCATCGAAGTGAAAACCGAGGAACTTCTAGCAGGATGGGTGAATATCAATGTGGTGGTATCCAGACTTCAGGTCGATTGAGAACATCCAGTCGCCAGGTTGTGCCAACTCGGCGACTCGAACCAAGCCTTCGTACTTGAATTTTGGGATGAAAATGTACTGATTGACTTTCCTCAAGTCCAAGATGAGGCGACACTTGTCACGTTGCTCCACGACGTTGAGTGGACTAGTACATACCACGGCATTCGGGCCGACTGCGATTGCTGCTGCACCGGATGAGAGAAAGTCCGAAATTGCGGATCGTGTGAACTCGTTGTGCCGCTCCACACCGGCATGGTTCTTGTTGCGAAACGACGGTGGTGGCAAAGCTTTCCAGGGGAGCCAGTATCCATTAGATATGACCGACAGGATGAGACTACTCTCGCACCATGAGGCCCACCAAGCGAAAGCTTGGCGTAGTCGACCCCCCATTATGGTTACTTCCTTGTCGGTGATCGCGTGCTCCATAGGTTTACTCCATTCACCCAGTCGTGAGGAATACGGGCCTGCCAAAGTGGTTTGTTTGGGCAACAAGAGCAGCAGCCGCCGCCGGACCTGCAGCAGCTGCCGCCGCCGAGCCTGCAGCAACAGCCGCGGCAGAGCCTGCAGTCGCAGCCGCCGCCGACCCTGCAGCAGCTGCCGTCGCCGAGCCAGCAGCAGCAGCCGCCGCCAGACCTGCAGCAGCTGCCGCCGCCGAGCCTGCAGCAGCAGCCGCCGTTCGAGAATACCACAGCAGCCGCCGCCGTCCCTGCAGCAGCGGCCGTTCCCGAGCCTTCAGCAGCTGCCGCCGCCGCTGCCGTCACTGCCCCGGCCCTGCCCTGCTAGAGCCGCACTGCCCTGCCCTACCGCGCTACTGCTGCTGCTGTCACTGCTACTGACACTACTACTGTTCCTCCTACTGCTACTATGGCTAGCCCTCCTGTGCTAGCCTTCGATGCTGAGGGCCGCCCAGTGAAGTTTGACACCTGGCTAGATGACCTGCACCTCTTCCTACAGCTCACTGCCAAGGAGGACATTTCACTGTACGATCACGCCCTAGGCCATGCTACTGCCCCTGACACTACTGCTGACAGCACTCTGCGCTCCCAGTGGCAGACCCGTGACGCGCACGCTCGCTTCGCTATTCGCAACTCCCTACCGCTAGATGAGCGCGAGCACTTCGGCCAGTGCAAGACTGCTAAGGAACTGTACACAGCCGTAGTTGCTCGTTACTCCTCACCGGCCTCTGCTACACTAGGCCGCCTCTCACTGCCCTACCTGTTCCCCGACCTGGCCTCCTTTCACACTGTTGCTGACCTCATCACCCACCTCAAGACTAGTGAGGCCCGCTTTCGCGCTGCTATGCCTGCCGAGTTCCTTGCTAGCAACCCCCCCCCCGCTCTGGCTCACTCTCTACCACATTGTCACCCGCCTCCCTGACTCTCTGCGCACAGTCAGGGATTCCTTTCTAGCTCGCTCCCCTACTGAGCTCACCATTGCCCTCCTCGAGAAGGACCTACTTGCAGCTGAGGCGAGCATCGTCGCCGTAGGTGCCTCTCGTGGCGAGCCCCGCACCCCCTTCTTTGAGGGGTGTTCCCCTTCCCCCCTTCTCCCCTCTGTCGCCTCTGCTTCTGCTGTCGACCTCCTTGGTGCTGAGAAGGTCGGGACCGCGTCTGCTTCGAGCGGGCGCCGCAGGACCAAAGGAGGCAAGGGTGGAGGTGGCGGCGGGGGAGGCGGGGGTGGAGGCGGTGGGAGTGGAGGAGGGGCTGGAGAGGCTAGTGGCGGCAGTGGGGGTAGTGACGGCAGCGGCGGAGGCGGTGGCAGGGGCGGGGGCGGCAGCGGGGGCGGCGGTGGTCGTGGCAGCGGCAGGGGAGGGGGTGGTCGAGGAGGTGGCAGCGGCGGTGGTGGTCGTGGAGGCGCTGGCGGTGGTCCGAGCCAGCAGCACACTCCGTCGCTCCAGGAGGCCCGTAAGTGGTATGCGCAGTGTAGGGGGGCGGGTGGCCTTAGCTGCACGTACGTCATCCGCACTGGTGACCGCGCTGGTCAGACGTGTGGGAAGCCGCACCCCACGCCGCGCTGTTTCGCGCGCCTTGACGACGCTTGGCGCGCTCAGTTCCCTGACGGCAATGAGCTGCCCCGCTGGTTTGATCTGGAGAAGAAGGGAATTGATATCTGGGCTTTAGACTTTGATGCTATTCTCACTGCCATGTATGCTATGTTTACTAGTGGAGAGGGTGCTCAGTACTTGCGTGTTCCGCCCGACCCGGGCATTCTGACCAGTGAGGCTGCTGCTCTAGGTGCTAGTGCGTCTGCAGCTCCAGGTGCTCGCGTGTCTGCTACCCCCGGTGATGGTGAGGCTGCCACTCTAGGTGCTGGTGAGTCTGTCTCCCCTGGTACTGAGTCGACTGCGGCACTGCACACCTTCACACTGGACTCAGGTGCTTCTCGCTGTTTCTTTCGAGATCGCACTGCCCTTGAGCCACTCGCTCGGCCAGTTGCTGTCTCCCTCGCTGACCCCTCTGGGGGCCCGGTCATTGCGACCTCCTCCACTGTTCTTCCCTGTCCTGCGGTCCCGTCTGGCACACTGTCTGGTCTCTACCTCCCCTCGTTCTCTACGAACTTGGTGGCGGGTAGTGCGCTCCAGGACGGGGGTGTTCACCAGTTCACCCCTGCCTACGAGCGCGTGACACACTGCACGTGTGCTCGGACGGGCCGTCACCTGGCTACCTTCACTCGGGAGCCGGGGTCGGACCTGTACACACTGACCACTGAGTCCCCTCAGGTAGCTGCGTCTGCGTCTGCGTCTGCGTCAGGTCAGCTGTCCGCCCCCTGCTCGTGTCGCTCTCTGGGGCATGAGACTGTCCTCTGGCACCACCGTCTTGGTCACCCGTCTGTGCAGCGCCTTCAAGCCACGCACAAACGGGACCTTGTTGCTGGTCTTCCCAGGGTTCTCCCTCCCTCCCTCGCCTGCTCCTCCCTGTCTTCCCTGTGTCGAGGGGCGGCAGCGCGCCGCTCCTCACTCCTCCTCCTTTCCCCCGACGACTGCTCCTTTGCAGACGCTCCACATAGACGTGTGGGGCCCAGCCCGCGTCCGTGGACAGGGTCAGGAGAGGTACTTCCTGATTGTTGTTGACGACTTCTCGCGCTACACCACGGTCTTCCCCTTGCGCGCCAAGGGTGACGTCCCTGATGGCTTAATCCCTTGGATCCGCAGATCTCGTCTCCAGCTCAGCAAGCGTTTCCACTCCGACTTTCCTGTCCTGCGTCTGCACTCTGACAGAGGTGGGGAGTTTTCCTCCGGCCTCTTGGAGGCCTTCTGTCAGCAGGAGGGCATTGAGCAATCGTTCACGCTTCCGGCCTCTCCACAGCAGAATGGGGTTGCTGAGCGCCGCATTGGCTTGGTCATGGAGGTCGCTCGTACCTCCTTGGTTCATGCGGCTGCCCCCCATTTTCTGTGGCCGTTTGCAGTCCGATACGCTGTGCATCAGCTCAACCTCTGGCCCCGAGTCTCCCTCCCGGAGACTTCTCCGACCCTGCGTTGGACGGGAGAGGCTGGCGATGCGTCGCGTTTTCGGGTCTGGGGATCCCGAGCTTTTGTTCGAGACACGTCCGCGGACAAGCTCTCCCGTCGCGCTGTCCCCTGCGTCTTCCTTGGCTTTGTCCCGGACGCCCCTGGTTGGCAGTTCTACCACGCCACCTCGCGTCGTGTCCTGGCCTCTCAGGACGTCACTTTTGACGAGTCCGTCCCCTACTACCGCCTCTTTCCCTACCGCACTGCCCCGCTCCCCCCCCCACCTCTCTTCCTCGCTCCAGGTGCTGAGGTACCAGACCCCCTCCCCCCTCAGGGTGCCGCTCCCTCAGGTGTGTCCCAGGTAGACCCGGGTGAGCCTGTCGAGGTAGCTGTCGACTCTCGTCCTGCTAGGGGTGCTGCGTCTGGGGGTGCTGAGCCTGGGAGTACTGAGTCTGGAGGTGCGGAGCCTGGGGGTGCTGAGCCTGGAGGTGCGGATCCTGGAGGTGCTGAGCCTGGAGGTGCGGAGCCTGGAGGTGCTGAGCCTGGGGGTGCTGAGTCTGGGGGTGCTGAGTCTAGGGGTGCTGAGCCTGAGCGTACTACACCTGGAGGACCCCTCTCCTCCCTGAAGCTGCAGGAGAGGTACCTACAGTACTGCCGCCTCCGGAGAGGTACTACTGGAGCTCGTACCAGTACTTCCCCTCCAGCCCAGGAGCCCCCCCCCCATTCAGCAGATCCGAGAGTGGTACACGCGGCGCTGCAGTCTTCGGAGTGGTGCTCCTGGTGCTGCGGACCCTGGGGTTGGCGCTGCTACTGGTGCTGAGGACCCGAGCGTTGGAGCTGCTGCTGGTACTGCGGACCCGAGCGGTGGAGCTGCTGCTGGTGCTGAGGACCTGGGCGTTGGAGCTGCTGCTGGAGCTGAGGACCCGAGTGGTGGCGCTGCTGCTGGTGCTGAGGACCCGGGCGTTGGAGCTGCTGCTGGAGCTGAGGACCTGGGCGGTGGAGCTGCTGCTGGTGCTGAGGCCCCGAGCGGTGGAGCTGCTGCTTGTGCTGAGGACCCGAACGGTGGAGCTGCTGCTGGTGCTGAGGACCCTGACGCTGGTGTCTCTACTGGTTCTGGAGACGCTGCGCGGCCGCGACCGTACTTCGTACCACTTCTTCAGCAGGTTCTTGGTCAGGCTCCTCCTCCTTGTCCTCCTCCCTCCGTAGAGTGTCCTCCGCCAGTCCAGCCGCAGTCACAGTTACCGCCTGCCTCGCCTCTCCCTGCTCCCTCTCCTTACACTGGTCCCACAGGAGGTCTTACAGAGCGTCGTGGGCCTGAGTCTCGTCCTGCGTCGCCTGTCCGTACTGCTCGCACTGGTCGTCGTGTCCCACGTGAGCGTCCTCCTCCTGTCCCTGGCACTCACTACATGACTCTGCGTCCCTCTACTGCTCCTCAGCGTGTCCCTCTGCCGTCTCCTCCTGCGTCCTCTCTGCCTACTCTTCCTGACCCGGAGTCTGACTACCGTCGTGCTGCCAGTCCCACTGTCACGCGTCTCCTCGCTACTGTTGTCACTGACCCTTCCTTTGAGTCCTCTGCTGCGTCTGCTCTGGTCGCTGAGCTTGTTGACTTTGTTGCTGCCTGTCGTCTAGACTACGCTGCTAGCCTTGTTGCTGAGTCTGAGTCTGTCTGTCCTCCGTCCGTCGGGGGTGAGTGTGCTCTTGGCACGGACGTCCTTGAGGACAGACAGGAGGAGTTCCAGTGCTTTGCTGCTGCTTTGCCCCGTCTCGTGTCCATGCTAGTTGCCCCTGAGGGAGACCCGGATGCACCAGACATCCCGACCCCGCGCTCTTACGCTGAGGCGATGGCGGGTCCCTACTCCTCTCAGTGGCAGACAGCCATGGACGCAGAGATGGCTTCCTGGAAGTCCACAGGCACCTACGTCGACGAGGTTCCCCCACCTGGGGCGAACATCGTCAGTGGCATGTGGATTTTCAGGGTGAAGCGGCCGCCGGGTTCTCCTCCTGTCTTCAAGGCGCGCTACGTTGCTCGAGGCTTCAGTCAGCGAGAGGGAGTTGACTTCTTCCAGACCTTCTCCCCCACCCCGAAGATGACCACTCTTCGGGTGCTGCTGCACATAGCTGCTCAGCGCGACTACGAGCTTCACTCACTTGACTTCAGCACTGCTTTCTTACAGGGCAGCCTGCACGAGGAGATCTGGCTACGTCGCCCACCTGGCTTCACTGGGTTGGTTCCTCCTGGTACCCAGTGGAGGCTCCAGCAGCCGGTCTACGGTCTCCGCCAGGCACCACGTGAGTGGCACGACACACTGAGGACGACACTTGCGGCTCTAGGGTTCGCTCCCTCTACTGCTGACCCGTCACTGTTTCTACGCACTGACACCTCGCTGCCGCCGTTCTACATCCTCGTATACGTCGACGACTTGGTCTTTGCCACTGCTGACACCGCGGCACTCGCCCACGTGAAGTCGGAGCTGCAGAGGAGACACACGTGCACAGACCTGGGTGAACTGACGAGCTATCTTGGCTTGCGGATCACCCGGGACAGAGCACGGCGCACCATCACCTTGACTCAGTCACACATGGTGCAGCAGATCCTCCAGCGCTTCCGCTTCACGTACTCCTCGCCTCAGTCCACTCCTCTGCCTACCGGTCACTCGCTCTCAGCTCTGCCTTCGGATGAGTCCGTAGAGCCGAGTGGCCCGTATCCAGAGCTTGTGGGCTGCCTCATGTACCTGATGACCTGCACTCGACCTGACCTGGCATACCCTCTTAGCATCCTTGCACGCTATGTCGCTCCTGGCCGTCACAGGAAGGAGCACATGGATGCCGCTAAGAGGGTGTTGCGCTACTTGTGCAGTACGTCGGGCATGGGGCTAGTGCTTGGAGGGCGGGACCGAGTTGTACTCACAGGACACTCAGATGCTTCTTGGGCGGACGATCAGGCTACTCAGCGGTCGTCTCAGGGTTACACCTTCAGCCTTGGCTCTGGCTCAGTTTCTTGGCGTTCCACACGCTCTTCTTCTATTCTCAGCTCCAGTTGTGAGGCTGAGATCTACGCCACAGCCATGGCTGCCCAGGAGCTACGCTGGCTGACCTACCTGCTGACCGACCTGGGAGAGCGGCCTCGTTCTCCTCCAGTGCTGTACGTCGACAACAAGGCTTCCATTGCCTTGTGTGAGGAGCACAGACTGGAGCACAGAACGAAGCACATCGCCCTGCGGTACTTCCTTGCTCGAGAGCTGCAGCAGCGCGGTCAGCTTTGTCTGCGTTACGTGGCCACTGAGGCCAACATTGCTGATGTGTTCACCAAGGCGCTTCAGCCTTGTGACCATCAGCGCTTCTGCACTCTGCTAGGCCTTGTGCCTACTGGACCTCACTTGCTTACTTCTTGACCCTGCTTGTACTGTGATCACTATATATATATATATACCTGCATGTTTACTCTTGCTAGGTTGTGATCACTGTATCTCTTGCTTTGTTATAAACCTGCATGTGAACTGGCCTTGTGGCCACCTGCTTGTGCTCAGACTGTGTGGTGTCCTTGAGATCCACCCTGAGCTTTGTCTTGCTTGCTTTTCTGCTTGACTGGTCTTGTGACCACTGTTAGGTTTGGCTATCCCCCCTACTTCACCTATGGGGGTGTGTCAAATTATATGTTTCATATTATTTAGTTCTAGGTTGTGTAGGGGTGATTCTTAGAGGGTACAACAATTCTCTCGATACTCTTGTACCCCCTCCCCTAACCTAATCGACATACTTTCCTCTCTAGTCTTAACACGTGAATGTGCGCCACACTAGTCAGCTTCCCTCACGCTTGTATGAGTCCGACAAAAATGCTAGAGAAGAGGTGAGGGTGAGAGCAACGACAAGCTTGCGGACCCATGCGAGTCGTGACGCTTCCCATAATGCTTGACTAAGCGCTCTCTCTTGGTAGGCTTGGTCTCTTTTTAACTCGCCTTCATTTGTGTTTGCTCCCTTTCTCGCTCCCCTTATCCGTTGTTTGTTTGTTTGTTTGTTTGTTTGTTTGTTTGTTTGTTTTTTTTTTTTTTTTTTTTTTTGGCACATGGGGGGTATGAATTGCAGAGGCTCGCGCTCCCCTTCACCTCCTTGCCCTCTATCTTTTTTTTTTTTTTTTTTTTTTGGCAATCACGGGCTCCATTCGTGCCATGTCCAAGTTTGTCTTTCACTTTTGACTCTCTTCTTTCTCGCCCCTCTTGTTTTTTTTTTTTTTTTTTTTGAAGCTTCACCAGAGTAGGATACTCGTTGGTCCTGGTTCCCTCGCTCAAGGTGTGAAAGAAAACACCTTTGCACCCTCGGTGCATTGTTTCCATGGTGTTGTCAAGTCCCTTCCTTTTCCTCTCTCTCTTTCACTCTCTCTCTTTCTCCCCCCCTTCCCCCCCCCCCCCCTTTTTTTTTTTTTGCCAAGGCATGGCTTGCATGGGGACCGTGTACCACAAAGGCCAGCAGCCTGGGTTATACTTCCAATATAATAATACAACTAGAGGCCACCCGGGCTCAACCTTAAATGCACACCGCACGCGCACACACACACACCTTTTTTTTTTTTTTTTTTTTTTTCAATGGCCTAGAGCAATCCTTGCCTCTAGCCTAGGCTGAACAGCCTACCCAAGGACCCCCTGGTCCTGCCCTGCCCTTCCACCAACTCTTTTTCAAGGCAACAAGGCAGAGGCCGCCTTGTAGCAATGAGAGGAGAAGTGGCAAGGGGCACTCGGGCTTCACTCACACCACCGGTGCGGGCCCATTGCCCCCATGGCCTCCATGGGGACACGCGCTGGCCATGTGGCCCTGCTGGCCGCAGCGGAAGCAGGTGCCCTTGAAGCCGCGGCAGCCGGTTCCCCCTCCCATGCCCTTCGGCATGAAGGCGACGGATTCCCGAGGAAAAGAACGGTTCCCGCGAGGGGGACCGGTCTTCATACGCTTAAGCGCCGCCATATCCGCCACCGCCATCTTGAAGGAGCGCGAGGTAAGCACTGCTGTAGTCTTCAGCAGCTGGTAGCGCTCAGCGACATCGAAGCCCGCATGGTCGGCGACGACCAACACGTCAAAACGACGCTTGATAAGGTCTTGGGCTTGGCCGACGGTCTTGATCGCGCCGGTGGTGTCGCCGCTGCGGATTTTGTGCTCCACGTGTGCCAAGTAGATCTGGAGCGCTTCGAAGACCTCAGCCTGGTCACGGACGCCTTTGCGGTTGAAGGCGGCGGCCGCGGTCGAAGGGTGAGAAGAGGGTAGAGGGGGAAGGAGATCGTTAGGCAAATTCGAAATAGGGTTGTTCGGCTCCTCACCCTCGTCGCTGTCGGAGTCGGAGTCGATGTCAGCAGGGGGAGCCGGTTCTTCATCGACAGCAGGGGCCTTTCCTTTGTCGGCGCGAGTTGTTGCGGCGACACGCGCGGAAGTAGAAACGTTGTTGCGCGCGTTTGCAGTTTTAGCTGATGCAGAAATTTCTTCGTTTGTAGCTGTAGGCGCTTTTGCGGGAGTCGCGGCCTGCTTCTGGAGGAGCGCCAACAGTGCCGCGAGTTGGGAGGGCGAAAGATTCACTGCCGCCCCATCTGACGCGGCCGAATCCGTCGCCCTCCTTTTGGGGGGGCCGCGAGATCCGCTCGGATTTGCAGCGGCGGCGGTAGGGGTGGCGACGAAATCGCCATCATTGCCGCCGCCTGCAGGCCCTCGAGCTTGCGTGTGGGTCGCGCGTGGCTGGGACGGTCGCGCGACTGTGCCGCCCTCGCCGAGCAGCACGTCAACCCCCGTGTGGGTGCCTTCGGCGTGATTGTCGGCGGGGCGCTTCCTTTTCTCCGCGCTTGTTTCCCGGGGCGTTTTTTCAAGCCCCGTCGACTGACGCGCGGGCGAGTCCTTAGCCCCGGGGGTATTATTGTTGGTCGTCGCCATCGTCGATAAGTTCCGCTCCAGTATGTCGGAGAGAAGCGTTGACGGAAAAGTGAAGCGAGGCAGAGTCTTGAGCCTCGCCAGCTTGGACGAAAAATCTAGAAACTTGAAATTGAAAGTTCGAAATGAAAACGTGGGTGAAGGCCAAATGGCCTTCGCCCCCTCTTTTGTACCAAAAAGAGGGGAAGTAGCTGTTGAAACTAACAGACAGGAATGAATGAACTAGTAGCATGCAGGAGTACAAGTAGTAAACCCTAAAGTGTTGTACCCCATATGAGCTACCCCACTACAGCCTACACAGACTATAGTGTATAAGTTTGACACACCCCCATAGGCAAAGTGGGGGAGAACAAGGGGTCACAAGACCAGTCAAGCAAAGCAAGCTCAGGGTGGATCACAAAGTCACCACGCAGTCTGAGCACAAGTTCAAGGCCACAAGGCCAGTTAACATGCAAGATGACAAATATATACAAAGCTAAACAGGCAAGGGCAGGTATATATATGTAACAGTACAAGCAAAGTCAAGAGGTAAGCAAGTGAGGTCCAGTAGGCACAAGGCCTAGTAAAGTGCAGAAGCGCTGATGGTCACGAGGCTGAAGCGCCTTGGTGAACACATCAGCAGTGTTGGCCTCAGTGGCCACGTAGCGAATACAAAGCTGACCGCGCTGCTGCAGCTCTCGAGCAAGGAAGTACCGCAGGGCGATGTGCTTCGTTCTGTGCTCCAGTCTGTGCTCCTCACACAAGGCAATGGCAGCCTTGTTGTCGACGTACAGCACTGGAGGAGAACGAGGCCGCTCTCCGAGGTCGGTCAGCAGGTAGGTCAGCCAACGTAGCTCCTGGGCAGCCATGGCTGTAGCGTAGATCTCAGCCTCACAACTGGAGCCGAGAACAGAAGAAGAGCGAGTAGAGCGCCAAGAAACCGAGCCAGAGCCAAGGCTGAAGGTGTAACCCTGAGACGACCGCTGAGTGGCCTGGTCGTCTGCCCAAGAAGCGTCTGAGTGCCCTGTGAGAACAACTCGGTCTCGCCCTCCAAGCACAAGCCCCATGCCCGACGTACTGCACAAGTAGCGCAACACCCTCTTAGCGGCATCCATGTGCTCCTTCCTGTGACGGCCAGGAGCGACATAGCGTGCAAGGATGCTAAGAGGGTATGCAAGGTCAGGTCGAGTGCAGGTCATCAGGTACATGAGGCAGCCCACAAGCTCTGGATACGGGCCACTCGACTCTACGGACTCATCCAAAGGCAGAGCTGAGAGCGAGTGACCTGTAGGCAGAGGAGTGGACTGAGGCGAGGAGTACGTGAAGCCGAAGCGCTGAAGGACCTGCTGCACCATGTGTGACTGAGTCAAGGTAATGGTGCGCCGTGCTCTGTCCCGGGTGATCCGCAAGCCAAGATAGCTTGTCAGTTCACCCAGGTCTGTGCACGTGTGTCTCCTCTGCAGCTCCGACTTCACGTAGGCGAGTCCTGCAGCGTCAGCAGTGGCAAAGACCAAGTCGTCGACGTACACGAGGATGTAGAACGGCGGCAGCGAAGTGTCGGTGCGCAGGAACAGCGACGGGTCAGCTGTAGAAGGCGCAAACCCAAGAGCCGCAAGTGTAGTCCTCAGTGTGTCGTGCCACTCACGCGGAGCCTGGCGGAGACCGTAGACCGGCCGCTGAAGCCTCCACTGGGTACCAGGAGGAAACGACCCAGTGAAGCCAGGTGGGCGGCGCAGCCAGATCTCCTCGTGCAGGCTGCCCTGCAAGAAGGCAGTGCTGAAGTCAAGTGAGTGAAGCTCGTAGTCGCGGTGAGCGGCTATGTGCAGCAGCACCCGAAGAGTAGTCATCTTCGGGGTGGGGGAGAAGGTCTGGAAGAAGTCAACTCCCTCTCGCTGACTGAAGCCTCGAGCCACGTAACACGCCTTGAAGACAGACGGAGAACCCGGCGGCCGCTTCACCCTGAAAATCCACATGCCACTGACGATGTTCGCCCCAGGAGGGGGAACCTCGTCGACGTAGGTGCGTGTGGACTTCCAGGAAGCCATCTCGGCGTCCATGGCTGCGTGCCACTGAGAGGAGTAGGGACCCGCCATCGCCTCAGCGTAAGTGCGCGGGGTCGGGATGTCTGGTGCATCCGGGTCTCCCTCAGGGGCAACTAGCAAGGACACGAGACGGGGCAAAGCAGCAGCAAGACACTGGAACTCCTCCTGTCTATCCTCAAGGACGTCCGTGCCAAGAGCACACTCACCCCCGACGGACGGAGGACAGACAGACTCAGACTCAGACTCAGCAACCAGGCTAGCAGCGTAGTCTAGACGACAGGCAGCAGCAAAGTCAACCAGCTCAGCGACCAAGGCAGACGCAGCCGAGGACTCAAAGGTAGGGTCAGTGACAACAGTAGCGAGGAGACGCGTGACAGTAGGGTGCTCAGCACGATACCGGTCAGACTCAGGGTCCGGAACGGCAGGCAAAGAGGACGCAGGAGGAGACGGTAGAGGGACACGCTGAGGAGCAGTAGAGGGACGCAGAGTCATGTAGTGAGTGCCAGGGACAGGAGGGGGACGCTCACGACGGACACGACTACCAGTGCGAGCAGGACGAACAGGCGACGCAGGACGAGACTCAGGCTCACGACGCTCTGTAAGACCTCCTGTGGGACCAGCGTAAGGAGAGGGAGCAGGGAGAGGCGAGGTAGGCGGTAACTGTGACTGCGGCTGGACAGGCGGAGGACACTCTACGGAGGGAGGAGGACAAGGAGGAGGAGCCTGCCCAAGAACCTGCTGAAGGAGCGGGACGAAGTACGGTCGCGGCCGCGCAGCGTCTCCAGAAGCAGAAGAGACTCCAGCGGCCGGGTCCTAAGGACCAGTGGGAGCTCCAGCGGCCGGGTCCTCAGGACCAGTAGTAGCTCCACCACCCGGGTCCTCAGCAGCAGCAGCAGCAGCAGCACCACCAGTCGGGTCCTCAGCTCCAGCAGCAGCTCCACCGTCCGAGTCCTCAGCACCAGCAGTAGCTCCACCGCCCGGGTCCTCAGCACCAGTAGCAGCGCCAACGTCCGGGTCCTCAGCACCAGCAGCAGCGCCACCGCCCGGGTCCTCAGCTCCAGCAGTAGCTCCAACGTCCGAGCCCTCAGCACCAGCAGCAGCTCCACCAGGCGGGTCCGCAGCACCAGGAGCACCACTCCGAAGACTGCAGCGCCGTGTGTACCACTCGCGGATCTGCTGAATGGGGGGGAGCTCCTGGGTAGGAGGGGAAGTACCGGGACGAGCTCCAGCAGCACCTCTCTGGAGGCGGCAGTACTCGAGGTACCTCTCCTGCAGCTGCTGGGAGGAGAGAGCTCCTCCAGGTGTAGCACGCTCAGGCTCAGCACCCCCAGACGCAGCACCCCCAGGCTCCGCACCTCCAGGCTCAACACCCCCAGGCTCCGCACCCCCAGACTCAGCACCCCCAGGCTCCGCACCCCCAGGCTCAGTACCTCCAGGCTCAGCACCCCCAGACTCAGCACCCCCAGGCTCAGCACCCCCAGACGCAGGACGAGAGTCAACAGCTACCTCGACAGGCTCACCCGGGTCTACCTGGGACACACCTGAGGGAGCGGCACCCTGAGGGGGGAGGGGGTCTGGTACCTCTGCACCTGGACCGAGGAAGAGAGGGGGGGGGGGAGCGGGGCAGTGCGGTAGGGGAAGAGGCGGTAGTAGGGGACGGACTCGTCAAAAGTGACGTCCTGAGAGGCCAGGACACGCCGCGAGGTGGGGTGGTAGAACTGCCAACCAGGGGCATCCGGGACAAAGCCAAGGAAGACGCAGGGGACAGCGCGACGGGAGAGCTTGTCCGCGGACGTGTCGCGGACAAAAGCTCGGGATCCCCAGACCCGAAAACGCGACGCATCGCCAGCCTCTCCCGTCCAACGCAGTGTCGGAGAAGTCTCGGGCAAGGAGACACGGGGCCAGAGGTTGAGCTGATGCGCAGCGTATCGGACCGCAAACGGCCACAGAAAGTGGGGGGCAGCCGCATGAACCAAGGAGGTACGAGCGACCTCCATGACCAAGCCAATGCGGCGCTCAGCTACCCCATTCTGCTGTGGAGAGGCCGGAAGCGTGAACGACTGCTCAATGCCCTCCTGCTGACAGAAGGCCTCCAAGAGGCCAGAGGAAAACTCTCCACCTCTGTCAGAGTGCAGACGTAGGACAGGGAAGTCGGAGCGGAAACGCTCACTAAGCTGGAGACGAGATCTGCGGATCCAAGGGATCAAGACATCAGGGACGTCACCCTTGGTGCGCAAGGGGAAGACCGTGGTGTAGCGCGAGAAGTCGTCAACAACAATCAGGAAGTACCGCTCCTGACCCTGTCCACGGACGCGGGCTGGGCCCCACACGTCCATGTGGAGCGTCTGCAAAGGAGCAGTCGTCGGGGGAAAGGAGGAGGAGTGAGGAGCGGCGCGCTGCCGCCCCTCGACACAGGGAAGACAGGGAGGAGCAGGCGAGTCGGGAAGGGGAGGGAGCACCCTGGGAAGACCAGTAACAAGGTCCCGTTTGTGCATAGCCCGAAGGCGCTGCACAGACGGGTGACCAAGGCGGTGGTGCCAGAGGACAGTCTCATGCGCCAGAGAGCGACACGAGCAGGGGGCGGACAGCTGACGCAGACGCAGACGCAGCTACCTGAGGGGACGCAGTGGTCAGTGTGTACAGGTCCGACCCCGGCTCTCGAGTGAAAGTAGCCAGGTGGCGACCCGTCCGAGCACACGTGCAGTGTGTCACGCGCTCGTAGGCAGGGGTGAACTGGTGAACACCCGAGTCCTGGAGCGCACAACCCGCCACCAAGTTCGTAGAGAACGAGGGGAGGTAGAGACCTGACAGCGTGCCAGACGGGACCGCCGGACAAGGAAGGACAGTGGAGGAGGTCGCAATGACCGGACCCCCAGAGGGGTCAGCAAGGGAGACAGCAACTGGCCGAGCGAGAGGCTCGAGGACAGTGCGGTCACGAAAGAAAGAGCGAGAAGCACCTGAGTCCAGTGTGAAGGTGTGCAGTGCTGCAGTCGACTCAGTACCAGGGGGCACAGACGCACTAGCACCTAGGGCAGCAGCCTCACCAGGACCTGCGGGAGCGGACGCACTGGCACCTAGAGCGGCAGCCGGACTGGTCTGAATGCCCGGGTCGGGCGGAACACGCAAGTACTGAGCACCCTCTCCACTAATAGACATCGCATACATGGCAGTGAGAATAGCATCAAAGTCTAAAGCCCAGATATCAACACCCCTCTTTTCCAGCTCAGCCCAGCGCGGCAGCTCAGTGGCAGTAGGAAACTGGGTGCGCCACGCGTCGGTAAGGCGCGCGAAGCAGCGCTGCGTGGGGTGCGGCCTCCCACACTGCTGGCCGCTGCGGTCACCTGTGCGAATGACGTACGTGCAGGTAAAGCTACGCTGCGCATACCACTCACGGGCGGCCTGAAGTGTTGGGGCGGGCTGCTGACTCTGCCCTCCGCCAGTGCCTCCACGACCACCACCCCCTCCGCCTCCGCCCCGGCCACCTCCACCCCTGCCGCCACCACGACCACCTCCGCCTCCGCTGCCGCCTCCGCCCCTGCCACCACTCCCGCCGCTGCTGCCGCCTCCCCCACTGTCGCCACCAGCCTCCTCAGCCGCGCCTCCACTCCCACCGCCTCCACCCCCACCTCCTCCGCCGCCACCCCCGCCCCTGCCCCCCCTGGTCCTGCGGCGCCCACTCGAAGCAGACGCGGTCCCGACCTTCTCAGCACCAAGGAGGTCGACAGCAGCAGCAGAGGCGACAGAGGGGAGGAGGGGGGAAGGGGAACACCCCTCGAAGAACGGGGTGCGGGGGTCGCCACGAGAGGTGCCTACAGCGACGATGCTCGCCTCAGCTGCAAGCAGTTCCTTCTCGAGGAGGGCAACAGTGAGCTCAGTGGGGGAGCGAGAGAGGAAGTGGTCCCTGACTACGCGCAGAGAGTCAGGGAGGCGGGTGACGATGTGGTAGAGAGTGATCCAGAGCGGGGGGGGGTTGCTAGTGAGAAACTCGGCAGGCATAGCAGCGCGAAAGCGGGCCTCACTAGTCTTAAGGTGGGTGATGAGGTCTGCGACAGTGTGAAAGGAGGCTAGGTCGGGGAACAGGTAGGGAAGAGTGAGGCGGCCTAGCGTAGCAGAAGCGGGTGAGGAGTAACGGGCAACTACAGCGGTGTAGAGGTCCCTAGCAGTCTTGCACTGGCCAAAGTGCTCGCGCTCATCTAACGGCAGGGAGTTGCGGATGGCAAAGCGAGCGTGGGCGTCACGAGTCTGCCACTGTGAGCGGGTAGTGCTGTCAGCATCAGTAGCAGGGGCAGGAGCATGGCCGAGGGCATGATCGTACAGTGAGATATCCTCCTTGGCAGTGAGCTGTAGGAAGAGGTGCAGGTCATCTAGCCAGGTGTCGAACTTCACTGGGCGGCCCTCAGCATCGAAAGCGAGTACAGGAGGAGTAGCCATAGTGGCAGTAGTGGTAGTAGCAGTAGCAGTAGTAGCAGTAGTGGTAACAGCAGTAGCAGCAGTAGCAGCAGTAGCAGCGGTAGCAGTGGGGCCGCTAAGAGGCGGTGTGCGGGGTCGACGGGGCCAGCGGGGCCTCTATGCGGGGCGCGCGCGGGGACAGCGGGGCCGGTGGGGCCTCTAGGTGGGGCGTGCGCGGGGTCGACGGGGCCGGGTGGGCCTCTATGCGGGGCGCGCGCGGGGACAGCGGGGCCGGCGGAGCCTCTAGGTGGGGCGTGCGCGGGGTCGACGGGGCCGGGTGGGCCTCTATGCGGGGCGCAAGCGGGGTCGACGGGGCCGGCGGGGCGTCTAGGTAGGGCGCGAGCGGGGTCGACGGGTCGGCGGGGCCGGTAGGCGGGGCGCTAGCGGGATCGACGGGGCTGGCGGGGGGGTCCTAGACGGGGTGCGCGCGGGGTCGACGGGGCCGGCGGGGCCTCTAGGCGGGTCGCGCGCGGGATCGACGGGGCCAGCAGGGCCTCTAAGCGGCGCGCGCGCGCTGTCGACGGGGCCAAGGGGGGGGCCTTAAGCGGGGCGCGCGTGAGTTCGACGGGGCCAGCAGGGCCGAAAAAAAAGGGCAGCGCGCGAGGGCGCTGGGGGGAGGCGCTAAGGCGCGCTCCGGTAGGTAGGTAGGTAGGTAGGTAGGTAGTTAGGTGGGCCAAAAAAAAAACGGTCCTAGCGAAGGACCTGCTCTGAAACCATGTTGAAACTAACAGACAGGAATGAATGAACTAGTAGCATGCAGGAGTACAAGTAGTAAACCCTAAAGTGTTGTACCCCATATGAGCTACCCCACTACAGCCTACACAGACTATAGTGTATAAGTTTGACAGTAGCGGTTCGCCGAAGCCTTTGCTTCGGTACAACTCGCTTCGCTATTCACAATACACAATTTTGAAAAGTGTTACACACTTTAAAAATTTTACATTTTGTATAATTATAATCTTGCCATTTAGATTCACCATGATTAAGGTCACCCTATGAAGACTTCCAATGTCTTTAGTCTAGGAAACTTATGAGGTCCAAAGTTTGTCCACATATTCCAACGAAACGCCGGGTAGCCAGCTGACATCAAATCTATCTCCTCAACGTCGAAGGGACCCAACACCGTTAAAAGGCGCCTTTGGTGTGACGGGCTTGTAACTAGACTTCGGAACTTTTTTCCATTGAGTACGAGCGACACCCACTATAACTGGAGAAAGGGCCTCCCCATGAGGAGCCATCGTGTGATGATGAAGTGTCAAATATATACATATATTATTATCTAGGTTGTATTGGGGATAGCTCTAGGGGGTACAGACATTTCTCTCGACACTCTCTTTCATGTACCCCAAACCTTGACCTAATCGACATTCTTGCCTAAGATTCTAACATGGTATAGAGCAGGAGGTCCTTAGGACCTTAGTACCTGTTCTATTTGGGCCCACCTTTAAGATTATCTGCGGTTACCGCGTTACCCCGCGCCCGCCCTACCCTTCTACACTGCAGGAACAGCTGCAAGCCCTCGTCAAACGTGACGTCCTGGGAGGACAGAACACGGCGCGAGGTGGGGTGGTAAAACATGCTGCACGTTGCCGCTCACCGTGACTACGAGCTTCACTCTCTGGACTTCAGCACAGCTTTCTTGCAGGGCAGCCTGCACGAGGAGATCTGGCTGCGCCGCCCTCCTGGCTTCACTGGGTCGTTCCCTCCTGGTACCCAGTGGAGGCTCCAGCGGCCAGTCTACGGTCTCCGCCAGGCGCCACGTGAGTGGCACGACACACTGAGGACGACACTTGCGGCTCTTGGGTTTGCTCCGTCGACCGCTGACCCGTCGCTGTTTCTGCGCACCGACACCTCACTGCCGCCGTTCTACATCCTCGTGTACGTCGACGACTTGGTCTTTGCCACTGCTGACACTGAGGCTCTTGCCCACGTGAAGTCGGAGCTGCAGAAGAGACATACGTGCACAGACCTGGGTGAGCTACGCAGTTACCTTGGCTTGCAGATCACCCGGGACAGAGCACGCCGCACCATCACACTGACTCAGTCACACATGGTGTAGCAGGTCCTTCAGCGCTTCGGCTTCACCTGGTCCTCAGCACAGGCCACTCCTCTGGCGACAGGTCACTCGCTCTCAGCTCCACCTTCGGACGAGTCCGTAGAGCCGAGTGGTCCTTACCCAGAGCTAGTTGGCTGCCTCATGTACCTGATGACTTGCACTCGTCCTGACCTCGCGTACCCTCTTGGCCTTCTGGCCCGCTACGTGGCTCCTGGTCGGCACCGAAAGGTGCACATGGATGCTGCGAAGAGGGTACTGCGTTACTTGTGCAGTACATCGGGCATGGGGCTAGTGCTTGGAGGACGGGACAGAGTTGTGCTCACTGGGCACTCAGACGCTTCTTGGGTCGACGACCAGGCTACGCAGCGGTCGTCACAGGGTTACACTTTCAGCCTTGGCTCTGGCTCTGTTTCTTGGCGTTCTACTCGCTCGTCTTCGGTTCTCAGCTCTAGTTGTGAGGCTGAGATCTACGCCACAGCCATGGCTGCACAGGAGTTGCGCTGGCTCACATACTTGCTGACCGACTTGGGCGAGCGGCCTCGTTCTCCTCCAGTGCTGTACGTCGACAACAAGGCTGCCATTGCCTTGTGTGAGGAGCACAGACTGGAGCACAGAACGAAGCACATCGCTCTGCGTTACTTCCTGGCTCGAGAGTTGCAGCAGCGAGGCCAGCTTCGTCTCCGTCACGTGGACACTCGGGCCAACACTGCTGATATATTCACCAAGGCACTTCCGTCTGGTGATCATCAGCGCTTTTGTACTTTGTTGGGCCTTGTGCCGACGTTTCCACACTTGCTGTAGTCTCTCCTTGTACTGTGATCTATATATATATACCTGCATGCTTGCTCTTGCTAGCTTGAGATCACTGTACTGTTCTTGTTGCTTATATACCTCTGCATGTATACTGGCCCTGTGGCCGTTTGCTTGTGCTCAGTTTGAGTGGTGACGTTGTGATCCACCCTGAGCTGTGTTTTGTCTCTTGACTGGTCTTGTGACCGTTGCTTGCTCTGGCTATCCCCCATTTCACCTATGGGGGTGTGTCAAATATATACATATATTATTATCTAGGTTGTATTGGGGATAGCTCTAGGGGGTACAGACATTTCTCTCGACACTCTCTTTCATGTACCCCAAACCTCGACCTAATGGACATTCTTGCCTAAGATTCTGACATGAAGATCTTGAAGCTTGGTGATAGCTGACTGAGAGACGAGACTGAGCATTCAGTGTTCCTTGGTGGATTTGTGATCTTCTTCCATTTGCGTGGGTCGTTGTCGCCGTGTGCTCCCTTCCCTCGTAATGAGTCTTCGATGCCGAGGTTTTGAGTGTCTTGGAAACCATCCTGCGTCCTTGAGGACTCGTTTTCGGTAAAAACCTTGATACATGTGTATATTCATCTATAATGTATACCTGATTTCCATATGTATGCTTGCTGACAAAACTATACTTGCTCTAAGTGTACAG
Source organism: Closterium sp. Yama58-4 (assembly GCA_947470075.1). NCBI lineage: Eukaryota > Viridiplantae > Streptophyta > Zygnematophyceae > Desmidiales > Closteriaceae > Closterium > Closterium sp. Yama58-4. Next base: position 42,917 of record CANIUD010000812.1, on the reverse strand, counting down.
TTAACATGCTTTCTACAATAATAGTACTGGATATGCCATAAGCCGGATCCTGGTAGGGGATATGGCCCGAACCCCAACCAGTTGAGAGATACACAAACTGAAGCCGAACCTCCCTCCCAAGCTGGGAGCTACCCTCTTGGTTTCAACGAACATTGTGCCAACCTGATTGGACAGCTCCGTTTTCTCGAAATGCCACGAAGGTGCACTACCACTTCGCTTCTTTCGCAAACCATCGGAGGTAACCTGCAGGGCTCTTGGTGTGAAGTTCGGGATCATCACGAGAGTGACTTCGGGGTATCGTTTACGTAACTTATCCGATACTTCCCAGCAATGTTTCAGCTTCCCCCAGCGAAATTTAGGTAACTCCGAAGGCGAGTCTGCGAAGAAGCGCGGATCAGCGAGCGCGCGGCGACTTTGCGGCAGCCGCAGCTCGTGGTGTGGTTAGCGACCGTGGCGCGATGGAGCGAAGCGCTTTCTATCAGCAGCTACTGCAGAAGAAGCTCGCACTGGAGGGTAAGCGCGATGGCAATTTCTAGGCAGCTTTCTCGCGGGAGAGCGCGAGGGAGGACGCGGGGTGAGGAAGAAGGAGAAAGAAAAGGATAGGAGAGACGAAAATCGGGATTCGGGAGGGCGAAGAGCGAGGGGATGAGGGTGAGAGAATGCGAGGGACGAATACGGTTAGATGAAATCGACGGGGGAGTTGAGGTGAGCGAGAGTAGCGAGGCTCTCGTTATAGCATAACAATTCGATTAGCGGCGTACTCGGCGCGACCTGCCCTAAATCCCCATCCCGGCGACCCCCTCTCCCCTTGCCTACCCCGCTCTCCTCTCTTCCCCGCGTTCCCCCGCAACCCCGCCTTCTCCCCCTCCCTCTTCCCCCCCACACGTGTGATGCAGAGCAACTGCGCGCCGAGCAGCAGCGCCTGCAGGCGGAGCAGCAGCACTCAGTGAGCGTCCCCTCCGTGGCAGGCGACGGCCAGGGCGACGCGGAGCAGTCGCTGAGACCCGTGCACGCATGGCGGGAACAGCAGCAGCAGCAGCGGCAGCAGCAGCAGAAGCAGGGGCAAGCGGCTGGGTCGGATGAGAAGGCTCTGCCTCTGCAGCAGCAGAAGCAGCAGCAGCAGCAGCAGCAGCAGCACGAGTCAGCGCAACAGCAGTCGCCCAAGCAACAGGAGCTGGGGTCGCAGCAGAATGAGCGTGGGGGGAAGCAAGGCGAGCAGGAGTCAGCGTGCTTTTCCCCGTCAGTGTCCACACCCCAGTTATGCCCCCGGCCAAGGGCGCAGCAGCGGTACAGGCAGAGCGAGAGCGAGCAGCAGGAGGAAGAGGGGCGGGACAGCGAGCAGTCTCCGCCGATCCAGTCCCTCTCACACATGCAGCCGTTTTCCCCTGTTGCCCCGCCGGTGCTGCTGTCGGAAGAACGGCAGCAGAACCAGCAGCAGCAAGAGCGGCAGCAGAAGCATCCGCAGCAGAGCAGCAGCAGCAGCAGCAGCAGCAGCAGCAGCAGCAGCAGCAGCAGCAGCAGCAGCAGCAGCAGCAGCAGCAGCAGCAGCAGCAGCAGCAGCAGCAGCAGCAGCAGCAGCAGCAGCAGCAGCAGCAGCAGCAGCAGCAGCAGCAGCAGCAGCAGCAGCAGCAGCAAGAGCAGCGGCACTTGCAGGGGCAGCAGCAGGAGCAGCAGGGCCAGCAGCAGCAAAAAATTGAAAGTCAACAGGAGCAGCACCAGCAACAACCACACCACCAGCAGCAGCAGCAGCCGCAGCCACAACTGGTTGTCCTTGCTCTTCCTTGCACTGACATTGAGACTCCTTCCTCTCTTCCATTGCCTCTCCCAGACGCCTCCCCGGCTCGTTTCCCCCCTCATTCGCTGCCTCCTCCTCGTTCAATGTCCCCTCCTCTCCGTCCTTACCACTTGCAGCAGCAGCTGCAAGCTGCAGAGCAGCAGAAGAAAGAACAGCAACGGCATGCTAGTGAGCAGCAAAAGCAACACCAGGAGCAGCAGCTACAGCTTCAAGAGAAGGTGCTGCAGCAACAGGAGCAGCAGCGCTATGAGCAGCAGAATCAGTTAGAGCAGAACCAGCAGCTCCCGCAGGAGCAACAGCAACAGCAGCAATACCAGCAGCAGCAGCAGCAGCAGCAGGAGTGTATTGCAACGCAGCAACAGCAACAGAATCAAGAGCAGCTGCCACCACAACAGGACCTGCAGCAGCAACGCCAGCAGGAGAAAGAGGAGCAGGTGCCGCAGGAGCAGCAGCAGCAGCAGCAGCAAGAGCAGCAGCGGCAGCAGCAGGAACACCAGCAGCAACAGCAGCAGCCTATGCAGGAGATGCTTCGACAGCAGCAGCAAACACAGCCCATGCCTCAGCAGGGCCTACCGCAGCAGCACATGCAGGTGCAGCAGCCGCATGCGCATGCAGCACACCAGTCAGCCTATTCATGGAACCAGCACCACTATGTTCCCCCACATAATATGCAGCAGCAGCAGCCACATCAGTATCAGCAGCGGCAGCCATTTCAGTATCATCACCAGCAGCAGCCACATCAATATAAGCAGCAACAGCAACATCATTTTCAGCACCAGCGGCAGGCAGAGCAGTTTGGTGGAAGGGGCACAGTGAGACCCATCTATGGGGCATGCAAGGCGCGGATGGCATGTATAGTACACCAATGACACAAGGTCTTGTGGGGAATAGAGTGTTTTGCACCTCTGCCGCTGGTGCGGTGGGCGGAGGCGGTTTGGGTGGTGTGCATGGTGTGGGTGGTGTGGTTGGTGTGGGTGGTGTGGACGGCGTGCATGGTGTGCGTGGCAGTGGCAGGCACGGCAGGGACGCGGAGATCCATGCGGTGAAGGAGCAAGTGTTTGGCATCCAGGGGCCATTCAACCCGCACCAACTCGAGGTACGAGGTTCATGTCGGTCAGTTTGAACCCTAAGGGCGTGAACTCGAGCCTCAAGTTAGGAAAAGAAATCTGGGTAGTCTACACGTGCTTCTTCTGGGACTGTAAGCTTCTCAGTCGCACACACGTAGATCTGATGTGGCTTTTTGTAATTATTGAGCACTGTGGCTTTTGTATAGTAGATTCATTTCTTGGTTCCGCCTGCAATCTTTTCCAACTGCGGAACAGAAACATGGTTCCGGTTTATGCCATTCATTCATCACATTCGCTTGTTTGTTTTTTGCCCTTTTTTGCCATCACGCTTTCTTGCTTTTCCCCTAGTACAAACTTCTCTTCTACCCGCTTCCTTGTCTGCCTCTTGTTCAGCCTCTCTTCCAACCCCCCTTATTGCCTCCTTCCAAGTTTCACCTGCTACAATTATTCACCCCCCTCACTCACCTCCCGTCCCCAACCCCTCCCTTCTCTCGCCTACTCCCTTCTCCCCTTTTCTCCAATCGTCCCTCTCTCCGCACTCACCGCCACTTTCCCCCTTCCCCACCTCCCCCTTCCCCCAACTCCTCCCCCACGCCTCCCCCTCCCCCCGCGCGCCCATAGATCATCCGAGCGCTACTAGCGCGGCCGCCCAGCAACGTGCTGGCGGTGCTGCCAGCGGGGAGTGGCAAGAGCCTGTGCTTCCAGCTCGCCGCCGTGCTGCTGGGCGGCGTCACCCTCGTCGTCTGCCCCTTCCGCGCTCTCATCCGCAACCAGGTGCTCTGCGCGGGGGAGGCAGAGAACAGGGGAGGGGGAGGGGAGGGGTGGGAAGAAGGGGAGAGGGAGGGGAGGGGAGAGGGGGAGGGGGAGGGGAGGGGAGGAGAGGGGGAGGGGGAGGGGAGGGGGGGGGGAGGGGGGGGGGGGAGAGGGGGAGGGAGAGGGAGAGGGGAGGGGAGGGGAGGGGAGGGGAGGGGAGGGGAGGGGAGGGGAGGGGAGGGGGGAAGGAGGAGGGAAGTGGAGGGGAGGGGAGGGGGGAAGGGTTAGGGGAGGGGAGGGGAGGGGAGGGGAGGGGAGGGGGGGGGGGAGGGAGAGAGGAGGGAGGGGGGGAGGGGTAAGGTTGTTGGGTGAAGGTGGGTGGAGAGAACATACAGAGTAGGACAAAGGGGAGGGGTTTGGGAATGGGGGAGGGGAAACGGTTGCTGCAACGCCGCACACTCCGCACTACAAACACACCACTCACTCTCCCATCCCATCCGCCCCTCCCTCTACGGTACGGGCCCCAACCTCCCAACCAAACGTGCGGGTGCAGGCGCTGCGGCAGCTGCCCATCCGCGTGGGCATGGTGCTGGGCCACCCGTCCATCCATGGAGGCAAGCTCTAACCTGCGAGCACCAACCATGGCACCACACCACCCACGTGCAACGCCACACAGCCCACGCCACAACACAGCACTCACTCTCCCTTCCCCCCCTACTCCCCCGGTGCGGGCCCCAACCACGCACCCACCACCAACCCGTCTGCTACCCCAAACGTGCAGGTGCAGGCGCTGCGGCAGCTGCCGATCTGTGTGGGCATGGTGCTGGGCCACCCGTCCTTGGAGGACCGCCGCCACCGCCAAGCCGTCTTCGCCGCCCTCCGAGGCGACGCCAACGCCCCGCTCTCCCTGCCTCGCCACTCCCTCTCCGCTCCCAACAACCCCAACACCTGCACTAACAACGCCGCAGCGCATGTGATTGGGGGCGGGGGAGCAGCAGCGGCAGGGGGGGTGGTGATGCCGGGTGCGGGTGCGGGTGTGGGTGTTGGTGCGGGTGCGGGAGGGGAGTGGGAGTGGGAGTGGGGTGGGGCGGGCCGGGGCGGGAGCACCTGTGTGTGTACGTGACACCAGAGGCGCTGGAGAAGTGCCGTGAGCTTACTGCGGCGCTGCAGCTGTGCTTCCAGCGCCGCGCACTGCGCCTCATCGTCGTCGATGTGAGTGCTGTGCTGTGCCTGTACTACCTGCCTCATGTGGTGCTGTGCTGCTGCCATGGGGGCGCGGGGGGATGGAGGGTGTGGCTCGTGAGCAGTGAGAGTCTGGCCATGGATGGGCTTGATGGTGACTGCTGTCACGAGCTGCATGTGGTGCATGTGGTGCATTGTGGTGCATGTGGTGCATTGTGGTGCATGTGGTGCATTGTGGTGCACTGTGGTGCACTGTGGTGCATTGTACTATGGTATGGAGGGAGTGTTTGCAGAGGCACAAGGTAGGTTTTCAAAATTCCACTTGAAAACCTCTCCTTCCCCCCCCCCCCCCCCCCTCTCCCTCTCCCCCCCTCTCCTTCCTTCCCCCTCGCCCTCCCTCTCCTTCTCCCCCCCTCTCCCCCCTACGCTTTTCACCTCCCCAGGAGGCGCATCACTGCAACGGCAGCGACCCCTTCCGCCCGTTCCTCAAGATAGTGGGCGAGCACCTGCGCGGCTGCTTCCCGGGCGTGCCTGTCTTCGCCATCACTGTAACCACCTACCCCCCCTCCCCGGCGCCATGCCTCCTCCGCTCCTCCACGCCTCTCTCTTTTTGCATGCCTCTCCTTGTGTGTTGTTTTCCCCTTTCACATCTCCATATCTCTCCCTGTGCACTGCTTTATCCTTTCCCGTCTAGATCCCATTCCCCCGGCATGCATCCGTTTCACACTCTCCCCTCTATTCTCGCCTGTTTACCAATGTGTCACATCCATTTCACACAGTCCCTTGCATGCAATTCTTGACTGTCCCCTCCCATTTGGAATCGCTGTCACAGCCTGGCTCCGCAATTCGTGCTCACTGCTCCCACTCTGCATGTGCCGCTTGTTGCCGTGCACTGCCTGACGCCTGGTTTAGCTTCTTCACGGCTAACATCTCCTTTCTCTCTTAGCATACCTTGGGCTTGGTCCGTTGCTTGCTCTTGCAAATGCACTCCGTCTGCTTGTACCTCTGCTCCTTGCTTTTGATTTGTCCTTCCACCTCTTACCCCCGCACCCACCTCCCCACCCCTATCCCCACCTTTCTGCCCACCCCACTCCCCACCTGTCTCCCAACTCCCGTGCCCACCGTTGACGCCAGGCGACAGCGAACGAGGCAGCGCAGCAGGAGCTGAGGGCGAGGCTGGGACTGCAGATGAGCAACACACAGACCTTCGTCTCCTCCATCCGCCTGCCCCACATGCACTACGAGGTAGCGCCTCTTCTTGCACTGCATGTCATTGCTTATGCATGGCCTGATAACGGCTGCTTGCGTGCACATGGTATCTTGATGGCTGACTTTTGTAACTATCCTTTCTTTCCCCTCCTCCCCGCACATTCTCTTTTTTTGTTTACCTCCACATCTCCACCCCCTTCCCCCCCCCCCTTTCTCTCCTCCCCCCCTCCCCCCCACTAGGTGCGGGTGAAGCGCAAGAGTGTGGTGGCGGACATGGTGGCGTTCATCCAGAGCACGTACCCTGGGCACACGGGCCTCGTGTACTGCTGGCGCCGTGAGGACACCGAGGAGGTCAGTCAAGCACGCAATTCATGTGATAGTGTTTGGGGCAGTGATGGGGCAGTGATGGGGCACGGATGAGCATGACCCCCAGGAGAAAACACTGTTTCCCACTCAAAGTTCACCTTCTGGTGTGTGTGTGCATGAGTGCGTGTGGGTGTGTGCGTGCGTGCGTGCGTGGATGTGTGTGCGTGGGTGTGTGTGCGTGTGTTTGCATGTGTGTGCATGCGTGCGTGTGCGTGCCTGCGTGCGTGTGCGTGCATGCGTGAGTGTGCGTGCATGCGTGAGTGTGCGTGCATGCGTGAGTGTGCGTGCATGCGTGTGTGTGCGTGCATGCGTGTGTGTGCGTGCATGCGTGTGTGTGCGTGCATATGTGCGTGTGCGTGGGTGTGGGTGTGGTGACGACAGGTGGCAAGGCAGCTGCGGCAGGCAGGGGTGTCAGCACTGGCGTACAGTGCCAAGCTGGGCGTGGCTGACAGGGACGAGCACCAGGACAGGTGGGGTGCTTGGTGCCTGCACGGCACGGCCAGGCTGTGCTGTTGCGCCTGAGGGAAAGGGACATGCGTGGGCGTGCGTGGGTGGGATGGTGGGTGTGTGGGCAGAGAGAAGGTGGCAAAAGGGTGGTTGATTAGAAGGGTTATCGGGGGAGGGAGAGGGGAGGGAGAGGGGAGGGAAGAGGGGGGGGGGGGGGGGGGGGGGGGGCTGTGCGGGGGAAGTAGGCGAGCTGCACCAGAAGTGCATGTGTGAGTTGTGATGCTGTACTTTATTGGGCTTCTTTGCTATACCTCTGACATTGCTAATCTGCACATGGCCGTGCATGTTTGTGTTTGTGGCGAGGCGAGGATGTGTGTGAGTGAGTGTGTGGGTTTGTTGGGGGAAGGGAGGGTGTGGGTATGTGTAAGTGCATGTGTGTGCGTGACTGTGGGGGGGTATTGGGGGGGAGAGGGAGGGGGTGTGGTGGTGTAATAAATCCCCTGACAGGTGGCGAAAGAAGGAAATTCAAGTCCTCGCAGCAACGGTACTCTCTTCGCTCCACCCTACTCTATGTCCCTTCTCTTTCCCCCTTACATCCAGCACTCCCTTCCTCCACCTTTTGAGTCGATTCAAAAGTCTTCGCTTCCGCCCTTATCCACCACCTCCTTCCTCTGGCCCACCCTCCCACCTTCTTAACCCGCCCCTCCCCCTCTCCCCCCCCCCTCTCCCTTTTTGTCTTTGCTGTTCTTGTTACTTTTTCAGTGGTGCTTGAATTCTTCTGTGCTTGCTGCTCGATTTGTTTCATTCCCCATTCCTTCCTCCCCCGTCTACCCCTCTCCCCACGTCCCCCTCTTTCCGTCTCCCCCGATTCCCCTCTTCTCTCTCCACCCGTCTCCCTCTTCCACTCCCCCCTTTTCCCTCTTGTCCCTCTCCCACCGTCCTCTTCTTCCCTGCGCCCATCCCCCCGCCCTGTGTCATCCCATGTCGCTGCGCATCCCCTCTCAGAACGCTTTTGGAGCCGGCATCCACCAGTCCGATGGTCAGTGCCTGTTCGTTTTTGAGTCTGCTTTTGAGTCTGTTTGAGTCTGTTTGAGTCTGTTTTAGAGTCTGTTTTTGAGTCGACTCAAAAACAGGCATCCACCAGTCTGATGGTCAGTGCCTGTTCGTTTTTGAGTCTGCTTTTGAGTCTGTTTGAGTCTGTTTGAGTCTGTTTTAGAGTCGACTCAAAAACAGGCATCCACCAGTCTGATGGTCAGTGCCTGTTCGTTTTTGAGTCTGCTTTTGAGTCTGTTTGAGTCTGTTTTAGAGTCTGTTTTTGAGTCGACTCAAAAACAGCCATCCACCAGTCTGATGGTCAGTGCCTGCTTGCCTATCCGCCATTTCCCTATCCCCCTCGTAGATTTCCTCCTCTCTTGTGCAGCGGCTTTCTAGCACATTGTGTGCCAGTGCACTGTTGTCAGTCGGTCCACGTTAGCTTGTTGAAGCATGCCACTGTCGGCGGGCGGTCCTGCGTTGACCCGTTCACAGCGCCAACCACTCTCTCTGCACCACTCCCTGTGCACCACTCCCTGTGCACCACTCCCTGTGCACCACTCCCTGTGCACCACTCCCTGTGCATACCATTATGTCCCAACACATCGCTCACTCCATGATTGTGATCTTTCTCTCCTCACCATTGTTCCACACATTTCCTCTCTGTCCCCAAAACTCGCTCATCTACCCCCTTCACCTCCCCTCCCCTCCCCTCCCCTCTCCTCCCCTTCCCTACCCTCCTCTCCCCTCTCGTTCCCCCCACCCCCCTCCTCCCCTCCCCTCTGTTCCCCGATTGCTGCTACCCCGTCACCATGCCCCGGCGTGCATGAATGGCAGTGCGGTTTGTGATCCACTACAGCATGCCCAAGTCCATGGAGAGCCTCTACCAGGTCAGCAGCGCGTATGCATGTGTGCGTACATCCATGCGCAGCACCTAGCCCCTCGTTTTCCCACCACTCCTCTCCCCCTCCCGTGCGCGGGTCACAGTGCGGTTTGTGATCCACTACAGCATGCCCAAGTCCATGGAGAGCCTCTACCAGGTCAGCACGGCCCACGTGCATGCATGGATGCGTCCAGCATGTTCCACTGGACATGCCATGCCACATGCATCAGTCCGTGCGCACACGTCCGGCATTGTGCTCCTGCCACACGACCAGCGTTTCCTGCTCCTCTCTTCAACTCTTACCTCCCCTCGCCTCCCCTCACCTCCCCTCACCTCCGCTCTCCTTCCCCTCACCTCCCCTCACCACCTACCCTTACCTACCCTCACTCACCCTCCCTCAACAGCGCTTCAGCTCTAGTCCCACGGTCCATGTCATACATCCATGTCATCGTTTTCAATCGTATGACTGCATCTCCCCTCGTTCCATCCCGCGTTTGTTATCCACCCGCCACCAGGAGAGTGCGAGGGCGGGCAGGGACAAGCTGCCATGCCACTCCATCGTCTACTTCTCCCCGGCTGACCTCGGATACATGGTGCGCTGCCCATGCCATGCCATGCGCTGCCCGTGCCATGCCACGCCACGCCATTCCACACAACGCCATGCCCTACCCGCTACTGCCGCGGTCATTCTTTTTTCCCCATGCGCTGTCAGAATTGAGCTTGAACTGATACATTGCTAACGAGCTTGAAGCTCTTTATGAACATTCAAAGTGAGCAAGGAATGGATGGGGAGGGGATTGGGGGCAATCCCGAGGTAATCTCCAATTAGTGGGTTGGAGGTTGCTTGGTGATCGCATTTGGGTTTGGTTGGACTGTGGGTGTACACCCAACCAACACAAAGTGCAGATTACACTACGCTAGGATAAAGAACTACGAATAATACGGTTGAAATTGAGGGCTAACTCTAACACGCCCCTCGCAAGCCACTTTCCAGTCCACTCACCCCACCACCTGCTGAGTGCAAATTGCCTGGGACGCCATTTCAAGTGTGTCACCAATGCCGCCATCTCCTCCTGTGCCCTTTCCCGATCTCAGAAGCGTGCTTGTGGGCCGGGGAAGATTCGCGAGTTTCACACCTGCAACCAAGTGGCTGCCTACTGCATGGTATGCTGTGGTGCTGCATGGTATGTTGTGGTGCTGCATGGTATGCTGTGGTGCTGCATGGTATGCTGTGGTGCTGCATGGTATGCTGTGGTGCTGCATGGTATGCTTTGCTATTGATTTAGAGTTATTGAACCAAGTTCACACAGATTGTAATGTTTTTAGATGTGGGTGCAGGATACAAAAGAATGTGGTGTTACCTAAATCATAAATATGTAACTGAATTTGACGATACAGTTGACATAGAAACCTATGGTTATACTAAAACTATATTGACTTGTAATTTAAGTGGAATTTATTGCTCTAAAACAGGAGTTGGTTATAAGTTAAGAAAATTAATGAGCGTGGCATATGCATGACATGCTGTGCTATTCCATGGTATGCTGAGCTATTGCATGGTATGCTGTGCTATTGCATGGTATGCTGTGCTATTGCATGGTATGCTATGCTGTGGTGTTGCATGGTATGCTGTGCTATTGCATGGTATGCTGTGCTATTGCATGGTATGCTGTGCTATTGCATGGTATGCTGTGCTATTGCATGGTATGCTGTGCTATTGCATGGTATGCTGTGCTATTGCATGGTATGCTGTGCTATTGCATGGTACGCTATGCTGTGGTGTTGCATGGTATGCTGTGCTATTGCATGGTATGCTGTGCTATTGCATGGTATGCTGTGGTATTGCATGGTATGCTGTGCTATTGCATGGTATGCTGTGCTATTGCATTGCCTGCTGTGGTGTTGCATGGTATGCTGTGCTATTGCATGGTCTGGTATGCTATTGCATGGTATGCTGTGCTATTGCATGGTATGCTGTGCTATTGCATGGTATGCTGTGCTATTGCATGGTATGCTGTGCTATTGCATGGTATGCTGTGGTATTGCATGGTATGCTATGCGATTGCATGGTATGCTGTGCTATTGCATGGTATGCTGTGGTGTTGCATGGTATGCTGTGCTATTGCATGGTATGCTGTGGTGTTGCATGGTATGCTGTGCTATTGCATGCTATGCTGTGCTATTGCTCGCTATGCTGTGCTATTGCATGGTATGCTGTGCTATTGCATGGTATGCTGTGCTATTGCATGGTATGCTGTGGTATTGCATGGTATGCTATGCGATTGCATGGTCTGCTATGCTATTGCATGGTATGCTGTGGTATTGCATGGTCTGCTATGCTATTGCATGGTATGCTGTGGTGTTGCATGGTATGCTGTGCTATTGCATGGTCTGCTATGCTATTGCATGGTATGCTGTGCTATTGCATGGTATGCTGAGCTATTGCATGGTCTGCTATGCTATTGCATGGTATGCTGTGCTATTGCATGGTATGCTGTGCTATTGCATGGTATGCTGTGCTATTGCATGGTATGCTGTGGTATTGCATGGTATGCTGTGCTATTGCATGGTATGCTGTGGTATTGCATGGTATGCTGTGCTATTGCATGGTATGCTGTGCTATTGCATGGTATGCTGTGGTATTGCATGGTATGCTGTGCTATTGCATGGTATGCTGTGCTATTGCATGGTTCATGCACAGTGATGAATGTTGGACGGTGTTGATTGGCTGATACATGTGTGCATGGTTGCGGCCTATACCACTTCGACATTACTCTCTCCTGCACCACTGCCCACCCTCCATCCACATCCTCGTTTTGTCCTCACGTTTTGCCTGCCTGCCCATCTCCCACCTGAATTACCAACCATTTGTCTCCTTCCCCTGCATCCCTCCGTCCCGTCAAGGCCTCCTGTCCCCGTCAAGGCCTCCTGTCCCCGTCAAGGCCTCCTGTCCCCGTCAAGGCCTCCTGTCCCCGTCAAGGCCTCCTGTCCCCGTCAAGGCCTCCTGTCCCCGTCAAGGCCTCCTGTCCCCGTCAAGGCCTCCTGTCCCCGTCAAGGCCTCCTGTCCCCGTCAAGGCCTCCTGTCCCCGTCAAGGCCTCCTGTCCCCGTCAAGGCCTCCTGTCCCCGTCAAGGCCTCCTGTCCCCGTCAAGGCCTCCTGTCCCCGTCAAGGCCTCCTGTCCCCGTCAAGGCCTCCTGTCCCCGTCAAGGCCTCCTGTCCCCGTCAAGGCCTCCTGTCCCCGTCAAGGCCTCCTGTCCCCGTCAAGGCCTCCTGTCCCCGTCAAGGCCTCCTGTCCCCGTCAAGGCCTCCTGTCCCCGTCAAGGCCTCCTGTCCCCGTCAAGGCCTCCTGTCCCCGTCAAGGCCTCCTGTCCCCGTCAAGGCCTCCTGTCCCCGTCAAGGCCTCCTGTCCCCGTCAAGGCCTCCTGTCCCCGTCAAGGCCTCCTGTCCCCGTCAAGGCCTCCTGTCCCCGTCAAGGCCTCCTGTCCCCGTCAAGGCCTCCTGTCCCCGTCAAGGCCTCCTGTCCCCGTCAAGGCCTCCTGTCCCCGTCAAGGCCTCCTGTCCCCGTCAAGGCCTCCTGTCCCCGTCAAGGCCTCCTGTCCCCGTCAAGGCCTCCTGTCCCCGTCAAGGCCTCCTGTCCCCGTCAAGGCCTCCTGTCCCCGTCAAGGCCTCCTGTCCCCGTCAAGGCCTCCTGTCCCCGTCAAGGCCTCCTGTCCCCGTCAAGGCCTCCTGTCCCCGTCAAGGCCTCCTGTCCCCGTCAAGGCCTCCTGTCCCCGTCAAGGCCTCCTGTCCCCGTCAAGGCCTCCTGTCCCCGTCAAGGCCTCCTGTCCCCGTCAAGGCCTCCTGTCCCCGTCAAGGCCTCCTGTCCCCGTCAAGGCCTCCTGTCCCCGTCAAGGCCTCCTGTCCCCGTCAAGGCCTCCTGTCCCCGTCAAGGCCTCCTGTCCCCGTCAAGGCCTCCTGTCCCCGTCAAGGCCTCCTGTCCCCGTCAAGGCCTCCTGTCCCCGTCAAGGCCTCCTGTCCCCGTCAAGGCCTCCTGTCCCCGTCAAGGCCTCCTGTCCCCGTCAAGGCCTCCTGTCCCCGTCAAGGCCTCCTGTCCCCGTCAAGGCCTCCTGTCCCCGTCAAGGCCTCCTGTCCCCGTCAAGGCCTCCTGTCCCCGTCAAGGCCTCCTGTCCCCGTCAAGGCCTCCTGTCCCCGTCAAGGCCTCCTGTCCCCGTCAAGGCCTCCTGTCCCCGTCAAGGCCTCCTGTCCCCGTCAAGGCCTCCTGTCCCCGTCAAGGCCTCCTGTCCCCGTCAAGGCCTCCTGTCCCCGTCAAGGCCTCCTGTCCCCGTCAAGGCCTCCTGTCCCCGTCAAGGCCTCCTGTCCCCGTCAAGGCCTCCTGTCCCCGTCAAGGCCTCCTGTCCCCGTCAAGGCCTCCTGTCCCCGTCAAGGCCTCCTGTCCCCGTCAAGGCCTCCTGTCCCCGTCAAGGCCTCCTGTCCCCGTCAAGGCCTCCTGTCCCCGTCAAGGCCTCCTGTCCCCGTCAAGGCCTCCTGTCCCCGTCAAGGCCTCCTGTCCCCGTCAAGGCCTCCTGTCCCCGTCAAGGCCTCCTGTCCCCGTCAAGGCCTCCTGTCCCCGTCAAGGCCTCCTGTCCCCGTCAAGGCCTCCTGTCCCCGTCAAGGCCTCCTGTCCCCGTCAAGGCCTCCTGTCCCCGTCAAGGCCTCCTGTCCCCGTCAAGGCCTCCTGTCCCCGTCAAGGCCTCCTGTCCCCGTCAAGGCCTCCTGTCCCCGTCAAGGCCTCCTGTCCCCGTCAAGGCCTCCTGTCCCCGTCAAGGCCTCCTGTCCCCGTCAAGGCCTCCTGTCCCCGTCAAGGCCTCCTGTCCCCGTCAAGGCCTCCTGTCCCCGTCAAGGCCTCCTGTCCCCGTCAAGGCCTCCTGTCCCCGTCAAGGCCTCCTGTCCCCGTCAAGGCCTCCTGTCCCCGTCAAGGCCTCCTGTCCCCGTCAAGGCCTCCTGTCCCCGTCAAGGCCTCCTGTCCCCGTCAAGGCCTCCTGTCCCCGTCAAGGCCTCCTGTCCCCGTCAAGGCCTCCTGTCCCCGTCAAGGCCTCCTGTCCCCGTCAAGGCCTCCTGTCCCCGTCAAGGCCTCCTGTCCCCGTCAAGGCCTCCTGTCCCCGTCAAGGCCTCCTGTCCCCGTCAAGGCCTCCTGTCCCCGTCAAGGCCTCCTGTCCCCGTCAAGGCCTCCTGTCCCCGTCAAGGCCTCCTGTCCCCGTCAAGGCCTCCTGTCCCCGTCAAGGCCTCCTGTCCCCGTCAAGGCCTCCTGTCCCCGTCAAGGCCTCCTGTCCCCGTCAAGGCCTCCTGTCCCCGTCAAGGCCTCCTGTCCCCGTCAAGGCCTCCTGTCCCCGTCAAGGCCTCCTGTCCCCGTCAAGGCCTCCTGTCCCCGTCAAGGCCTCCTGTCCCCGTCAAGGCCTCCTGTCCCCGTCAAGGCCTCCTGTCCCCGTCAAGGCCTCCTGTCCCCGTCAAGGCCTCCTGTCCCCGTCAAGGCCTCCTGTCCCCGTCAAGGCCTCCTGTCCCCGTCAAGGCCTCCTGTCCCCGTCAAGGCCTCCTGTCCCCGTCAAGGCCTCCTGTCCCCGTCAAGGCCTCCTGTCCCCGTCAAGGCCTCCTGTCCCCGTCAAGGCCTCCTGTCCCCGTCAAGGCCTCCTGTCCCCGTCAAGGCCTCCTGTCCCCGTCAAGGCCTCCTGTCCCCGTCAAGGCCTCCTGTCCCCGTCAAGGCCTCCTGTCCCCGTCAAGGCCTCCTGTCCCCGTCAAGGCCTCCTGTCCCCGTCAAGGCCTCCTGTCCCCGTCAAGGCCTCCTGTCCCCGTCAAGGCCTCCTGTCCCCGTCAAGGCCTCCTGTCCCCGTCAAGGCCTCCTGTCCCCGTCAAGGCCTCCTGTCCCCGTCAAGGCCTCCTGTCCCCGTCAAGGCCTCCTGTCCCCGTCAAGGCCTCCTGTCCCCGTCAAGGCCTCCTGTCCCCGTCAAGGCCTCCTGTCCCCGTCAAGGCCTCCTGTCCCCGTCAAGGCCTCCTGTCCCCGTCAAGGCCTCCTGTCCCCGTCAAGGCCTCCTGTCCCCGTCAAGGCCTCCTGTCCCCGTCAAGGCCTCCTGTCCCCGTCAAGGCCTCCTGTCCCCGTCAAGGCCTCCTGTCCCCGTCAAGGCCTCCTGTCCCCGTCAAGGCCTCCTGTCCCCGTCAAGGCCTCCTGTCCCCGTCAAGGCCTCCTGTCCCCGTCAAGGCCTCCTGTCCCCGTCAAGGCCTCCTGTCCCCGTCAAGGCCTCCTGTCCCCGTCAAGGCCTTGTCGCTGCGATCACGTTTCTCATCACCACCCTTCCGTTTCTCCCTACTCCCCCTACTCTTCTCCTCCACCCCCCCTGCCTGCCTCTCATTTGTGTGTGTGCGGGGCATCAGAATCGCAGTGTGTGTCGGCACAAGCTGCTGCTGCGCCACTTTGACCTTGACTCCCCGGATGAGCAACCCTGTGGGGGTACGTACGTGCTGGGCTAGCCTGCACACAGGCATGCTGGCCTGTTGGGAGATGGGTTGGGGGGATGGGCTGGGTTGGGTTGGGGGGTTGGGCTGGATTGGGTTGGGGGGGAGATGGGCTGGGCTGGGGGGATAGTGGGCTGAGTTCGTTTGGGGGAATGGGTTGGGTTGGGGATTCAGGACCGGTGGGAGAGAATTCTTATCAAGCATGATTTGCTCAACTGTAAGAAGTTCTGATCCGGTTGTCTCTCTGTGTGTGCCCTGCTACTTTCTGCTTGTTGAGTAGCCCATCGTTCTGCCGTTGGCGCTGTGTACCCGTGGCGTACGGGTCTCATCTCGCTATCTTGTTAACCATTATTGCTGAACCTGTCGTGACTGTTCATGAAATCGTGCTCTGCTCCATTCATCCATGTGTTGCATCTTGTAACGGACGACCCCATGGGATGGGCCATCCGCTGCAGGCTTCTGTGACAATTGCTGCAACTCGAGGGGCTTTGAAGAAAAGGACGTTACTCGTAAGATCTCTGCTCTTGCACTCGCAAAGAGAGCTTCTGCTTCTCTTCTCTCTGCTCTCCCTCACTCGCTCTCACTCGCTCTCACTCGCTCTCACTCGCTCTCACTCGCTCTCACTCGCTCTCACCTCACCCGCTCTCACTTGCTCCGACTCACTCTCGCTCGCTCTCACTCGCTCTCACTCGCTCTCACTCGCTCTCACTCGCTCTCACTCGCTCTCACTCGCTCTCACTCGCTCTCACTCGCTCTCACTCGCTCTCACTCGCTCTCACTCGCTCTCACTCGCTCTCACTCGCTCTCACTCGCTCTCACTCGCTCTCACTCGCTCTCACTCGCTCTCCCTCGCTCTCCCTCGCTCTCACTCTCTCTCCCTCACTCTCACTCGCTCTCACTAGCTCTCACTCGCTCTCCCTCGCTCTCACTCGCTCTCCCTCGCTCTCACTCACTCTCTCTCGCTCTCACTCGCTCTCCCTCACTCTCACCCTCTCTTCCTCACTCTTTATCTCTCTCCCTCACTCGCTCTCACTCGCTCTCACTCGCTCTCACTCGCTCTCACTCGCTCTCACTCGCTCTCACTCGCTCTCACTCGCTCTCACTCGCTCTCACTCGCTCTCACTCGCTCTCACTCGCTCTCACTCGCTCTCACTCGCTCTCACTCGCTCTCACTCGCTCTCACTCGCTCTCACTCGCTCTCACTCGCTCTCACTCGCTCTCACTCGCTCTCACTCGCTCTCCCTCACTCTTTATCTCTCTCCCTCACTCGCTCTCACTCGCTCTCACTCGCTCTCACTCGCTCTCACTCGCTCTCACTCGCTCTCCCTCACTCTTTATCTCTCTCCCTCACTCGCTCTCACTCGCTCTCACTCGCTCTCACTCGCTCTCACTCGCTCTCACTCGCTCTCACCTGCTTCCCAGGAACTCTCTGATGTACTCCGTGTTCTGGAACTTAATGTTCCGTATTCTGGAATTTTGTATTCCGTGTTCTGGCACTGTTATGTTCGAATTCCGGCAATGGTGATTGAACTACGTTCTGCATCAGGAGCAGCTGGGTGTGTCACTTGCTATCTCCTATCCTACTAGTCTGCTGCCTCTGAACTCCTCCCAACTCCTTTCAAGTTTCAACTCAAGCAACAAACTCCCCCCCCCTACACCAGTCCCCCGTCACTCCCTTTCCCCTTTCAACTCATTGTCCTCACGCCCGCTTCCCTCGTTTTACCTCCCCTCCTTCCTTTACCCCACCCTTCGCCCCCCTCTCTCTCCCGTCCGCCTTCCAGCGTACGCCATGCTACTGGCGCGCATCCTGGCGGACTCACCCACGCCCCTCACCGCCCATCAGCTCGCCAATGAGTTCTTCCGCTCCGGCGCTGCCGCGGGTGAGTTCTGAACCATCATCTCCAACGCCCCTCACCGCCCCTCACCGTCCCTCACCGCACCTCACTGCCCCCCAGCTTGCCAATGAGTTTATCTTCCGCTCCGGCGCTGCCTCAGGTGCGGTTGGGGAGGGGGAAAGGGGGGGGGGAGGGGGGGGGGGGTGGGGAGGGGTGGAGGGAGATAGTGGGAGAGGGCTGGGGGAGGAGTCACAAGACGAGGGCGAGGAGTCAGCGAGGTATCCTTGCAGTGCATTGTCTTGACACGCTGATCTACATGCATGCAATCACTGCATGCCTGCCTGCACTCAGACCATCAGTTGCTGCTGCTACCGTTCCCTGCACTCACTCCCTGCCATGCGCTCTCTGCATCTCCTTTTGTATGCAAGGCTCGTATGGGAGGGGCCTTCTGCGCCACGTTTGTTCTGTCTCTCTGCATGTGTCTTTCAAACTCCCCTCACCCTCTGCCGGCCTGTCGCTGTGCTTTCTCACCTGCATCTACTTTCATGCTGCCTTGCCTGCAAGCCTTCTCCCTCACAAGCCCACTACCCTCTAAACCATCTCTCCCCACCCCTGATTTACCTTCCCCCTCAACCCCTCCCTGCCTTCTCCACCCATCCACTCTCCCTTGGCTGCATGTGTGGGGCAGAGGCGGCGGCACTGATGAGTCAAGCACAAATGGCTGCACTGTCCCGAGGTCAAGACGCCGCAACGCCTGCTGTCACCACCGCTGCTGCTGCTGCTGCTGCTGCTGCTGCTGCTGCTGCTGCTACGCCTTCTGACTCCACGGCTGCTGCCACAGTCACCGCTGCTGCTGCTTCCACCGGCAGTGCTGCTGTTACCACAGCTGCTGCTGGTGCTGCTGATACCAGTGGTGCTGCTGTTGCTGCTGGTTCTGCCGGTGCTGCTGTGACCACTGGTGCCACTGTGACAGCCGCGCCTGCAGGCAGCAGTGCTGTCGGGGAAACCCTCTCGCCTGACGCTGTTCTTGCAACCCCTCCATCTTCCGCCGCTGCTGATTCCTTCTCCCATGCTTCCACTGCCTCCACCGCCCTCAGTGAAACCGCACAACCCCTCCCACACACCCCTCTCCCTACACCTGTTACTCTCTCTTCTCCCACTGTTGCCGCCCCTGCCACTCCAGCCGCCCCTGCCACTCCTGCTCCTGCCACTCCTGCTCCTGCCACTCCTGCTCCTGCCACTCCTGCTCCTGCCACTCCTGCTCCTGCCACTCCTGCTCCTGCCACTCCTGCCACAGCCACTGTTGCCCCCCAAGCACCCGCACCCGCACCCGCACCCGCACCAGCTGTGGCAGTGAAGCCGCTGTCCCGTGCGGCGGTGCAGCATCTCATTCTGCTGCTCGTGTGCCAGGGCTACATGGTACGTGTGTGCTGTGCTTACTGCCAAGTGACCGAGCCTATTTTTGAGTCAACTCTAGAATCAAATCATCTCATCCTGCTGCTCATGTGCCAGGGCTACATGGTACGTGCTGTGCCTAGTGCCAACAAAGTGACCGAGCTGTGGGTTGTGTGATGCACCCCTGTCTGGTCATTTCTATCTCCGTCGCACTATCACCATCATCACCGTCGTTGTTCGCACCATCATAGCCCCATGTGGTGGAACAGCTTCCCTTCCGCCCAGATACCCAACGTTCACCTAGAAGGTGTACCATCGATGTCAGGTAGAGAATTTGACGTGCCTGTGCGGATTGCGCAAGCGAACACTTTTGCTGCTGTTCGTGTGTACAGGCTATTGCACGCACGGCTGTGAGGGGCAGCAGTGCAGAGCAACGAACGGACCATTGCTGCCTGCACTGGCTATTCAGCTCACTGCAATGGCAGATATGAGATTCACAGCACTTGGATTGGGGAGCTCTGAGGGCGTTTCTCGCAGGTCAATGCACGCCATCCTGTTACTGAACCTAGTGCACTCTCCCCGTTCCCTTCCCCTTCCCCTTCCCCTTCCCCTTCCCCTTCCCCTTCCCCTTCCCCTTCCCCCTCCCCCTGGCCCATGGGCAGTTGGAGGCGGTGCAGGGAGTGGGGGAGAGCAAGGTGGTGCGCCTTGTGCCCACAGACAGGACCGAGGACATGGTGGCAGGTGGGGAGAGCAGGGGGAGAAGCAGGGGGAAAGGGGGTTATGGGGGGGAAGAGGGTATGGGGAAGAGAGGAAGAAATGGGCGCCTTTGCTGGAGAGGCATGAGGGAGAGCGTTATTACCATCACTACTTTTTTTCTTTTCAATCAATCATTCACCTGCCAAATGCATAGCCTCCCTTCGCTTCTTTCCCCCCTCCCTCTCCCCCCCTCCTCCCCCTCCCACCCGTCTTTACCCCGCGCTACCCATGCCCATGTCCATGCCTCTTGTAAGATGTCTCAAATGCCGTCCCCCTGTCCTTGCACCCCCCATGCAGGCCTTGTGCCCATGTCCATGCCTCTCCGCGGACCTGCGCCTCCCAAGAGCCGCCCTGCCAAGGCATCCGCAGCAGACGGCTCTGGTGCACGAGTGAAGGGCGGCGAGGGGGGCGCAGGCACGGAGGAGGAAGGCAGGGAGGGGGTGCTGAGTGGGAGGGAGGGCAGGGATGAGTGTGCGGATGTGCTTGTATCTGACTGGCATGGGGATTTTCTGGAGGATGAGGAGGGGGGTGAGGGGGAGGAGGATGGGGAGAAGAGAGGGGAGGACGACGAGGAGGAGGATACAGTGACGGTTGCAACAAGGGTGGAGAGAAGGAAGATTGCCAAGGCCAAGGTTGCTGGAGAGAGGGCAGAAAGGGGCGGACGGAACGGGAGGGGGAGAGGGAGGGGGAGGGGGAGGGGGACAGGGGAGTGGAAGCGGCAGGGTGCAGAGCAGGAGGACGTACGGGAAGGGGATTCGGTGAATGAAGGAGAGGAACGGAGCCGTGGAGAGTTTTTGGCTCGTGCTGGCGCTGCGGCTGCTGCTGCAAAGGATGGTGAAGTGCAGGTGGGCGCATTGAGCAGGGAGGGTGGAAGAGGTAGGGTGAAGGGGACGGGGAAGCGGAAGCGGAAGGGTGCAGATCGGGAGGACGTGCAGGAGGAAGAATGGGAGGAAGGGAGCCATGGGGAGTTGTTGGCTCGTGCTGACACTGTTGTTGCTGGTGCTGCAGACGATGGTGAAGTTCAGGTGGGCACGTCGAGCAGGGGAAGTGGGAGGGGGAAGAGGGGAAGGCAGGGCAAGGGGTCTTCACGTGGAGGATACAAGTCCAGGGCTGTCTCTCCTTCCAGGGTTGTGTCACCTGCAAGGACTGGTGCTGCTGCTCAGACAACACGGTATGCCGTTGGATTGGATGCTGATACAGATGATGATGCTGACACTCCTGCTCTCACTGCTGCTGCAAGTGGTCCTGCCAGTGGTGCTGCCACAGGTGCAGACAGGCATACTAATCAGGCAGACCAGTCCCATCACTTACAGCAGCAGCCACGGCAGCAGCAAGTGCAGCAGGCGCTGCAACAGCCACAGCAGGCACAGCAGCGGCAGCAGCAGCAGGCAGAGCGTGGGAAGGAAGTGCAGCTGGAGGAAGCCAAGTGGAATGCAGGGGAGCAGGAGCGCAGGGCAATGGCAGAGCTCTACATAGCACACGTGGCTCCCCAGTGCAGCACACGCATCCTGCAGAGCTGTGCGTGGATTCACGAGGTCACAGCCACTTCAGCCAAGATGCTCGACCAGTCAAACCAGCGCGTGTTTGGGGCTGGCAAGGGAGGGGTAGGGGCGGATGTGCGTGCAGGGGAGGCAGAGCGTGAGAAGCGTCAGGAGGGTGGTGCAGTGCTGGGCAGTGGTGGTGATCAGGAAGGGCTGGGTGATGATCTTTATGAAGAGTTGGGTGTTGGTGGGGATGAGGGGTTGGAAGACGTGCTTTCCGGGTTAAAGAGAAAGCGGGATGGGGAGGAGGAAGAGGAGGGGGAGGAGGCGAAGAGGGCTCGAGAGGAGATGGCAGTGTGGTGGGAGGAGGAAGGGGGTAGCAGGGCAATGGCGATGGTGGTTAGGGAGTCAATGGAGGACTTGGAGCGAAGGCTGGCAGCAAGAAAGCAAGCATTTCTTATGTCTGCTGCGCTTCGGGGATGAGCACGTGCAGCAATGCACCTAGAGATCGGGTGTAGGTCAACCGCCTACGATGACTGCTGGGGTGGGAAACCAATGACATACGGTCCAATTCATGGTGGTAATTGTGCCGTCAGTACTTACCATATTCCCTCCATAGGATAAATACCCCCACCCCCTCTCCCCCGTCCCCCCTAGGGGGGTGCATGTATGGGTCAAAATCGTAACACCCACTGGGTGCTTTAAATTCTTATAACTTTATAAACACAAGTAGTAGTGTTCCTCGAAATTGTATGTTGTGAAAGCGAAGCTGCTTGTACCACGTACCGTATTTGGCATCGTCGAAGCGCGCTAGGGGCGTGTAAGATCCTCGAATACGGTTTTTGGCCGAATTCAATAGACCACACATATGTCAATGAAAACAATGTCAAATTATCACAATGCCCTTGTTGTGTAGGCTGTAGTGGGGTAGCCCATAAGACGTACAACTCAATTAGGGTTAGTACTTGTACACAGGTTTGATCTCAATGCATCCATTCTCGTTCAGTATTCTGACATAATTTCATAGCAGGTCCTGTTCCAGGACTGTTTTTCTTTTAGGGCCCACCGAATAGTTCCCTGTCCGTAGCGCGTTACCCTGTCCGTAGCGCCCTACCCTGACCGTCGCGCTGCCGCGCCGCCCTCCCTGCCCGTCGCCCTGCTGGCCGCGCGATGCCCTGCCCTGCCCGTCGCGTCGCCCTGCTGGCCACGCCCGCCCTCCCCTGCCCGTCGCATCACCCTAGTGCCCGCGTGTCGCCCTGCCCGGCCTGTCGCGTCGCCCCTGTGACAGCGCGCCGCCCTGTCCTGCTATGCGCCGCCCTGCACTGGCCGTGCGCCACCCTTCCCTGGCCGTGCGCCGCCCCGCCCTGCCCTGCGCGCTTCCCTAGTGCCCGCGCGCCGCCCTGCCCGTCCCGCCGTCCTGCTGCCTGCACGCCGCTCTGCCTTGCCTGCGTGCTGCCCTGCTGGTCACACGCCACCCTGCTCTGCCCGCTATGGCTTCTCTTAGTATTCTCACCTTCGATTTCAAGGGCCATCCGATCCAGTTTGAGACCTGGCTAGATGACTTACTGCTGGAAAAACGAAGCGAGCCTAGGGACGACGTCTCCCTGTTTGACCACACGTCTAGGACCTCTCTCGCTCCTCCTGATACAGCTGACAGTGTGACTCGCTCACAGTGGTGTCAAACTATATGTGCTGCATATTGTCTAGGCTGTAGTGGGGTAGCCCATATGGGGTACAACCCAATTAGGGTTTACTACTTGTACTCCTGCATCCTGTTAGTTCATTCATTCCTGCTGCTAGATTCTAACATGGTTTCAGAGCACTAAGGTCCGTAGGACCGTTTTTTTTCGGGCCCACCTACCGCTGCGGTTACCGCGCTACCCCACGTACCTGCCTGCCTTGCCTTGCCTTGCCTTGTGACGTGCTGCACTATGTGCGCCGTCCAGCAGCCCTAGCGCTGCCTCCTACTGCCCTAGGCCAGCGCGCTGCCCCTAGAGGCCCGTAAGGCCCACGCGCCGCCCCTAGAGGCCCGTAAGGCCCGCGCAGCCTGCTGCAGCCGCGCGCAGCCCGCACAGAGCCCGCGCAGCCCGCGCCGAGCCGCGCGCAGCCCGCTGCAGCCGCGCGCAGCCCGCACAGAGCCCACGCAGCCCGCGCCGAGCCGCGCACAGCCCGCTGCAGCCGCGCGCAGCCCGCACCGAGCCGCGCACAGCCCGCTGCAGCCGCGCGCAGCCCGCAGCTGCCGCGCGCAGCCCGCGTCGAGCCGCGCGCGGCCTGCTACGGCCTCGCGAGGCCCGCGCGCGGCCCGCAGCAGCCCGCGCCGAGCCGCGCGCGGCCTGCTACTGCCTCGCGCGGCCCGCGCGCGGCCCGCAACAGCCCGCGCCGAGCCGCGCGCGGCCCGCTACTGCCTAGCGCGGCCGCGCGCGGCCTGCAGCAGCTCCACGCGCTGTCAGCGCAGCCCGCGCCGAGCCGCGCGCGGCCCTCTGCCTCGGCCACGACCTGCCGCTGATGCGGCCCCGCCCTGCAGCTACCACGGCCCCGACCTGCCGCTGATGCGGCCCCGCTCTGCAGCTGCCACGGCCCCGACCTGCCGCTGACGCGGCCCCACCCTGCTACTGCCGCTGAAGCGGCCCCGCCCTGCAGCTGCTTCGGCCCTGCTCTGCAGCCGGTTTTGCGGCCCCGACGCCGCCGCTGTCGTGCGCCTACTCGGCCGCCGCCCGTCGAGCGCCGGCCCTGCTCGCCTGGTGAGCACCTGCCTGCCTGCCTGACGGCCTGCCTGTCTGCCTGCCTGCCTGCCGGCCTGGCTGCCTGCCTGCCTGCCGGCCTGCCTGCCTGCGCGACTGCCTGCCTGCCTGCCGGCCTGCCTGCCTGCCTGCCGGCCTGCCTGTCTGTCTGCTTGCCTGCCTGCCTGCCTGCCTGTCTGCCTGCCTGCCTGCCTGCCTGGCTGCCTGCCTGCCTGCCGGCCTGCCTGCCTACCTGCCTGCCTGCTTGCCTGCCTGCCTGCCGCGCCTGCCTTGCCCGCGCTACTGCTGCTGCTACTGCTACTGGCAGGTGGCCAGATGCAGCTCCAGCGACGTTCACGCGAGCCTCTGACGCCCCAGCAGCTTAGTGAGTGGTATACTAGCTGGGGTTGTCGCAGTAGCCGTCGTAGCTGTCGCCCTGGAGCTGGTCAGTTGGGAGCGTCTGGCAGTGGCCAGCTACAGCTGCAGGGGCGTCCACGTGAGACACTTACGCCCCGGCAGCTCCAGGAGTGGTACGCTCAGTGTAGCAGGTCTACACGTACAGTTCGCTGCTCGTACGTCATTCGCACAGGTGCTAGGACTGGTCAGCCTTGTGGGACGCTTGGTCACACACAGTCCCGCTGCTTCGCTCGTCTGAGCGACGACTGGCGCACAGTGTTTGGCGACGAGGCTGAGCTCCCCACCTGGCTGGAGCTGCATGGACAGAGGGTAGATATCTTTGCGCGTGACTATGATGCTATTCTCACTGCCATGTATGCATTGCCTACTAGTGCTGATCGTGCCTGTTCTCTGTGCGTACCGCCTGACCCTGGTGAGGCTGCTGCTCTAGGTGCTAGTGCGTCTCCTGCTCTAGGTGCTGGTGAGGCTGCTGCTCTCGGTGCTAGTACGTCTACTGCTCTAGGTACTGGTGAGGCCGTGGCTTCAGGTGCTGGTGAGTCTGCTCTCTCTGGTACTGCGCCAACTACGGTCTCGCACACCTTCACCCTTGACTCAGGAGCTTCTCGCTCCTTCTTTCGCGACTGCACCACACTCACGCCGCTTCGTCGGCCAGTTCCAGTCTCCCTGGCGGACCCCTCCGGGGGTCCAGTCCTTGCCCACTACTCCACGGTTCTGCCGTGTCCGGCCGTCCCGTCCGGCTCGCTGTCAGGTCTTTACCTCCCCTCGTTCTCTACGAACTTGGTGAGTGGAGCTGACCTCCAGGATCGGGAGGTTGACCAGTTCACTCCTGCGAGTCAGCGAGTGACTCACTGTACGTGTGCTAGGACGGGCCGGCACTTGGCCACGTTCACCCGTGCACCTGGCTCGAGTCTGTACACACTGACCACTGAGTCCCCTCAGGTAGCTGCGTCTGCGTCTACGTCTGGTCAGCTGGCGGCCCCCTGCGAGTGTCGCGCTTTGTCGCACGACACTCTCCTGTGGCACCACCGTCTTGGTCACCCCTCCTTGCCTCGCCTGCGTCGCATGCACTCTCGCTCCCTGGTCTCTGGTCTTCCCAGGTCTCTGCCTGCCCTCCCTCCCTCGCCTGCGCCGCCCTGCATTCCTTGCATCGAGGGGCGGCAGCGCGCCGCTCCTCACTCCTCCTCGTTTCCTCCCACAGAGGCTCCCCTGCAGACGCTCCACCTGGACGTGTGGGGCCCAGCCCGCGTCCAGGGACAGGGCCGCGAGCGGTACTTCCTGCTGGTCGTCGACGACTACACGCATTACACCACGGTCTTCCCCTTGCAGAGCAAGGGGGACGTCCCTGATGTTTTGATCCCTTGGATCCGCGCTGTTCGTCTCCAGCTCCGCGAGCGGTTCCGGCGGGATTTTCCTGTCCTGCGTCTGCACTCTGACAGAGGTGGTGAGTTCTCCTCTGACCTCTTGGCAGCCTACTGTGCGGAGCACGGCATCACCCAGTCGTTCACGCTTCCGGCCTCTCCACAGCAGAATGGGGTTGCTGAGCGTCGCATTGGCTTAGTCATGGAGGTCGCTCGTACCTCCATGATCCATGCGGCTGCCCCCCATTTCCTGTGGCCGTTTGCGGTCCGGTACGCCGCGCATCAGCTCAACCTCTGGCCCCGTGTCTCCTTGCCGGAGACCTCGCCCACACTGCTGTGGATGGGGAAGGTTGGTGATGCGTCGCGTTTCCGGGTCTGGGGTGCTCGTGCCTTTGTCCGCGATACCACCGCGGACAAGCTCTCCGCCCGCGCTGTTCCCTGTGTCTTCCTTGGCTTTGTCCCTGACGCGCCTGGTTGGCAGTTTTACCATCCCACCTCGCGCCGTGTCTTTGCGTCTCAGGACGTCACGTTCGACGAGTCGGTTCCCTTTTACCGTCTCTTCCCCTACCGCACTGCCCCGCTCCCCCCCCCGCCGCTCTTCCTCGCTCCAGGTGCTCCCCAGGTAGACCCCCTCCCCACTCCTGGTCCTGCTCCTTCAGGTGTTTCTCAGGTAGACCCTCCTCCCTTGACTGCGCCGGTTGAGGTCACTGGTGACTCAGGTCCTACTGAGGGTGGTCCTTCTCGGGGTGCTACTTCTAGGGGTGCTGAGCCTGGGGGTGCGGAGCCTGGTGGTGCTGAGCCTGAGTGTGAGGGGTCTGGGGGTGCTGAGCTTGGCGGTACTGACGCTGGAGGTTCTGGAGCTACTGAGGGTGCTGGCGCTGGAGGTTCTGGAGCCGCTGGAGGTGCAGGTGCTGAGGGTACTGACACCGGAGGTTCTGGAGCCGTTGGGGGTGCGGGCGCTGAGGGTTCTGAGTCTGCTGTTGCGCGGTCTCCTTGGAGTAGCTGCCTTCGTCCACGTGTGCCTCTCACCCCACAGCAGCTGCAGGACTGGTACGGTCGCCGTCAGCGTCGCGCTGCTGGAGCTAGGAGTGGTGCTGGACCTTTGTCTACTGGAGGTGCTGGAGTCGCTGGTTCTGGAGGTGCTCGTACTGGAGACACTGAGGCTGGAGACCCTGGGACTGGAGGTGCTGGCTCTGGGGGTGCTGCTACTGGAGACACTGAGGCTGGAGACCCTGGGCCTGGAGGTGCTGGTTCTGGGGGTGCTGCTGCTGGAGACACAGAGGGTGGAGACCCTGGGACTGGAGGTGCTGGTTCTGGGGGTGCTGCTGCTGGAGACACTGGGACTGGAGGTGCTGGTTCTGGGGGTGCTGCTGCTGGAGACACAGAGGTTGGAGACCCTGGGGCTGGGGGTGTCGGCTCTGGGACTGGAGCTTCTGGAGCTGCTGGAGGTACTGGAGCTGCTGGAGGCACTGGAGCTGCTGGAGCTGCCGCTCCTGGTGCAGCTGCGCCGACACGACTGTTCTTTGCTCCGCCGTCTCCGTCGTCTCTGCCGCCGTCTGACTCTGTTCTTCGTCAGGTTCTTACTCTCCCGTCGTCCACTGGTCTTCCGTTACAGCCCGGCTCACCGCTGCCTGCTCCTTCTCCTTACACTGTGCAGACTGGTAGTCCTGCTGAGCGTCGTGAGCCTGCGTCGCGTCCTGTTTCGCCTGTTCGTCCTAGTCGTACCGGTCGTCGTGTTCCTCGTTCGCGTCAGCCGGCTGTCCCCAGCGCACACCTCGTAGTCCGTCGTCCTTCCTCTGCTCCGCAGCCTGTTCCTCTGCCGTCTCCTCCTGCGTCCTCGTTGCCTGACGTTCCGGACCCTGAGTCTGACTGGTTTCGTGCTGAGCACCCTACTGTCACGCGTCTCCTAGCCACTATTGTCACTGACCCGTCGTTTGAGTCTGCTGCTGCGTCTGCTCTTGTCGCTGAGCTTGTTGACTTTGCTGCTGCCTGTCGTCTAGACTTCACTGCCAGTCTTGTTACTGAGTCTGAGTCTGTCTGTCCTCCGTCCGTCGGGGGTGAGTGTGCTCTTAGCACGGACGTCCTTGAGGACAGGCAGGAGGAGTTCCAGTGTCTTGCTGCTGCTTTACCTCATCTTGTGTCCTCGCTACTTGCCCCTGAGGGAGACCCGGATGCACCAGACATCCCGACTCCGCGCTCTTACGCAGAGGCGATAGAGGGTCCCTACTCCTCTCAGTGGCAGGCAGCCATAGACGCAGAGATGGCTTCCTGGAAGTCCACAGGCACCTATGTCGACGAGGTTCCCCCACCTGGGGCGAACATCGTCAGTGGCATGTGGATTTTCAGGGTGAAGCGGCCGCCGGGTTCTCCGCCTGTCTTCAAGGCGCGTTACGTGGCTCGAGGCTTCAGTCAGCGAGAGGGAGTTGACTTCTTCCAGACCTTCTCCCCCACCCCGAAGATGACCACTCTTTGGGTGCTGCTGCATGTTGCTGCTCACCGTGACTACGAGCTTCACTCTCTTGACTTCAGCACAGCTTTCTTACAGGGCAGCCTGCACGAGGAGATCTGGCTGCGCCGCCCCCCGGGCTTCACTGGGTCGTTCCCTCCTGGCACCCAGTGGAGCCTCCGGCGGCCGGTCTACGGTCTCCGCCAGGCGCCACGTGAGTGGCACGACACACTGAGGACTACGCTTGCGGCTCTTGGGTTTGCGCCTTCTACTGCTGACCCGTCGCTGTTTCTGCGCACCGACACTTCTCTGCCGCCGTTCTACATCCTCGTGTACGTCGACGACTTGGTCTTTGCCACTGCTGACACTGAGGCTCTCGCCCACGTGAAGTCGGAGCTGCAGAAGAGACACACGTGCACAGACTTGGGTGAGCTGCGCAGTTACCTTGGCTTGCAGATCACCCGGGACAGAGCACGCCGCACCATCACCTTGACTCAGTCACACATGGTGCAGCAGGTCCTTCAGCGCTTCGGCTTCACCTGGTCTTCAGCACAGGCCACTCCTCTGGCTACAGGTCACACGCTCTCAGCTCCACCTTCGGACGAGTCCGTAGAGCCGAGTGGTCCTTACCCAGAGCTAGTTGGCTGCCTCATGTACCTGATGACTTGCACTCGACCTGACCTCGCGTACCCTCTTGGTCTTCTGGCTCGCTACGTGGCTCTTGGTCGGCACCGACCTGAGCACATGGCTGCTGCTAAGAGGGTACTGCGCTACTTGTGCAGCACATCAGGCATGGGGCTAGTGCTTGGAGGGACGAGCCCAGTTGTCCTCACTGGACACTCAGACGCTTCTTGGGTTGACGACCTGGCTACTCAGCGGTCGTCACAGGGTTACACCTTCAGCCTTGGCTCTGGTTCAGTTTCGTGGCGTTCTACACGCTCGTCTTCAGTTCTCGGCTCCAGTTGTGAGGCTGAGATCTACGCCACAGCCATGGCTGCACAGGAGTTACGCTGGCTCACCTACCTGCTGACTGACTTGGGAGAGCAGCCTCGTTCTCCTCCAGTGCTGTACGTCGACAACAAGGCCGCCATTGCCTTATGTGAGGAGCACAGACTGGAGCACAGAACGAAGCACATTGCTCTGCGTTACTTCCTGGCTCGAGAGTTGCAGCAGCGAGGCCAGCTTCGTCTTCGTCACGTGGCCACTCGGGCCAACACTGCTGATATATTCACCAAGGCACTTCCGTCTGGTGATCATCAGCGCTTTTGTACTCTGTTGGGCCTTGTGCCTACGATCCACACTTGCTGTAGTCTCTGCTTGTACTGTGATCTATATGTATATATATATATATATATATATATATGCATGCTGGCTCTTGCTAGGTAGCCATCACTGTACTGTTATTGCTGCATATATATCTCTGCATGTGAACTGGCCCTGTGGCCCTTTGCTTGTGCTCGGAATGCGTGGTGACGTTGTGATCCACCCTGAGCTTGTTTTGCTTCTCTTGACTGGTCGTGTGACCCCTTTTTCTCCCCCACTTTGCCTATGGGGGTGTGTCAAACTATATGTGCTGCATATTGTCTAGGCTGTAGTGGGGTAGCCCATATGGGGTACAACCCAATTAGGGTTTACTACTTGTACTCCTGCATCCTATTAGTTCATTCATTCCTGCTGCTTGATTCTAACAAGTGGCTTACTCGTAACGCTACTGCTCGCCTCGGCATTCGCAACCACGTGCCGTTAGCCGAACGGGCGCACTTTGGCCAGCACAAGACAGCTAAAACACTGTTCGACGCTGTAGTTGCTCGTTACTCCTCCCCTGCCATTGCTGCTCTCGGCCGACTTATAGTGCCCTACCTTTTTCCCGAGCTGTCAGCCTTTCCCATAGTCGCCGACCTCATCACCCACCTTCGCACTAGCGACACTCTCTACCGGGCTGCGCTGAAAACTGAGTTTCTAGACAAGAACCCTTTCCCCACGTACATCACTCCTTACTTCCTCGTCACCCGCATTCCTGACTCTCTTCACGCAGTCAGGGACCTCCTTCTTTCTCGCCCTTGACCCCACAGACCTCACTGTCGACCTGCTCGAGAAGCACCTCCTTGCAGCTGAGACTAGCATAGTCGCTGTAGGTGCTTCTCGTGGCACTCCTCGCACTCCCTTCTTTGAGGGGTGTTCCCCCTCCCCCCTTGCCCCCTCTGTCGCTTCTGCTGCTGCTGTTGACTTCCTTCGTGCTGAGGAGGTCGGGGCTGCGTCTGCTCCTAGTGGGAGGCGCCGCAACGGCAAGGGCAAGGGAGGCAAGAGTGGTGGAGGTGGCAGCGGTGGAGGCGGTGGTGGAGGTGGTGGTGGCGGTGGTGGCGGTGGAGTGGTGGTGGGAGTGGAGGCGTCGGTGGCGGCGGTGGTGGCGGTGGGAGTGGTGGTGGGAGTGGAGGCGTCGGTGACGGCGGTGGTGGTGGTGGTGGTGGCGGCGGTGGTGGCGGCAGTGGGAGTGGTGGCGGCAACAGTGGTGACGGTCGTGGTGGAGCCGTTCAGAGGGGAGATTCTGGCGGTGGCTAGAGGCAATAGCAGCCTCTGCGCAAGACCCTTACGCCCCAGCAACTTCGTGAGTGCTTTGCTCAGCATGGGGCGCCTGGGGGTAGTGTTCGCTACCCGTACGTCATTCTCACAAGTGATCAGGCTGGTCAGCCATGCGAGAAGGTTGGTCATACACAGTACCGCTGCTTCTCCCATCTTGGCGACGCCTGGCGCGCAGAGTTTGGCGACGAGGCTGAGCTCCCCCGCTGGTTAGAGCTGCTTAGGAACGATGTCGATATCTTTGCTCTTGACTATGATGCTATCTTTGCTGCCATGTATACTTTAACTGTCAGTGTTGAGGGTGACTATTAGCTGATGTGCCGCTTGACACAGGCCGGTATAGAGGCTGCTGCTCTAGGTGCTAGTGCATCTGCTCTCTCTGGTACTGCGCCTGCTAAGGCCTTGCACACCTTCATGCTTGACTCAGGTGCTTCGCGCTGTTTCTTTCGCGACAGTACCACAGTCACAGTCTCTCTGGCTGATCCCTCAGGGGGCCAGTTCTTGCACGCTCCTCCACTGTTCTCCCGTGTCCGGCGGTTCCGTCTGGCTCACTGTCAGGTCTTCACCTCCCCTCGTTCTCTACGAACTTGGTGAGTACCGCTGCCCTCCAGGATGCGATGGTCACTACCAGCACTTCTGGGGGTCATCGTGTGGCGATTTGCACGTGTACACGGACGGGCCGTCACCTGGCCACGTTCACACGTCGGCCTGGGTCGACTTTGTACACACTGACTACTGAGCCTACTCCGGTGGCTGTGTCAGGTCAGGTGTCCGCGTTAGGTCAGGTAGCAGCCCCCAGTTCGTGTCGCCTCCGCACGCACCAGACTCTCCTTTCGCATCACCGCCTTGGTCACCCCTCCCTGCCACGCCTCCGTGGCAAGCAATCTCGCTTCCTTGTCTCTGGTCTTCCCAGGTCTCTGCCTCCCCTCCTGTCCTCGCCTGCCCTGTTCTGCCTTCCTTGCGTCGAGGGGCGGCAGCGCGCCGCTCCTCACTCCTCCTCGTTTCCCCCGACGACTGCTCCCCTGCAGACTCTCCATATGGACGTGTGGGGCCCCGTCCGCGTCCGTGGACATGACCGCGAGCGATACTTCCTGCTGGTTGTTGATGACTACTGTCGATACACCACGGTCTTCCCCATGCGCAGTAAGGGGGAGGTCCCTTATGTCTTTATCCCTTGGATCCACGCTGTTCGTCTCCAGCTTCGCGAGCAGTTCCGTCAGGACCTTCCTGTCCTGCGTCTGCACTCTGACAGGGGTGGTGAGTTCTCCTCCGACCTCCTGTGGGACTTTTGTCGTGGAGAGGGTTTTCTCAAGTCGTTCACGCTTCCGGCCTCCCCGCAGCAGAATGGGATTGCTGAGCGCCGCATTGGCTTAGTCATGGAGGTGGCTCATACCTCCATGATCCATGCAGCTGCTCCCCAATTTCTGTGGCCGTTTACGGTCTGGTACGTTGCACATCAGCTCAACCTCTGGCCCCGTGTCTCCTTGCCGGAGACCTCGCCTACACTGCGTTGGATGGGGGAGGTTGGCGATGTGCCGGTTTTCCGGGTCTGGGGCTCTCGTGCCTTTATCCGCGATACCTCCGCAGACAAGCTCTACTCCCGCGCCATTCCCTATGTCTTCCTTGGCTTTCCCACTGACGCGCCTGGCTGGCAATTTTACCACCCCACCATGCGCCGTGTCCTGTCCTCTCAGGACGTCACGTTTGACGAGTCGGTTCCCTTTAGCCGTCTCTTCCCTTATCGCACTACCCCTCTCCCCCCCCCCCCGTAGCTCTTCCTCGCTCCTGGTCCCCCTCCGGTAGACCCCCTCCCCTTCAAGGTCCTGCTCTTTCAGGTGTGTCTCAGGTAGACCCACTCCCCTTGGCTGAGCCTTTCAAGGTCACTTCCGACACCTCTGGTCCAGCTGAGGGGGGGTGATGTTGCTGCTGACGACGCGGCGGCCCCTGGCCACTCACCACGCTTGGAGACCCCTCCGGGTTTTCTACCTCAACCGTCTTCGCCGCCTCTGCAGCCGGTTGCTGTCGACTCTGGTGCTCTTGGGGGTGGTGTTCCTAGAGGTGCTGAGTCTGGGGGTGCTGAGCCTGAGGGTGCGGAGCCTGGGGGTGCTGAGCCTGAGGGTGCGGAGCCTGGGGGTGCTGAGCCTGAGAGTGCGGAGCCTGGGGGTGCTGAGCCTTGGAGTGCGGAGCCTAGGTGTGCTGAGCCTAGGAGTGTCGAGCCCATAGGGTACTGAGTTTGGTATGGAGGTCCTACAGGTGCCTCGCCACAGCGGTCTCGTCGGCCAGAGCCTCTCTCACCACAGCAGCTTGTCAAACATTATATGTTTATATGATTGTAGGCTGTAGTGGGTTACACCTTAGGGGGTACACTGGATTAGGGTTTCCTATTTGTATCCAACCTTCTGTTAGTACAGTCATTCCAGTCTGTTATTTCGACATGGTTTCAGAGCAGGTCCTTCGCTAGGACCGTCCTTCGGGCCCACCTACCTACCTACCTACTACCGGAGCGCGTTCTTAGCGCCTCCCCCGTAGCGCCCTCGAGCGCTTCATTATTTTTTTTTTTTTCGGCCCCGCGGCCCCGTCGCATTTGACCTAGAGGCCCCTCACGGCCCCGTCGCGCCGCCCCTTAGTGCCTCTAACGACCCCGCCGCTCGCCCCTTAGCGGCCTCGTCGGCCCGCGCACCGCCCGCTACCGACCCACGCAGCCGCACTTCACCCGCGCGGCCTGCGTGCTGCCCGCTGCCGGCCCGCGCACCGCCAGCGCCACTCGCGTGCCGCACGCCCGTTGCCTGCAGCCGCTCGCGCACGCCCTGCCGCCGCCCGTCGCCTGCTCGCACACGCCCCGCAGCCGCCCGTCGCCTGCTCGCGCACGCCCCGCTGCCCGCAACCGCTAGTACGCCGCTGCCTCCGCTGCTGCTTGCGCACCGCTGCCTCCCGAGCGCCGCCGCTGCCTGTGCGCCGCCGCTGCCCGTGCGTCGTCGCTGCCCCTCACTGCCGCTGCCCGTGCGCCGCCGCTGCCCGTGCACCGCGTGTCCCCGTGCGCCGCTGCCGCCCGTGCGCTTCTGCAGCCGCCGCCCGCGAGGCACTCGCTCTCACTGTTGCTTATTTTCTACCTCCAGCGCACACTGCTGCCACTGTCGCTATGGCTAGTCCTCCCGTTCTAGCTTTCGATGCCGAGGGCCGTCCGGTGAAGTTCGAAACCTGGCTAGATGACCTGCACCTGTTCTTACAGCTCACTGCCAAGGAAGATATCTCACTGTACGACCACGCCCTAGGCCATGCCACTGCCCCTGACTCGTCTGCTGACAGCACTCTGCGTTCCCAGTGGCAGACCCGTGATGCGCACGCTCGCTTTGCTATTCGCAACTCCCTGCCGCTAGACGAGCGCGAGCACTTCGGCCAGTGCAAGACTGCTAAGGACCTCTACACAGCTGTAGTTGCCCGCTACTCCTCACCCGCTTCTGCCACGCTAGGCCGCCTCACTCTCCCCTACCTGTTCCCCGACCTAGCCTCCTTTCACACTGTCGCAGACCTCATCACCCACCTTAAGACTAGTGAGGCCCGCTTTCGCGCTGCTATGCCTGCCGAGTTTCTCACTAGCAACCCCCCCCGCTCTGGATCACTCTCTACCACATCGTCACCCGCCTCCCTGACTCTCTGCGCGCAGTCAGGGACCACTTCCTCTCTCGCTCCCCCACTGAGCTCACTGTTGCCCTCCTCGAGAAGGAACTGCTTGCAGCTGAGGCGAGCATCGTCGCTGTAGGCACCTCTCGTGGCGACCCCCGCACCCCGTTCTTTGAGGGGTGTTCCCCTTCCCCCCTCCTCCCCTCTGTCGCCTCTGCTGCTGCTGTCGACCTCCTCGGTGCTGAGAAGGTCGGGACCGCGTCTGCTTCGAGCGGGCGCCGCAGGAACAAGGGGGGCAGGGGTGGGGGTGGCGGCGGAGGAGGTGGGGGTGGAGGCGGTGGGAGTGGAGGCGCGGCTGAGGAGGCCAGTGGCGGCAGTGGGGGAGGAGACAGCAGCGGCGGGAGTGGTGGCAGGGGCGGAGGCGGCAGCGGGGGCGGAGGTGGTCGTGGTGGCGGCAGGGGTGGAGGTGGCCGGGGCGGAGGCGGTGGGGGTGGTGGTCGTGGAGGCACTAGCGGAGGGCAGAGTCAGCAGCCCGCCCCGACGCTTCAGGCCGCCCGTGAGTGGTATGCGCAGCGTGGCGTTACCTGCACGTACGTTATTCGCACAGGTGACCGCAGCGGTAGTCAGCAGTGTGGGAGGCCGCACCCCACGCAGCGCTGCTTCGCGCGCCTTAAACCGCGTGGCGCACCCAGTTTCCTACTGCCACTGAGCTGCCGCGCTGGGCTGAGCTGGAAAAGAGGGGTGTTGATATTTGGGCTCTAGACTTTGATGCTATTCTCACTGCCATGTATGCGATGTCTATTAGTGGAGAGGGTGCTCAGTACTTGCGTGTTCCGCCCGACCCGGGCATTCAGGCCAGTCCGGCTGCCGCTCTAGGTGCTAGTGCGTCCGCTCCCACAGGTCCTGGTGAGGCTGCTGCCCTAGGTGCTAGTGCGTCTGTGCCCCCTGGTACTGAGTCGACTGCAGCACTGCACACCTTCACACTGGACTCCGGTGCTTCTCGCTCTTTCTTTCGTGACCGCACTGTCCTTGAGCCACTCGCTCGGCCAGTTGCGGTCTCCCTTGCTGACCCCTCTGGGGGTCCGGTCATTGCCACCTCCTCCACTGTCCTTCCTTGTCCGGCGGTCCCGTCCGGCACGCTGTCAGGTCTCTACCTCCCTCGTTCTCTACGAACTTGGTGGCAGGTAGTGCACTCCAGGACGGGGGTGTTCACCAGTTCACCCCTGCCTACGAGCGCGTGACACACTGCACGTGTGCTCGGACGGGTCGCCACCTGGCTACTTTCACTCGAGAGCCGGGGTCGGACCTGTACACACTGACCACTGAGTCCCCTCAGGTAGCTGCGTCTGCGTCTACGTCTGCGTCTGCGTCAGGTCAGCTGTCCGCCCCCTGCTCGTGTCGCTCTCTGGCGCATGAGACTGTCCTTTGGCACCACCGCCTTGGTCACCCGTCTGTGCAGCGCCTTCGGGCCATGCACAAACGGGACCTTGTTGCTGGTCTTCCCAGGGTGCTCCCTCCCCTTCCAGACTCGCCTGCTCCTCCCTGTATTCCCTGTGTTGAGGGACGGCAGCGCGCCGCTCCTCACTCCTCCTCCTTTCCCCCGACGACTGCTCCCTTGCAGACGCTCCACGGACGTGTGGGGCCCAGCCCGCGTCCGTGGTTAGGGTCAGGAGAGGTACTTCCTGATTGTTGTTGACGACTTCCGCCGCTACACCCCGGTCTTTCCCACCGCCTCTTCCCCTACCGCACTGCCCCGCTCCCCCCCCGCCTCTCTTCCTCGCTCCAGGTGCTGAGGTACCAGCCCCCTCCAGGGTGCCGCTCCCTCAGGTGTGTCCCAGGTAGACCCGGGTGAGCCTGTCGATTGTCGAGGTAGCTGTTGACTCTCGTCCTGCTAGGGGTGCTGAGCCTGGGGGTGCTGCGTCTGGGGTGCTTAGCTTGGGGGTGCCTGCGTCTGGGGGTGCTGAGCCTGGGAGTGCTGAGTCTGGGGGTGCGGAGCCTGGGGGTGTTGAGCCTGGAGGTGCGGAGTCTGGAGGTGCTGAGTCTGGGGGTGCTGAGTCTGGGGGTGCTGAGCCTGAGCGTGCTACACCTGGAGGAGCCCTCTCCTCCCAGCAGCTGCAGGAGAGGTACCTCGAGTACTGCCGCCTCCGGAGAGGTGCTGCTGGAGCTCGTCCCCGGTACTTCCCCTCCTACCTAGGAGCTCCCCCCCATTCAGCAGATCCGCGAGTGGTACACACGGCGCTGCAGTCTTCGGAGTGGTGCTCCTGGTGCTGCGGACCCTGGGGGTGGCGCTGCTGCTGGTGCTGAGGACCCGGACGTTGGAGCTGCTGCTGGTGCTGCGGACCCGCCTGGTGGAGCTGCTGCTGGTGCTGAGGACTCGGACGTTGGCGCTGCTGCTGGTGCTGAGGACCCGGACGTTGGAGCTGCTACTGGTGCTGAGGACCCGGGCGGTGGAGCTGCTGCTGGTGCTGTGGACCCGGACGCTGGAGCTCCTACTGGTACTGAGGGACCGGCCGCTGGAGTCTCTTCTGCTTCTGGAGACCCTGCGCGGCCGCGACCGTACTTCGTCCCGCTCCTTCAGCAGGTTCTTGGGCAGGCTCCTCTGTCAGAGGTCCACTGGGGATCCCCGATGATCCTAGGGAAGGGTTACAGGCACGTCGGCCTGGGGGTTATGGGCGCACTCACCCGCTATATAAACAAGCCCTTTTATCCCAGTGGTTAGTGACTGGGATTCTGACATGGTATCAGAGCAGGTCCATCGCTAGGACCGTTCTTAGGGCCCACCGCTACCTACCTACCTACCTACCGTGCGCCTCGTGCGCCCTCGCGCCCTCGTGCGCCTCTTACTACCGCGCGCCCTCGTGCGCCCTCGCGCCCTCGTGCGCCTCTTACTACCGTGCGCCCTCGTGCGCCTTCGCGCCCTCGTGCGCCAATCCCTACCGCGCGCCTTCGTGCGCCCTCGCGCCCTCGTGCGCCCTCGCGACCTCGTGCGCCTCTCCTACCCGCGCGCACGGCCTGTAGCCACCCACGCGCGGCCAGCTTCCTTCTTAGCGCGCGCGACCCGCTAGCCGCCCGCGCGCGGCCCGTGTTCTCACGCGTGCGACCCGCTAGCTGCCCGCGCGCGCCCGAACGAGTGTCGCGACGCCCTGGGGAGCCCGCGAGCGCCCCGCCCGTCCGTCGCGACGCCCTAAGGAGCCCGCGGACCCCCCCCCGTCCGTCGCGATGCACTGGGGAGCCCGCGAAACGCCCCGCCCGACCGTCGCGACGCCCTCAGGAGCCCGCGAGTGCCCCGCCCGGTCGTCGCGGCGCCCTCGGGGGTCGCGCACGCTCCCCCCTCGCCCACCGACCGTTCTGGTGGCGCCCTGGGGGTCGCGCGCCTTCCCCCCTCGCCATCCCGCGCACTCCTCCCCCTTACCCCACCCGTTTTAGGGTTTTTGGGGCGCTGCTGCAGCTGCCGCCGCTGCGATTGCCTCAACTGCCGCCGCCGACCCTGCATCAGCTGCCGTCACCGCCTCTGCAGCAGCTGTCACCGCCGAGCCTGCAGCAGCAGCCGCCGCCGGACCTGCAGCAGCGGCCCCCACCCAGCCTGCAGCAGTGGCCGCCTCCGGACCTGCAGCAGCTGCCGCCGCCGACCCTGCAGCAGCAGCCGCCGCTCGACCTGCAGCAGCTGCCGCCGCCGAGCCTCCAGCAGCAGCCGCCGCCGACTCTGCGGCAGCAGCCGCCGCTGAGATTACAGCAGCTGCCGCCGCCGACCCTGCAGCAGCTGCCGTGGAGATCCCTGCTGCGACCTGGCCCTGCCCCGCAGTTGCTGCGGCCCCGCTGTCCCCACCGTCTTGTGCCCTCCGCGCCTACCACTGGTGAGCTTTGCCCTGCCAGCACTACTCCCGCTACTACTGCTACTACTGCCTTTGCTCCTCCCACTGTCACTGCTCCTGCTGCCACTACTGCTGCTGCTCCTGCCGTGGCCAGATGGAGCTCCAGCAGGCTCGTGAGTGGTACGCCAGTTTAGGCAGTCGGGGTGGCCGTAGTGGTAGTCGCTCTGGAGTGCGTCGTTCGGGAGCCTCTGGTAGTAGACCGGTGCAGCAGACGTGCCCTCTTCTGCTCCAGCAGGCTCGTGAGTGGTACGCCGGTTTGGGCAGTCGGGGTGGCCGACGTGGTCGCTAGTCGCTCTGGCGTGCGTCGTTCGGGAGCCCCTGGTAGTGGACAGGTGCAGCAGCCGTGCCCTCTTCTGGTCCAGCAGGCTCGTGAGTGGTACGCCGGTTTGAGCAGTCGGGGTGGCCGTAGTGGTAGTCGCTCTGGCGTCCGTCGTTCGGGAGCCTCAGGTAGTGGACAGGTGCAGCAGCCGTGCCCTCTTCTGCTCCAGCAGGCTCGTGAGTGGTACGCCGGTTTGAGCAGTCGGGGTGGCCGTAGTGGTAGTCGCTCTGTGAGTGAGGCAGCCGCTCTCGGTGCCAGTACGTCTGTTGCCCTCGGTGCAGGTGAGGCTACCACTCCCGGTACTCACGTGTCTGCTACTCCAGGTGCTGGTGAGCCTACTGCTCTAGGTGCTAGTGCGTCTGCCGCTCCAGGTGCTCGCGTGTCTGCTACCCCAGGTGATGGTGAGGCTGCTGCCCTAGGTGCTAGTGCGTCTGTGCCCCCTGGTACTGAGTCGACTGCAGCACTGCACACCTTCACCCTGGACTCAGGTGCTTCTCGCTCTTTCTTTCGTGACCGCACTGTCCTTGAGCCACTCGCTCGGCCAGTTGCTGTCTCCCTTGCTGACCCCTCTGGGGGTCCGGTCATTGCGACCTCCTCCACTGTCCTTCCTTGTCCTGCGGTCCCGTCCGGCACGCTGTCAGGTCTCTACCTCCCCTCGTTCTCTACGAAACTTGGTGGCGTTGTTGGCGCTCCAGGACTCGGGTGTTCACCAGTTCACCCCTGCCTACGAGCGCGTGACACACTGCACGTGTGCTCGGACGGGTCGTCACCTGGCTACTTTCACTCGAGAGCCGGGGTCGGACCTGTACACACTGACCACTGAGTCCCCTCAGGTAGCTGCGTCTGCGTCTACGTCTGCGTCTGCGTCAGGTCAGCTGTCCGCCCCCTGCTCGTGTCGCTCTCTGGCGCATGAGACTGTCCTTTGGCACCACCGCCTTGGTCACCCGTCTGTGCAGCGCCTTCGGGCCATGCACAAACGGGACCTTGTTGCTGGTCTTCCCAGGGTGCTCCCTCCCCTTCCCGACTCGCCTGCTCCTCCCTGTCTTCCCTGTGTCGAGGGGCGGCAGCGCGCCGCTCCTCACTCCTCCTCCTTTCCCCGACGACTGCTCCTTTGCAAACGCTCCACATGGACGTGTGGGGCCCAGCCCGCGTCCGTGGACAGGGTCAGGAGAGGTACTTCCTGATTGTTGTTGACGACTTCTCGCGCTACACGGACGGTCTTCCCCTTGCGCACCAAGGGTGACGTCCCTGATGTCTTGATCCCTTGGATCCGCAGATCTCGTCTCCAGCTTAGTGAGCGTTTCCGCTCCGACTTCCCTGTCCTGCGTCTGCACTCTGACAGAGGTGGAGAGTTTTCCTCTAGCCTCTTGGAGGCCTTCTGTCAGCAGGAGGGCATTGAGCAGTCGTTCACGCTTCCGGCCTCTCCATAGCAGAATGGGATTGCTGAGCGCCGCATTGGCTTGGTCATGGAGGTCGCTCGTACCTCCTTGGTTCATGCGGCTGCCCCCCACTTTCTGTGGCCGTTTGCAGTCCGATACGTTGCGCATCAGCTCAACCTCTGGCCCCGTGTCTCCTTGCCCGAGACTTCTCCGACACTGCGTTGGACGGGAGAGGCTGGCGATGCGTCGCGTTTTCGGGTCTGGGGATCCCGAGCTTTTGTCCGCGACACGTCCGCGGACAAGCTCTCCCGTCGCGCTGTCCCCTGCGTCTTCCTTGGCTTTGTCCCGGACGCCCCTGGTTGGCAGTTCTACCACCCCACCTCGCGGCGTGTCCTGGCCTCTCAGGACGTCACTTTTGACGAGTCCGTCCCCTACTACCGCCTCTTCCCCTACCGCACTGCCCCGCTCCCCCCCCGCCTCTCTTCCTCGCTCCAGGTGCAGAGGTACCAGACCCCCTCCCCCCTCAGGGTGCCGCTCCCTCAGGTGTGTCCCAGGTAGACCCGGGTGAGCCTGTCGAGGTAGCTGTTGACTCTCGTCCTGCGTCTAGGGGTGCTGAGCCTGGGGGTGCTGCGTCTGGGGGTGCTGAGCCCGGGGGTGCTGCGTCTGGGGGTGCTGAGCCTGGGAGTGCTGCGTCTGGGGGTGCGGAGCCTGGGGGTGCTGAGCCTGGAGGTGCGGAGCCTGGAGGTGCGGAGCCTGGAGGTGCTGAGCCTGGGGGTGCTGAGTCTGGAGGTGCTGAGCCTGAGCGTGCTACACCTGGAGGAGCCCTCTCCTCCCAGCAGCTGCAGGAGAGGTACCTCGAGTACTGCCGCCTCCAGAGAGGTGCTGCTGGAGCTCGTCGCGCGGTACTTCCCCTCCTACCCAGGAGCTCCCCCCCATTCAGCAGATCCGCGAGTGGTACACACGGCGCTGCAGTCTTCGGAGTGGTGCTCCTGGTGCTGCGGACCCTGGGGTGGTGGCGCTGCTGCTGGTGCTGAGGCCCGGCGTTGGCCTGCTGCTGTTTGAGGACTGACGTTGGCGCTGTTGCTGGTGCTGAGGACCCGGGCGATGGAGCTGCTGCTGGTGCTGAGGACTCGGACGGTGGAGCTGCTGCTAGAGCTGAGGACCCGAGCGGTGGCGCTGCTGCTGCTGCTGCTGAGGACCCGGGCGTTGGAGCTGCTACTGGTGCTGAGGACCCGGACGCTGGAGCTCCTGCTGGTACTGAGGACCCGGCCGCTGGTGTCTGTCTCTTCTGCTTCTGGAGACGCTGCGCGGCCACGACCGTACTTCGTACCGCTCCTTCAGCAGGTTCTTGGGCAGGCTCCTCCTCCTTGTCCTCCTCCCTCCGTAGAGTGTCCTCCGCCTGTCCAGTCGCAGTCCCAGTTACCGCCTACCTCGCCTCTCCCTGCTCCCTCTCCTTACACTGGTCCCACAGGAGGTCTTACAGAGCGTCGTGGGCCTGAGTCTCGTCCTGCGTCGCCTGTTCGTACTGCTCGCACTGGTAGTCGTGTCCGCCGTGAGCGTCCTCCTCCTGTCCCAGGCACTCACTACATGACTCTGCGTCCCTCTACTGCTCCTCAGCGTGTCCCTCTACCGTCTCCTCCTGCGTCCTCCTTGCCTGACGTTCCGGACCCTGAGTCTGACCGGTTTTGTGCTGAGCACCCTACTGTCACGCGTCTCCTAGCTACTGTTTTCACTGACCCTACCTTTGAGTCCTCCGCTGCGTCTGCTCTGGTCGCTGAGCTTGTTGACTTTGCTGCTGCCTGTCGTCTAGACTACGCTGCTAGCCTTGTTGCTGAGTCTGAGTCTGAGTCTGTCTGTCCTCCGTCCGTCTGGGGTGAGTGTGCTCTTGGCACGGACGTTCTTGAGGACAGACAGGAGGAGTTCCAGTGTCTTGCTGCTGCTTTGCCCCGTCTCGTGTCCCTGCTAGTTGCCCCTGAGGGAGACCCGGATGCACCAGACATCCCGACCCCGCGCACTTACGCTGAGGCGATGGGGGGTCCTACTCCTCTCAGTGGCAGACAGCCATGGACGCCGAGATGGCTTCCTGGAAGTCCACACGCACCTACGTCGACGAGGTTCCCCCTCCTGGGGCGAACATCGTCAGTGGCATGTGGATTTTCAGGGTGAAGCGGCCGCCGGGTTCTCCGCCTGTCTTCAAGGCGCGTTACGTGGCTCGAGGCTTCAGTCAGCGAGAGGGAGTTGACTTCTTTCAGACCTTCTCCCCCACCCCGAAGATGACCACTCTTCGGGTGCTGCTGCACATAGCCGCTCAGCGCGACTACGAGCTTCACTCACTTGACTTCAGCACTGCTTTCTTGCAGGGCAGCCTGCACGAGGAGATCTGGCTGCGCCGCCCACCTGGCTTCACTGGGTCGTTTCCTCCTGGTACCCAGTGGAGGCTTCAGCGGCCGGTCTACGTCTCCCCAGGCTCCACGTGAGTGGCACGACACACTGAGAACTACACTTGCGGCTCTTGGGTTCGCGCCTTCTACAGCTGACCCGTCGCTGTTCCTGCGCACCGACACTTCGCTGCCGCCGTTCTACATCCTCGTGTACGTCGACGACTTGGTCTTTGCCACTGCTGACACTGCAGGACTCGCCTACGTGAAGTCGGAGCTGCAGAGGAGACACACGTGCACAGACCTGGTGAGCTGACAAGCTATCTGGCTTGCGGATCCACCCGGGACAGAGCACGGCGACCCATCACCCTGACTCAGTCACACATGGTGCAGCAGGTTCTCCAGCGCTTCCGCTTCACGTACTCCTCGCCTCAGTCCACTCCTATGCCTACCGTCACTCGCTCTCAGCTCTGCCTTCGGATGAGTCCGTAGAGCCGAGTGGCCCGTATCCAGAGCTTGTGGGCTGCCTCATGTACCTGATGACTTGCACTCGACCTGACCTTGCATACCCTCTTAGCATCCTTGCACGCTATGTCGCTCCTGGCCATCACAGGAAGGAGCACATTGATGCCGCTAAGAGGGTGTTGCCGCTACTGTGCAGTATGTCGGGCATGGGGCTTGTGCTTGGAGGGCGAG
Organism: Closterium sp. Yama58-4; assembly: GCA_947470075.1. Lineage (NCBI taxonomy): Eukaryota > Viridiplantae > Streptophyta > Zygnematophyceae > Desmidiales > Closteriaceae > Closterium > Closterium sp. Yama58-4. Next base: position 450 of record CANIUD010000812.1, on the reverse strand, counting down.
ACCGAGTTGTTCTCACAGGGCACTAGACGCTCTTGGGCCGACGACCAGGCCACTCAGCGGTCTTCGTCTCAGGGTTTACACCTTCAGCCTTGGTCCGGCTCAGTTTCTTGGCGCTCTACACGCTCTTCTTCTGCCTCGCTCCAGTTGCGAGGCTGAGATCTACGCCACAGCCATGGCTGCCCAGGAGCTAATCTGGCTGACCTACCTGCTGACCGACCTCGGAGAGCGGCCTCGTTCCCCTCCAGTGCTGTACGTCGACAACAGGCTGCCATTGTCTTGTGTGAGGAGCACAGACTGGAGCACAGAACGAAGCCACATCGCCCTGCGGTTACTTCCTTGCTCGAGAGGCTTGCAGCCAGGCGGTCAGCTTTGTATTCGTTACGTGGCCACTGAGGCCAACCTTGCTGATGTGTTCACCAAGGCACTTCAGCCTCGTGACCATCAGCGCCT